>VWZT01005648.1:135418-288163 GCA_013397055.1 Pachycephala philippinensis | reverse complement strand
CTCCTTCTCCCTCCTCCTCCTCGTCCAAGGCGTGCAGCTGGCCGGGCAAGCTGGCTGCCCCCTTCCCCGCAGGAGGAGGGAGCTCAACAGATGGCTGCACACAAGGGAACATCTGGGAGGAGGAGGAGGAGGAGAAGGAGGAGGAGGAAGGAGGCAGGAGGCAGGACTTGCGCTAGACAGTGCCACTCCTGAGGTGGCAGACCCCCCTTAACAGGGGAAAAGGCGGGGGGAGGCGTCGAGCCGGCTTTGCACACACACAGTCCCCCTTCCTGCTGCTTTACATCCCCCCTGGCTAAAATCCCTTCTCGTTCCTTTGCTTTCTTGGGGATCACCCCGGAGTTACCCTCGCAGCACAACCTTGTTGCCAGCCCTGACCTCTGCAGGGCTGTATTTGCAGGCATGAGTTCTGTTCCTGAACACTGCCTTCACTCAGTTTTCCAGGCGTTTAGAGCCAAGGTCAGCTCCAGCATCCCAGGGTGCAGATAGGACAAGGCAGCACCAAGGTTTCAGCGATGCCAGCAGGCAGGAGACTGGGGCTTACAAACTGCATGGTGCAACCCCTGAAATAGAATAAAGAAAAAAAAAAAAAAGCCAAACAAAACCAGATATTAATCCACAGTTTGGGGAACAGAAAGCCTGAACCCATCACTGAAGGATAGGCAGTGCCTGGAGCTGTGAAAGAGCAGCCCTGCATCAGAATTTCTTGGCTATTAGTTGTAGCAGCTCAGTGGTGGCTTGTGTCATGATGGTGGTACCAGAAAGAGAACCAGAAGTCACAGACACGTGGAATATTCTGAGTTGGAAGGGACTCACAAGGATCATCACGTCCAGCACTAAGGTGAATTGCCCATACAGGGATTGAACCCACAACCTTGGCATTTTTAGAACCAAGCTCGAACCAACTGAGCTTATCTTAGGATGTCAAGTGCCTCAAGTCATGGTGCCGTGACATTGGAAAAGGCAAAATGTTCTGCAAGGGTCCACAAATCACAGAGGGCACATCCTGTGGCTGGCTGCGGCTTCTCACACTCAGCATATTGCACCCCTTGTGTATTACTGGCCTGTGCCAGGTCTCAAGATGTGTGGTTGCTTGTTTCTTAAAAAGTTTAGGTTAAGAAGGTACAATCAGGCTTCCTGTTGTTTCCTTTTAGTAGCACTGAAATACCCAATTTGCCCCATACCGATGATCAGGGTTTGCTCAGACTACAACCTTCAAGCAACCCTGGTGCTGAGATTTGTACATAGCATCTCTTTGTGTTGAAAAAGTGGTGAAAGGGGGTTTTTTGTTCTGCTCATATGCTTTCTCCAAGCACATCGCTGCATGAAGATGTGCTGGGTGACCTCCCTAAATGGAGCTCTGGTCAGAGGGGCTGAGGCTCGAGGCAGGAGCTGCTGGGGGCATCAGGAAGGTGTCACAGTTGTTCCTCTCCACCCTCCGCATTTCCAAGTGTGGCTTATCCGGGATATGAGTTCACTCTGCCCCTGTCTCAGGAGCTGCTTTTCGGGAATCACCATCAGACTGCGAGAGCTCTGCCAAGGAGCAGCCCCAGGGAGCCAGAGAGAGGAAATGTGTGCTCAGGACTCAGCTGAGCCAAACACTTTTTGGGGAAAACCATGGGAAAACCCCCTAGTCTGGGTTGTGATTTTCCGTGTAAACGTCACGGTGGTATCTCCAGACATGAGCAGTCTCTTGTAAGGATCCATTCAGCTGTGTTTTTACACTGTTCAGTTTTTATAGCTCTGAGCAGGGGAAGTTGTTAAGGAAACTTTTGTTTAATTTTCCATTTTGTTCATTTTTTCCATGCCTCATGTTAGGCCTTTGCCATGTCCATGTTGGCCTTAGTAAAGCCAAATGCCGGTTCAAAGGTGAAGAAATTGGGGATTAAATCCTTTGGCTGAGATCCTGCTAATATATAGTATCTATATATTACATACATGTAGATATATAACACATATGTATGCACTTATTTATACATATATATGTAAATTAAAAAGTTGCCCAGTTTGATGTAGTTGACCAAAGTCATGACAAGGGCTGGCAATTCTGGGTGATCTGGGGATAGGGATTAGCCCTGATATGATGCTAATACAAAATTAGTTATGCATCCCTCTGATTCTTAGCTGCTTCAAACAACTGTACCAGTGTCTCACCACCCTCACAATAATTTCTTCCTAAATTCTAATCTAAACCTCCCCCCGTCAGACAGTTTGAAGCCATTCCCCCTTGTCCTATTACTACAAGTCCTTGTCAAAAGTCCCTCTCCAGCTCTCTTGTAGCCCCTTTAGACACTGGAAGGTGCTCTAAGGTCTCCTTCTCTTCTCCAAGCTGAGCAAGCCCAACTCCCTCAGCCTGTCTCCACAGCAGAGAAGGTCCAGCCCTCTGAGAATCTTTGTGGCCCTCCAGCACCCTCCAGCAGACCAAAGAGTTAACTATCATGATAACACCATTTTTAGAGGACATTTAAGGTCTTAAGGTCAAATTTCCCACCATTGCTATTTCTATTCCTTTGCCACATGAGAGTGTACTTTTTGTAAAGATAAAACAGTATTTCCCCAGAATTGTGTTAGTCCCATGGACTGAACCTTCACATGCAAAACCAGCCATGTTGTGTTTGGACAAATTTCCCCATCTGTCTCAAACAGTTCACTGCCTGGGACACCAGGGGAGGGTGGAAGATGGAAATGGAACTTCAGTTTTCTCTCTCCTGTAACCCTCCTGTACTGCTGGTGCAGAGACCCTAGCAGGTCTGGGAGCCATAGGACATCTTCTCCCAGTTAGGTTCTTCCAGGACCATGCTGACCCTTCCTTGGATCTTCTGTTCGCAGAAGACACCAGCTCAGTTCTGTGTTTCTCAATGTCTGATAACATCATGGCTGGTTGGACTTGTTAGAATCCAGACAATTCTTAAGCCGAAGGAAAGAGATCTGAGTCACTCTGACTTTCTCCTGAATGAATCCTAATAGACACGTGAGGGAAAAGAAGATAAAGTGAGAATAAGGACGACATAAACTGGATTAGTAAGAAGAGCTAATGCTGGAGTTTTGCCCCATGATCGCCGAGTCCCTCCCTGAGATCTCATTTCCCTTCCTCCAATTATGCAATCCCAGGAAAGGAGGGAAAAGCCACAAAGCCAGATCAGTGCCTTGCAATCCCCAACTTTGATCTTCTCCCCCACACGAGAGTACTCCTGCAAGGGAGGGAGCCTTCCCTTGCTGCTGTGCAAGGGATTGCTTGTGATCACTCTTCTTTGTGGTTGAGATGGAAGAGATGGCTTAGGAAGCTGTCCAAGCTCGATTGCACTTGATGTGATTTCTCAGAAGGAAGAATCCACAGCAGCAGCCAGCAGGATTATGTGTGGAAGACTTCAGTTATTGCAAGAAGTTTAAACAAAATGCTGACAATAGCAGCAAACAACCATCACCAGTTCCCAGTGGGAAAATATGAATCAGGCAGGTCTACCTGTCTGCTCTGGGAATGTTTCCCACCCTTGTGGGAGTCCTGTAGTAACTCAGAATTAGAAGCAAAGATATTTTTTTTAACTCCTGTAACAAGCAAGACTTAAACAAACAACCACTTGCAGCAGTGGTGTTTATTTCATTCAGAGGAGTGTGGCAATCTTGGATACACATTGCACTCTAGTGTGTACAGCCTTGGTCAAAAATACAGGTTTTTCTGTAGGTCCATCCTCCCCCTTTGTCACTGGACCATGCCCTGTGGATGTGAGCCCCCTCAGCAGTACTTGACTGCAGTCAGCTTGCTTGGTCTGTACTGACCGATGGACTGCTGTGGAAATCTGTCACCTCTTTGCTCACAATGTTGATTATATCTGTACTGATTGAGAGCCAGTAGGAAAAGTACGCATATTTGGGAAAACAGGCAGAAGCCAGCTTCTCTTGGTGGAAGCTCCATGGCTGTTGGCAAGGGTCAAGGTTCCTCTTACCCCTTCTTCCTTCCTGGACACATGAACTTTGCTCCCCTTAGTGTCTGGTGCCTCAGCTTGACCAAGAGGTACAGAGGAGACCCTCTGCCTCACTGTATATCCCCTGTCCCTGCTTTCCCTTCACCCCAATTGCTCCATAGCCTGGTGGATTTGACACTGTTTTGACTAGTGAAATCTACGGATTTCAACTCCCTTGAGCTGAGGAGACCTTCTTTTATGCATTTTGATTAAAATTCAGCATCAGAAAGGCAGGCCAGCCCTCTCCCTCTCCCTCTCCTTGGACACTTTTCAGGCATGGGACAGTCATAACTTTTCTGGGCAACCTGTGCCAGTTCCTCACCATAGTAAAGAATTTCTTCCTAATATCTATTCTAAACCTACCCTCTTTCAGTTTAAGGCCATTGTACTTGATTTCTCTCTCCATGGACAGTGGAAGAGGCTTGAGCACTTATGATAGTTTTATTCCTGCACTGGGGCCAAGCATCTTCTTTGCAGGTATTATGGAGCCTAAATAGCCCACCCAAGGGAAGTGTGGGCTTTTGTCCATCTGCTTGTATTAGCTGCTCCTGGAAGTGGGTGGTTGTTCCCTAGCAAGCTGCTCACTGGAATTTTTGTTCCTTTTTTATAAATGTTGAGACTCTCACTGCAGGTATTTACTTCACTTTGACATGAAGTCAGTATTTAGCTCTTCAATTAATAAATATTTAGGTTTACTTGGTCCAAATCAATGTATCCTGAGATTTTTCTGCTATGAACCATGGTTAAGCTCTGGGTCTAACAGGCGGAAAAAACCCTGCCATGCTTTCCAGACCTGTTTCTGCAATGGTATTGGTAGATTAAGTGCATTCTGTTCCTTAAAGGTCACATCCTCAGCTATGTTGAATGCTACCTGGAGTCATGAAGGTTCGTAAGGTCACACAAGGAAGGAAGGAAAGAACAGGGATTTTTATATTTTTTTTCCTTCTCGTTTTTTTGGAACTCTTTCAATTTGGTATCAAGAAATCAACCTGTAACTGTAAATTGAAGGCGTGTTTGCATCTTTCTAACACCTTGTTGGGATTTTCGCTCAGTTCCACATCTTTAGATCCTAAATACTCAGAGGTTTCTTTGTCTCTATTTCCCATATAAAATGGATAGAATCAGAATCCCTTTGAGAAGGTGGAAATCTTTGAAGTCAAATGCAGACTGCCTGGCCCATATTTAATCCATCAACCCATACTGAAATAGTCTGAGTGGTGCATTCAGGGAATTCGCACCCTACTTGATGCTGCAAGATGCTTTGGACATCTCATCCCCAAAAATTATATTACAGCATGAGATGAAGGCCTTTATCCAAAAAAACCACAGACTTGAAAATTCTCTAGAATTCTGGTCTGGAAAACAAGGCTCATCTACACTGACAAGGTAGGAACCAAGGGGGATTAAGGCAAGAGCTGTGGACTGTGCATACAGACTACAGAGACAGATCTTAAGATCCAAACTTGAAGAAAAATGTAGGCTGGAAGAGACCTTTGGAGTTCTTTGCTCCAAGTCTCCAAAGTGCAGCTTTCATCCCAGAAAGCTCTTAACCTCACATAATATTTTGAATTTGTTAAAGCTCCATTGACTTCACATCTACAGAGGATCATGTGTTTTCACTAAACACCCGTAGCCTTTGTTAAATGTGGGGGTACAAGTCCATTGCTGAAACAAGCCCTGCAGCAACACGTATTGTGGAAAAAAGGAAACAATAGATGAGATTTAGATTATTGTATTTTTTAAATGCTGTTGTTGGAGAAAGCTGTTGACATACTTTTCTTGCTCCATAAGCAAAGAAACCTGGTTTTCTAGTCCAATGGACATTTGCATCGTGCAGTTCTCCCAGTGTCCCCTACTGTTTTGGTCAGGAAAGGGCAACCTACAGCCGTGCTGGTAGGGCCCTGAGTACTGGCTGGTGGACCAGTAGGTATTTCTTGGCTGATTAGTTGGCTGCTGCCTAGCAGGATGAGTAAGAAATTGCCTTTCCATTAAGGGACCCATTAAGATAGATTAATTTGCATTTAATTCTCATTTAATTTGCCTTGAATTCTCCTTTTCCCTGGTTGATGGTATTAATGAAACTTGTAGGAACTTCCTACCCCCAGAGAGTGGCAAAGACCATTTTCTGAAAGTGGGATGATAATGGCCAACCTGCTTAAAAATGTTGATGTTTAAATGCAAGGCAAAAGACCACATAGGCATCATTTTGTTCACAAACCGGGCTAAAGGATCAAAATAACTCCACTCCCAATAAAAGGCAGCATTTTTTCTTTTCTTCTACTTTTCTCTAGTCTCAGCTAAAATTATTATGAATTTTTTTCTTTTAATTTGAAAGGAAAAATTCACCTGTGCACTGAAGCCCTCGAAGCAAGTTTTTAGCCGAAAGCACAAAATCATTACTCAACGAAGTTAGCCTTTGAACAGCCAAATTTCAAAAGAAAATATTGATTTGGCATGCTTCAGCTTGTCAATTGAGAAGATTAAGCACTATAGAGTGGGAAATAAAGACAACAGGAGGCCAGATACTGTGAAAATCTTTCATCTGGTGGAATTGCCTGCTGAGGGAAGCAAGGGATGCCCTTGTCGCTGATACTTTTAAAGTTAGATTAGGACAAGAATGCAAACACCTGCTGTCTAATATCTAGATCCTGCTTCTTGTAATCTTAATGAAAATGCTCTGACTAGAGAGGGCACAGCACAGTCTTCCCCCTCTATCTGTCCGCTAATCACTGTTTCCTTCCCTTGAAGCTACCTATAATGTCCATTGCCATGGTAACCGAGCGTGGTATGTATCTCAGACAAGATGACATATGCATCTTTTCCTACTCTAATAGATACTCTGTTTAGGCTGCAGTCTCCTCTCATTGCCCACTTCCCCAAAGGACGTGCATATGCTGACTTCACAAGTTGGCATCTCCATGCGGGAAGAAGCTGCTGTGGGAAACCGTCATTCAAACCTCAGCCCTTAAATCTGTGATGTGTTCCTCTGAGGTTTAATTACAGGTACTTTTAACTGAGTGGCAAGGAAATGCTTTTAAAGAAACAATGTTCATTGAGCCTAAAGTGTAATTACCCAATAGCTAACTTGCCTAGAGGAATGGGAGTTATTGCATTCTTGGCTTTGCCAGGCAGGTCAATCATTAAAGTTTAACAACTGAAGCCAATATTTCATCTCAGCAAGTTTGTCCCAGCGAACATTGATCCATTGGCTGTTTGTTCATGCTCCAAAACGTATGCTCATCAATACCAGAAACCTTGTGAACCCAAGGATGGGGTCATAATGAAACAAGCAGACAGTTGTCAGCAACGCTTAGAAGATTTACGTCATCCTTAAACTGAATGAGGATGGGTTTAGATTAGATATTCATTATGTAAGAATGTTACTGTGGGGGTGGTGAGGCACTGACACAGGCTGCCCAGAGATGTGGATGTCCCATCCCCTGAAAATGTTCAGGGCCAACGTGCATGGGGATTGGAGCAACCTGGTGTAGTGGAAGGTGTCCCCACATGGCGGGGGGGTTGGAATGAGATGATCTTAAAGGTGCCTTCCAACTCAAACCATTCTATAATTCTATGGTATTACAAAGAGTGAGCTCCAGAGAAAGCCCAAGATTTAATGGTAAAGTCAGAAGCTGGTCTTCCTCACAGAAGGATGTGTGGGGTGGCATTAGCTGCTTCCAGAGCCTGTCTCCAGCCTTGCGGTCCCTCATCAACAAGTAGACTTTATTTCTGCTGCAAGAGATAAGAGCAGCAGAAAGCCTCCATTGACATGATAGATGGATTAATAAGTGATGGTGCCTTCTGCGAAGAGCAGGAGCAGGCACACACATCTTTAGATGGGTAGAGGATGCAGAGAGGGATGGGGACTTGCTGATGCCCCTGACGTCATCCTGACTTAACACCAACATTGGCAAGGGTGACCTGAGGAAGTCCAGCAATGAGAAGCTGGTTTCATAGTGCAGCAAACAATGGTCCTCTTGTTTTCTCTCCTGAGCACTGAGCTCGGTGTGTTGCCTTCCTTTTATTCATCCACTCCCCCTCAAGAAGTAAACCTGTAGGTCGAAGGTGTGAGTCTTGCTTGAGTTTTCTTGCCAAACAGAAACTGAATGAAGATACAGTTGCTCTGCCTAAATGTATGGGGATATAAGCACTGGGAATGGAAAGCTGAAAGCTGCCTCTATAACACAAGATATACTTACACACGACTGGATATGATGGGGCAGAAATGTTTTATAGCTGGAAATGTGATGTTTTCTGTCTCAAGTTGTGGGATTAAGCTAGCAAGGCATAGATAAAATGGCCTAGAAGGTTTTGCTGATTTTTTGAGGATTACTATATTTCATATCTGTGGGCAAAACCTTGCCTATTTGGTCAGTTTCATCTCTGTTCTCCACTTCCTTTTACTCTTTCTCTGCCCTCCTGCCTGCAGCAAAGCTCCCCAGGAGATCACTTTCCACCCAAATCTCAAATCCCAAATTCCAAACCCTTAGCCCCTGGTTTCCTCTGAAGCATACTGATGACTCAGAGAGTGCCAGGGAGCTGCAGAGCAAAGAGTGGACTCCACAGGAGAGAAAAGCCACATTTTCCTTCTGGGAGTAGTGGAAGTGTCTGACTTATCCCAAGATAAAAGCCGAGGAATATAAAGCAGCTCTGTTTTACTGGGAGGCACGTTTCCAGGAAGCAGCACTGTGAATGACATATAAACACCTGAAGTGCCACTTTGCTGTGCTGGTGGGGCTTGTGATTATAATTCCTGCTAATCTAAAGCCACGTATATCTGTGCCAGATGTGATGAGGCTGTATTGCCAACAAAGCTGGGTCTCTTGACAGATTATCTTTTCCCCTGAATAATACAATGATTTTCTGCTGAGTCTGCCTATAATCTTCTCCCACTGAGTGTTTTGGTGAGGCTACTGGACTCTATTGTCCAAATTGTTAATGATTTTAGGGATTATTTGGATGAATGAGTGGTTAGTTGAGACCTGGGTTTCTTAAAGCTGTTCCGATTTTCTCCTTGGTCCTTCTCTTCTCTTGACCTGAGTCCTCTCCCTTTTTTCTTTATTAATTTTAAAATGGCTCTGCTCTGCATCTGCTTTTGCCCAAAAACATCCATGGTTCCTTCTGTTGGATACACGCTCCCCTGAGGGCAGGTGATGCAGCTGCCCAGGGCAATGCTGTAGGTGTCTCAGACTCATACATCTCCATGAAGACGCCTTAGTCTCTGAGGCTGTGATTTTCTGCACAGCAGCATTAGCGAAGGAATATGTCTTTAAAAACCTCTTCTGGAGGAAGACCTCAGGTATGCTTGTGCTGCCTGAGAAATACAAATTAATCTTTTAGTTCTCTTCCTGCATTTTTCTCTCTCCAATTGCTGTCTTTACTCCTGCACCAGTCACTTCAGCGATTATTGCAAGTTTATGTAATTGCTTGGTGTCATTTGCATAAGATAAGGATCTTAATGGTATAACAGCCATTGCCATCTCAGTTTGGGTTGTTTCTACACAATATGGGAAGATGAAGAAACGTTAGCAACCTTCTGACTTGAGGCCATTACTTAACTTCCTCCCTACTCTTACTGCTCCACAGAGCAACTGTACTTACAATGCTTTTAGCTGGAAAATGTCTAATTTTCGTACTTTCCATGGTGCATCTCTCAAAATAAAGATCCTCAAAAGCACCTTTAATCACCATCCTTACTCTTTTTGTACTCATAGTCAGAGCATGGATATTTAATCTAATCCTTTCCCACACTTCAGCATTTTTCATCTCTCGCTTCCTATGCAATTTACTTTAACCATTCATCAATTACTTCCATTGGGATTTTCCCCACTGCCCTTTAATGTATGTCTTCATAGTTTTGCTGGTGGCAGTAATGTGCATTAGTTTTGAACCCTCCTCTTTTTCTTAGTTGTGGGGTGATCTCCAACAGTTCTGTGGCTACACATGTTGCTAAAAGTATGGAAGGGCTGCTGTACAGTCTTTTCTATGTCATTGGCTCAGAACTGATGGGTTTTTTTCTTACAAGCCAAACTCTTGATCTTGGTCTGGAGTGATTGCATCCAGGTAGACCATAGAATCATTTAGCTGGAAAAGACCTCTAAGGTGATTGAGGCCAACTTAACCCGACACTGCCAAGCTCACCACTAAACCATGTCCCTAAAAGCCACATCTACACATCTTTTAAATCCCTCCAGGGATGGTGATGAGAATGTTCAGCCAATTGCTCTTTCCATGGCTCCACCTTCTCTCTTACATTTGCTCCCAGGCCATCAGGACTCCTCTTGGTGCTCTTAGCAGAGGCACGCTGTTATTCCCATTGAACACAATCTTGTTCCATCTCAGTTTCACACCTTGTTTTCCTGGTGCTTCTCTATACCCTAAAGAGGTTTACTTGCCTTTGGAAATTTTCCTCTGCTTTGTTTTGTGCTTTTGTTTCCACTCTCCCATAATCCTTGGCTCTGTTTGCATTTTCCCTCTAATGCTTTTGTTTTGATGTTTGTCCAGCTCCTCCTTGTTTGCTTAGGCCTCCCAATAAGTTCCCTACTGTGTTCTCTATTGCTTCCTTAAATATTTCCCATCTGGTCTCTACTGAGATTTCTTTATCGTTCCGCAGTAATGGCCTGAAATGCTCTCCAAGCATTGCCTGCTCTGTCTCTCTCAAAGCTGTGCCTTTTAACTTCACAGGATCAAATTTAACTCCAGTGTCACCCATCTTTCCCTTGGGCTTTAATGCATTCGTCATCTTTTCAATAAGTAATTCATGATTGCTGCTGCCCTTCAGCATTGCTATAGATTTTCACATCCAGTAGTGACTCTGTTGTGCCTTTTCCAGATAATCCTGTGGTCCATCTGTTTTAGTGTGTAACCAGCTGGTGACCCTGTGCAAGTCCATGAGGGGCCCAAATGCCACCAATGCCCAGACTATGCACCCCACATCAGCTACTTCAACTTCTCACCAGTCTGACTCCTCCCATACGGCCCAGCATGTTCTTTTGCTTATTTCTGTTTTCCTCATCTGTGTTTCCAGCTTTCACCTTCACAACTGCTTCATAAGCTGAGGCTTCGTTTCAGACACCATATTGGTAAAATTTGTATTTTCCCTTCCCTGCAACTTGTTTTGGTGCATAACAGCAAATCACAGCCAGGCAGAGATCACTGCAGGCTGCAGTAAATATTGCTGTAATGATCCTCTCAGGCATGAGTTTCCTGTTGCTCACAGAAATCCTTACTCTTTTTGCACACAGAGGAAATATTACTCATCTGTGAAAAACAAACAAACAAACAAACAAGCAAAGAAAACCAGAAATAAGTATGATATCCAATTTACCTGTGTTTCCAGGGTGTCTGGTTTGGCAGCTGTGGATGTATAGCTTAGCTGGGGTGCTCACTGGCCTGGGGTGAGAAGGAGGTCCAGGTGCCCATCTCAGAAGCCGTGAGGTGTCTTCAGCCATTCTCCAACCTCCATGGCTGTTTCCATGTGTTTGGGTCATCAGTCAGATTGAATTGCAAAACTCATCCTGCAACAGATTATGGATATAATACCTGGTTATGCCTGTCTGGTATATGTAAAAGCCCCAAGATTCTTTGCAGGACTTGTTGGCGTGGATATCGGTGCCATCTTCATACCTTGCCTTCAACAAAAAAAGTTTAGATTGTTTTGACTTAAGAATCTGATTTTTCCTCTACCTATATACATTGCTCAAATATGTTGAAGTGAATTTCTTTAGCAGAAGATACAACTGTTTTGATTTGATATGTTTTGTTTTGTTTGTTAGTTTTGGTTTTGGTTTTTTTTTTTTTTTTTTTTTTTTTTTTTTTTTTTTTTTTTTTTTTTTTTTTTTTTTTTTTTNTTTTTTTTTTTTTTTTTTTTTTTTTTTTTTTTTTTTTTTTTTTTTTTTTTTTTTTTTTTTTTTTTTTTTTTTTTTTTTTTTTTTTTTTTTTTCTTAAACAAATTCGTTACATTTTATTTAGTTATATTTGATGTGACATTTTTGGGTCATTGCCATCCATCACCTAAATATGGAGATGCCAAGTGTCTGTATCCAAGCACAGGAGCAACCTATCTTCCTCTAATTTTTAAGATACATGGCAAAATGTTTATTAAAATATCCTGAGGTAGAAAACACACTGAACAAAAAGGCTATAAAATGATTGGATTGAGTTTGAAATTAAGGTACCTACATTTAGATGTCTGCATTAGGTGTTTGCATGTGAGATGTGCATCTGAGCTCTCAAAGCAGGGAACAGAAATGCAGTTGCTACCCAAGTACAACCATGCAGTGCTATGTAAGATGCTGGCTGGGCTTTCCTGCTGTCCTACAGCTGCCACTCCCTTCGGGCACGGGAGTGAACAGGTCTTGTATCATGTCACCCAGCACCACACAGGTGTGTCAGACACCTGATAACCACCTCAAAAGGCTATTGTTGTTTTCATTTGCACTAGCTGAGCCTCTAAGCAACACCATCAGTGTAGTCCAGATCCAGCTAACCAAACAAAGGTGTTGGGTTTTAGAGGCAACTGAATCCCTTTGTAGCCCTATCGACTGTGTGAACCAAACCTCCTCAGGTTGTGGTGCATCCTCACATGCCCACAGTGACATTTATGTGCCTCAACAAGGAGCAACAGGGAGATCAGCTGCCTCAAAGAATGATGTCATCACCCTAAATTAACCTTCTTCTGTTACAAGTTTTGATTAACATTACAAGTTTTGATTAACAATGGACGCTCAATAAAATTTTTTAGTAGTTCATTGTAGAATTGTCCCAGAACAAGCCAAACCCAAATCACCATTGTATTACTCCTAGTTTTGTCACTTAAACTACTGCAAAACTATATGAGATGTGGCCAGAATGGTGGTCTTTGGTACTCCTTTTGTGGGGTGCAAATGAATAAGTCCAGGCCAATTCTCATATCCCTGGAAATGTTCAAGTCCAGGCTGGATGGGGCTCTGAGCAACTTGTACTAGTGGAAGGTGTCCCTGCCCATGGTAGGGGGGTTGGAACTAGATGGTCTTAAAACTCTCTTCTGACTCAAACCATTCTATGATTATATGAATTTCCAAAGAGTTTCACTGGGAATTTCCTACTAGTCCCAAATGGTATCCCTGCAGACAGGTACTCCTTGGGATTCCAGACTGTGGGGTTCAATGTGCACAGCAAACCACAAAGACCAGTGATCCCTGATGGCATTTCTGAACAACTGAAGCACATCTGAAAACACTGTATGGAGGGAAGAGTTGAAATGTGACAAGCAGAGCATCCTCATCCATCTTTCACCACATTCAGTGTAGAAAAATCAATGTGCAACTGGTGTTTCTCAAGAGAAATATATCAAAAGCAAGTGGTGCAAATGTAGATCAGCTGTGATCTTTCTGTGATTAGAGTTAGTTCTCTTTTGTGAACTGTTAATGCCAATGCGTATATTGATTGAAAATCACCTTGCCTCCTTAACAGCTAAAAAATTCCTGTCCTAGTACTAACCAGGGCTGAAATAGGACAATGAAGGACAAAGCCATCTGCAGCTGATATTTTTTCTTAACCAACCACAGCCAAAGTTTCAATGATTCGGAGATCCCACAGCTGAAAGGAACTACCGTGACCATTTAAATTGACCTGCTGCATCATCAAAGCAACAAAATTTCACTTATGAAGTTCACAAACATGGGACTGACTGTAGCAAAGCATTTCTTCTCAGGCAACTTCCACTCTTGACTCACAGCCTCTTACAGGAACAGTCAATACCTAAATAGAAATACAGTTAGTTATGAGAGAAACTGATAGACGGTTCTCAAAAATACATTGCTTGGAGTCTGCATTTATGAAAATCAATTACATTTATCAAATTGCCAAAGCTACTCTACAGGACATAACAATCAGTAAAACCATGGTCAGACCTGGGAGATGCCAACATACGACTTCTTCTTCTGGTGATATTCTTGATTGTTCTTTTCTGCTTATAACTTCGAGTGACTTGTGCTTCTGAGCCATGTCCTGCAAAGCCAAGATACAGATGCCTTTTTTTGGCTTGCACTGCAAGATGGTACAGACCAGACCGTGGTTTGCTTAGACTAGCTCTTCCCCAGGCCAAGTCTTTGACAAAACTGTGTTTGTCTTCTAGATGGATTTGCACCTTGTGTCAGTGTTTTAAACAGACACTTCTATTTTCCTGAGATGCAGGTCACAGATGATAAAACAGAGCCATCCCAACAGATTCAGGAGAGAGCTGAAGGTCCTGATGGCATCCTGACCATTTGGACTGCCATATTCAAGGCACTGCTTGATGCTGATGTGTAATGTCTGTGATGGTGAGTAGAAGAAGGTTCATGCATTCCACAGGAAGTGACTTCAGTGAAGCTTTTCATTTCCTTTTTCCTTCAAAAAAAGGGATAAAGCTTAGCACCAAAAGGAGAGGGTTTCAAAGAGGCTTGTGGGCATCTGGGTGCATGTTTCCTAGTAAAACAGATGTCGAAATACAAATTCCAATGCTTGGAAAATTCCAGCTCTTTGCAGAGAGGCAAAGTAATTGGTCTGAAGTCCAAGAATTTCTTTCTCTGGGATTTGAGCATTTAACTCTCCTATCTCCATCTCAGACTCCCTAGGACTTGTCCAAATTTTTAATTTTCTAAAATTTTTATATCAGACCACACGGACAAGCTTTATGCAAGTTCAGCATATTCCAGCTTGGGATTTCACTAGTAGTTAGAAGACTAAAATTAACTGTATCCTGGGCAGCATCAAAAGAAGTGTGGCCAGCAGGTTGAGGGAGATTTCCCCCCTCTACTCTGCTCTGGAATACTGCATCCAGCTGTGGGTTCCTCAATAAAAGGACCTGGACCTGCTGGAGCAAGTCCAGAGGATGCCATAAAGATGCCCAGAGATCTGGAGCACCTCTTCCACGGAGTCTGACTGAGAAAGTTGGAGTTGTTTAGCCTGGAGAAGAGATGGCTGTGGGCAGACCTTAGAGGCCCTTCCAGTACCTAAAGGCACTACAAGAGAGCTGGAGAGGGACTTTTGACAAAGGGGACCTTTAACCTCTTGGAGTGCAGGTTTAGATTAGACATTAGAAAGAAATTCTTCCCTGTGAGAGTGGTGAGGCACTGGCACAGGTTTCTCAGAGAAGCTGTGGCTGCCCTATCTCTGGAAGTGTTTAAGGCCAGCTTGGATGAAGCTCTGGTCTAGTGGAAGGTGTCCCTACTGGGAACTAGATGAACTTTAAGGTCCCATCCAACCCAAACCGTTCTGTGATTCAATGAAATAGCTGTGAGGGTGTGTAATGGAGACGCTCTCCCTGTGTTATGCTGTTCCCAGTACGTCACCCCGCCGTCTATGTGGTGCCACCCCCAGTGCAGCACGAAGAGGGGTCCAGGTGGTGTAATATGACAGGAGAAGCCTATGGCATGAAAGGACTGAGAGTCCAGAACTTGCTTTTTGTTTGGATTTATTGCAGCCAGGATTTTTGATCTGTGCAAACTGCAGCCCCTGCTCTAATTCCCTCCAGCCTTAGGGGTAGAGGCGGAACAAGGAAGATGGGGTACAGTTTTAGAAGCAGGGTATCATCTTTCTTGTAGTCACAGATTTTAACACTGAAGAGACATTAAATATCCCCTTTATTGTCTTCCGCCAAGGCCCAGAGGTCCCATGCTCTGAGGGGAGCTTGTTACCAGCACCTAGGATGTTGTTGCATTCCTGAATATGTAGACATGGCAATGAAATAAGCATAAAACCTCAGCAGCAACCAAACAACAACTTTCTTCGTCTCTCAACCTCCCCCCAAATGCTTATACAATTGAAAATGAAATTGCACCTCTGGGCTGAGCTGCAGCCGTTCTCCTCAGAGGCCCCTTCAATCCAATTGGCAAGGAATGGGGTCTGGCAAGGCTTACTCAGCTCATGTTTGCAAAAAACTTTGGAAATGAAAACTGCTGTGCAGCACTGAGTCATGCAGTTGTGACTGTGGCAAAGTGAAGTGTGTGGAGCTTAGGAATACATCTGGATGCCTTGTGGAGAGCAGCTGGGGCCTGTGGGTTAAGTGTAGAGTTCATATTAGCAACAATAACCAGGACTGAGCACTGGGGACCTCAACACTATAGACTGCTCTGGGAAAAGTGAAGTTTTGAGTGGTTTTGCCAGCAGAGCAGCCTGTTTGGGGCTGACAGGCATTGTGCTGTGGCCATGTATTCTGCTCCCCAGGACAATGGCAGAAGTCTGGCTGTGCACTGTGGAGAGAAGCACTGCTGCTCTGGATTAACGCTAACCTCGCACAGAGAAGGGAATTAATCTGGTCAGTAAAACCGAGTATTTAGAGAAAGACAAACAAGACCAAACAATGTTTCCGTATCCAGGACTGTTCTCATCTCCCATACTGCCTGACTGCCAGAGTAACTGGTGCCCTTCCTATCTCCTGTGCCCACTGCTGTGTTGGTGATGACGCCCATCTGATGGGTGAGAAAAGGGGGCCATTTTCAGGCCCCCTTTGCTGCTGCTTCAGCTCAGTAAGTGAGGAGCCGATCAGCCATTTCAGGACACAAAACAATCCGTGAGTAGATGGGTAAGTGGGTGCTGTAGGTGCCTCCTTTGTGTATCTTCTCCATTTCTTCCAAAGGACCTGACCTTTGCTATAAGCCACTGGATTTGAATCTGCACTTTAGGGAGCCTGATGGTCTGTCTTTATGCTGCTTTTCTTACAGTTACATAGTTCTGCACTTATGTTTCCTTTTTTTTTTTTTTTCAAGGTAGTGGAGCAGGGGGGGAAAGAGAGGGGGGAGAGAGAGAGAGAGAGAAAGACCAACAAGGGAAAAAAAAGGTGCTTCTGTTAAAATCCCTTTGTTTTCTCTTTGGTCTTGTGAGCAGTTCCAAGCAAACTTCCATCTGCAATATCAATTTGGGTTGTTCCTTCCCTCTGTCTGCAGGGAGAGGTCTCTGTTAGCCAAACGATTATTCTTGGAATAATAAAAACTTGCAGCTGGAACGAGGAGCCTGGCTGATACAGACAATAAATCCAAGGAAGGCATACAGAAAGAAGAGATCTCTTTGTCTTGCCATGCTCAGAAATCTCCCTGGTTGTGTGGCTGTGTGCTTTCACCCCTCTGCAGATCAAACCCTTCAAAATTAACTCAGCTGCTGACATGGAATAAAGCAAGAGCGTATGGAAGGACAGCTTTACCTAAAGTAACAGTGGTGCCTTTAGCAAAAGAGGAAGGTAGGCAGCCTGCAGCTTGCAGCCCTCATGTAACAGCTTGTGTAAGGACTGAGGAATTGAAACAGAAACCAAAACAAAAATACCATCCTGCATTACTCCTCAGATATGGGGATCTCCTAAGTTTTGACCTGACTTAATGCAGAGAATAATATCCCAGCAGATGCTGCCATAGCAGAACTTCTTAAAACCAACAAGCTGGGATGCCTTCAGAATGCATTTAAGCCTAGAATTCCCTTAAATGTGGGCTTAAATCCATTTCCTGCTCAGCAAACTGATATATGCAAGGTGTGCAATCACGTGATCCCCAAATCCTTTTTATTCCCAAGGGTCTCAAGACCTCTGCAAGCACTGACGTGAGAAAAGATGACACATCAATACATACATAAAGACCAATACAGCATCTATCAGAAGATCCCTTGAGCTCTGGAGCACCAGGATGTGGCCAGGAAAGCCTGGCTGGGGTCTAGGAAATGGTGTGTGAGCCCCAGAGAATTAGGTATCTGATGTATTTGACTGGGCTTAGGCTCTGACATCCATAAAGCAAGCAGAGAGTCTTCTCTTAAATTTAATGATGCCCCAAGTCTCAGAATATATGCTGGTTAAGATTTTGATCCAAAGGTGCTGTGAATCCTTATCATTAAAGGGTCCAACTCACTAGGAAAATGCTATTTTTAATCCACTACTCAACGTTTTCCAAACTGGCAGGGGCAAGCTGTCCCTTCCCTCTCCTCACTCCCCTTGGAGCCAGATGCCCCTGGATGGTTAAGCATTTTGAGGCACAGGGATGCTCGCTGCCGTGCTGTGGGTTTGAGGCAGCCAGTCTGCTCCAGGGCCTGGCAGAGGAGCCAAATTCCTTGGCCTGGCCCTCGACCACAAGTTCATCTTCGCATACCAGGAGCAGTAACACTGTTCCCAGCTTTTCACTGAGCCAGAGCTGCCACTAGACACCAAATCAAGGATAAATGACAAACAGTCACACATACTTTGTTTTCGAGGCAAATGCAAACAAAGATGTTTTGCTGTTGCAACCACAAAATTCTGCTATTTACAAAGAATTCAGTGCATCTCCTCTAACACTCACTGTTCTCTTCTCTTCTTACCCCCCTCCTGTGCTTCGTGTTCTTACTGACCTTCCCTCATCATGCCCCAGGGAAAAAAGCAGGAACAAAGCATATCCATACCAAAGCCCTGGCACCCTGGAGGCAAGTCAGATGTGTGTGTTGGTATTCTGGGGACACGCATGAAGAAAAGCCCAGATAGACAGGGGTTATATCTGATTCAATCCCGACGCTCCTGTCAAGCCCAGAGCCACCAGTGATGTAAAGTGTCTCCTAAGACACTGTGTGCTAGAAGGGAAAAGAGCTTTAGCTCGTCAACATTCCTCCCTCCCTACTGCATCCCAATACTGACACCATTCCCACCATTGTTCTCCTCTGCCTTCTCCCCCCTTTGTTCATATTTAGAAAGATCTGAAATGCAAAGAGCTGCAGTGCCAAAAGGACGGCAATAGAGGAGAGATTAGCTGGAATAGGAGGGCAGCTGTTAGGAGACCTCTGTTTGTTTCCATCCCGCCTTGCAGCCCTAAATGAGAAATGCATCCCACTCTAAAACCAAGCTCCAAAGCCAAGCACTGGTTACCGACAGAGTCTGGCCAGAGCCCACCTCTACTGGACTTGGGCATCTCAGAGCCTCCTCAGCTCTATTTCCAAGTTTTGTGCAACTCTGCACACACATTTTGGGTCACATCACCCCTCACTGATTTCTTCAAGTGCTATTTCTCAGAGAGAGAAAGAAAAACAAACTGATGTTCATCTTTCCTTACTAGACCCTGCCCTGACCCCTCTCATACACCAGTCCTTGTTGTTTCCAGTACTCAAAAAATGTGTGTCTTTTACCCAGGCACCTCTGTGTAAGCTGATACCAATCCCAGCAAGCTGTTTCTCTTGTTAAGGGGTTTAGTTTGCCAAACTGAAATTTGAGAAATTCAAACCAGAAGGAAATAGGAAGACCAGTGGAAATTCCCCTGGGAACAGGATTGCGAAGAGGAGTGTGAGGTCCTCAAACACAAGAGTGGGGGGGCTTCCCACCAGACATAGTTTCATCTGAGCAGCAGCAAGGAGTTTGCTTTAGGATCTTAGATAAAATACTCCTGGAATCTGTATGAATTGAAGAATTGATACATATTATCTGTAAAACACCAATGTACTCTGTAGGCTGATTTGAGAAAAAAAAACTATCAAGAAATGAACAAAATGAAACCTTGAAATCCAAGTTCTGAACCTGATCAAAGGAAGTATTTTAACCCTATCAATCCTTCCATAGCCTCTAGGACACTCACTGGGAACCTCTCCACTGCCACTGAATTTATGGGAAAGGATTCAGTTACTGCAAGAACAGCACAAATGATAGGTAGGTACAGAGGTAGATGGTTGAAGGCAGGGAGGGAGGAAAAGAGAGAGAGCACAAGCAGTTATGATTTTATTTCTTCTGACTGCATCACCCAGACCCTGAGTAAAACAAGATCAAAACCCTTCACTAATCTGTACAACTCCACATGTGTAGAAGTGTTAAGACAAACACTGGAAAATTCTTACACCAGCGTCTTGCTTTTCTTTATAGAAAATATTTGAAAATCTTAGGTTCTTAAAACTGAGAAGAGCCACGGCAGGTCCTTTCCATTCCAAAAGGAAAGCTGCCTTGTTTGGGTGGTGAAACAGACTGAAGTACTCAAGCTGAAAACAAACACCACCAAATGCTAGAGCAGGTGTAGGGTTACCAGCCCATAGTCTCTGTCTGAAAAAAGGAGATAAATAGGTTAAATATGTCTCTCAGGTAAAACATTGCAAAGAAAGTATAGAGTTGTCACTTGCCTCCTGTATTTTGATTGCTTTTTATTTTTCACCATCAAGTCATGAAATTATAGGTATTTCAATATTTGGTGAAACAAGGAGGGGGATCAATAAAACTTCCACACTGGACTTCCAGAGGACAGACTTTGGCCTATTCAAGAGACTTGTTCGGAGAGTTCCTTGGGAAGCAGCCCTTAAAAACAAAGGAGTCCAGGAAGGATGGGTGTGCTTCAAAACAGAAATCTTGAAGGCACAGGAACAGACTGTCCCTATGTGCCCAAAGATGAGCCGATGAGGAAAACGACCGGCCTGGATGGGCAAGGAGCTTTTGAAGGAGCTAAGGAAAAAAAGAGTGTGTATCACCTTTGGAAGGTGGGTCAGGTATCTCAGGAAAGCTTAAGAGAGTTTCTAGGTCATGTAGGAAAAAAATTAGAGAGGCAAAAGCACAGTTAGAACTCAATCTGGCCATTTCTGTAAAGGACAATAAAAAATATTTTTATAAATACTTTAATAGCAAAAGAAAGGGCAAGGACAACCTCCATTCTCTATTAGACGTGGGAGGGGAATTTAGTAACTAAAGATGAAGAAAAGGTGGAGGTACTTAACACCTTCTTTGCCTCAATTTTCAACAGAAAGACAGGTTGTCCTCAGGATAACTGTGCTACTGGGTTGGGAGATGGTGTCAGGGAGCAGAATAGCCTCCCTGTTATCCAGGAGGAAGCAGTCAGAGACCTGCTGAGCCACTTAGATGCTCACAAATCTGTGGAACCAGATGGGATCCATCCTAGGGTAATGAGGGAGCTGGCAGATGAGCTTGCAAAGCCACTCTCCATCATTTACCATCAGTCCTGGCTCAGTGGGGAGGTCCCAGATGACCCGAAGCTGGCCAATGTGATGCCCATCCACAAGAAGGGCTGGAAGGAGGATCTGGGAAACTACAGGCCAGTCAGCCTGACCTCGGTGCCCAGCAAGATTATGGAACAGATCATCTTGAGTGTCATCACAGGGCACCTACAGGAGAGCTGAGGGATCAGACCCAGCCAGCATGGGTTTAGGAAGGGCAGATCATGCTTAACCAACCTGATCTCCTTTTATGACCAGGTAACCTGCCTGGTGGATGTGGGGAAGGCAGTGGATGTTGTCTACCTGGACTTCAGCAACGCCTTTGACACTGTCTCCCACAGCATCCTCCTGGAAAAGCTGGCAGCCCACGGCTTGGGCAGGTGCACTGGGTTAAAACTGTCTGGATGGCTGGGCCCAGAGAGTGGTGGTGAAAGGTGCTGAATCCAGTCGGTGGCCAGTCACTAGTGGTGCCCCCAGGGATCAGTGCTGGGGCCAGTCCTGTTTGATATCTTCACTGATGGTCTAAATGAGGGGATTGAGCCCACCATCAGTAAATTTGCAGATGACACCAAGCCAAACCCTGCCTGTTCTCAGGCCCTGGGACACAGGCCTTGAAGCCAAAAATGGAAAACATGCTCACCTTTGGATGGTTTGGGTGACAGTAGGTCAGAGTGTGATCTCTTGTGTCATAGAGTCATAGAACCATAGAATCATAGAATCATAGAATCATAGAATGGCCTGAGTTGGAAGGGACCTTCAAGATCATTTAGTTCTGAAACCCCTGCCATGGGCAGGAACACGTTCCAATAGACCAGGTTGCTCAAAGTCCTGTCCATCTGAGCACTGTTTAGAGCCAAGAGAGGCAAACTGCTCTGCTGGGTGGGTAGGTGCCTCCTTCAACTACAGCAGTCTCCTGGCATAAACACCTGTGGAACCTTTAGGCCTCTCCAAACCATAGCAAGCCCCTCATCAGGGGTGCCCAGGCTGTCCTGAACAGGTAAATAAACACTGCTCCTTCTGCTGGGGAGACAACCATGGCTCTGAATTAACCACAAAGACACAATGCACACGATAGGAAAATACTCAGCTTGGTGGTTTTGGCTCAAGCAGAGAGCATTTCTCTCATGCCAATAGCTTTTCATAGCTGACTTCAGGATGTACCTCCTAGCTGTATCTCAGCAGGAATTTCAGCTCAGGGAAGAACTCTCTAGAGGAATGAAGAAGACATTCAGCCCCACCAGCAGCTGGTAAATGTGAACTTGGGTGCCTAATTCAGTTTTGAGAATCTTTACACCCCCTTTTTGTGCCTCTTTGCAGAGGGCTATTTGCTGACCACCTGGCTGTATGCTGACCACACTGGATGTCCTGCAAAGCTCTTCTCAAAAAAATACCCCTTCTGTCTCTCCTCAGATTATATCCTTGGGAGGAGAACTTCTGCTTGGATCAGAGAAGAGCAGAACAGGTAGAGTCCAGGCTTAGAGTGAAGATCAGAAAAAATGCTGCTTTTTCACAAGACTGACATTTTCTCCTTGTTCTCTCTGCCCCTTCCCACCCTTTAAAGGACAGTTCAATATTACAGCTTCCTGTTAATTATTCATCCCAGCCTGTATTTGCTTAGGTAAAGTTCACATCACAAACTGCCTGAGCCTGCCTGATCTGGCCTCCCTGGGTTGTAAATTGGCAAGAGCTGAGACAGTGGTGACGAACGATGACTGCAATGAATAAGCACTTCTTACTTTCTTATGTAAGCAGTTTCAGGACATTTTGCAACCGTTTCAAGCACGCATGAACTTTGTTTCCTGTTTTTGCTTCCCCGGTGCCTGGCCGTGCATCACCGTGTTCCAGAGGAGTTCATTAGGTCTAGACTTAGATTATGGGTGTCATATGAGTGAAATAAAACACAAGTTAGTGAGGTAATGATTAAAGAACAGTCTGAGGTCCTTCAGGTCACTTTCTTCCTTGTAGGATGATAGGTTGTGTGGTGAGATGGAGCACAGGAGAAATTAAGGATGCATGGAAAGAGGGTGACTGGGGAGGTCCCTTGGACATTCCACTTTTCATGCAGCCCTCTCCTGGGTACCCCAGACTGGGGATGGCACGGTATGCACCAGGCACGGATGGTACCAGGGCATGCGAACCAGGTTCAGTATGGGTTTTGAGAGGTTGTGAGCTGAGCTCCAATTATCCTGGCACTTTGCATTGAGGTGTTCAACCTAATTTAACTTCACAGGAGTAACACAAACCTTACTTGTTTGAAGAGTTTAAAGAGGAATAACATCACTGGTTTCAAGAGATGCACATCAACAGAAAGCCAGCACAGGCAAAATGAATGAATCCAGCCCCTAAAACATCTGGGGCTAATGCACTCGACTGGGAAGCATCTGCTTTACATGAAGAAGGTCAAAAGGGGCTGCTAGCCAGGAAAGGAATTTGTGATCATGGTAAAAATATCCCTGAAATGTCTGAACAGACCTTAGTTAGGAGCAGAAAAGACAGCAGCGATGAAGCTGGATTTCATTCTGAGGGCAACAGAGTGCTCATTAGATGCTTGGTACGAACTGCTCTGAACAGTGCTCTATCCTGCTTGGAGGAGCCATTTGACATCCCAGGAACTTCGGTGTGATTGCACCATGGGTGATGACAGGAGTTCTTCATCTTTGTCTGAGCTTGAAGGTAGAAGGTAAAGGAGTGTTAGGACTGTGGGAGGGAGCGTCCTCTGGAATCAGACATGGTCAGCATGCTGCGGCTGCTGTAACCCAGCAGTGCTGAGGTCGGGGAGATAAGATTTCTGCAAGCTTCACCTCCCTGAAGGGAGGTTGTAGCCAGGTGGGGGTTAGTCTCTTCTCCCAAGTAACAAGTGACAGGACCAGAATAAATGGCCTCAAGTTGTACCAGGCTGGTTTAGATTGGATATTAGGAAAAGTTTCTTCCCCAAGATGGTTGTCAGGCATTGGAACAGGCTGCCCAGAGAAGTGGTGGAGTCACCATCCCTGAAAGTGTTCAAATGCATGTAGATGTGGCAGTTGGGGACATGGTTTAGTGGTGGTCTTGGCAGTGCTGGTTGATGGTTGAACTTCATTGTCTTTGAGGTCTTTTCCTTCCTGAATTATTCTAAGATTCTAAGCTAACCTGAAGGTTGCCCAGTGGCAGCTCTGGCCCACAGGTTGAATAATATCCATGTGCAAATCTTGGGACGTTACTGTACAGGACATGAAGGCAGGATGGTGCAGGGTTCCCTGACTCCTGGCCCACTCAGCATTCTTTATCCTGTTTGTTCAGCTCTGGCTTTTTCCATTCAGGAGGAACTTCCCTGAACAGAAAAGTGATAGTGGTGATGGTGGTGGGCAATAGTTGCCTCTGTCCCCTCCCTAAAAAGGGTCACACCTATTTAATGAGGCAGGTAAATAAAGAGAGGAGTTTATTACCAATATAGTGGGCAAATATGCTGTTATAAAACACCTCTGGACAACACAGCATTTTGATTAACTGGCCTAATTTCTAGTGTGAAATACCTGACAACTTATTGCATTAAGTAAATATCTGGCAGATAAAACCCAGGGCTGAGACTGAGCATTGCTCTGCTTCCATCTTTTGGGGTGGATGTGTGTGTGTCCTATACCTTCATGCTTTCCTCTGTCTTACAGAGCCAGTTTTTGAGCTGGGGTAACCTCTAACTGGGTTATATCAGGGTATGGTCCAGGAATGCTCCCGTAAGAGAGCAGCTGTGGAAGGGGAAGAGTCCCTGTTGCCCTCCTGGGACTTTTCAGGGACATCTGAGAATGAGATTAGCCCAAGGTTAGATTACTCTGTGTGGTACCCAGATGGATGCCACAGGTACCCCAAGAGCCTCACTCTGTGCTTCTACTTCCATCCGAAAATGACTTGCTTGCTCCTTTCCCCATGTTGCCTTTCGCTTCCAGAATTCAACTATGTTACAGGGCCACATGTGGGGTTTTCTGCTGAGATGAAGCCTGGTCTGTCAGTGGGACAGGATCTCTCTCCCATCTCCTCACCCTAACTACAGGCGAGGGAGTTACCGTATATTGTCATTGCTGAGAAAAATATGTTTTAGAGAGGACTCAGCCATTTAGTCCATGTGGGAGATACTAAAGCAGTCCAGAATTTTAAGTGTTTTGCTCTCAGCCCTGTGACTCTTCCAAAAATCTGCCTCATTTCTCTGGAAGCTGTCCCGGCTCCAGACTCAGCAAACACTCCACATGTGTCAGTGAAAAGAGAAAAAACCTGACATGAACCAACAAGTGCAGAAACACCCGAGCCCCATATGAAACAAAAAGGGGCTTTACAAAGCCTAACAAAGGCTCATACTCCCTCACAGAAGTTACTATTTAGATTTTTTTTTTTTGCTTCAACTTTAATTTCCTAACTGCCTCAGACATTTTGTAGGCTTTTGTGGCAAGTGGAGTGGATGCATTGCTCTCTTGCCCTCTGCCCTGATGGGACAGCCAGCTCTGGTGCTGCAGTCCCTGTCCCAGTAAAGCCCTTTTTGCCTTTACTTCAGGGAAAGTTTGCTGCAACTGCTTGGCCGGGCGCACGGCCAGCAAAGCCAGCCCCTCTGGGCTCATCAGGAGAGACCTTGTACTACATTTTCCACTATACTTATCTAATCTTGGCTTGCGTCCATCTAGTGTTTGTGCAGTAATTACCTCACTAGGCAAAACAGTTCCACTGCCTAATTGTCTTCACTCTCAGGAAATTGTTCCTAATAGCCAGCTAAATTTAATCTCCCCTTCCTTGCTCGATCCACCACGGTGAAACCTGCACAGCCCTTCTCCCTCTGCTTACAGTCCCATACATGGAGTGATTGTATGGCATTATCTGCTCTTATTTCTCTGGGTCAAACAAGCAAAATTACTTCCTAGAATTCATGTGAGTCACAACGATTGTCCTTAACTCATTTTCCTTGGGCTGGTTTGAATTTCTTTCTGCAATCTTGCAGACCACGTCCAAAACTGAAATGTGTTCAACTCCCAAGTGCATTGAGCTCACGAATCAGGTTACCACAAAACAGCTTTTCCTTACAAAAACAGGAATGTGAAAAGAAGATATTGTTTTTTCAGCTTCACTAAGATCCTGAACCATAGAATCATGTCATCAATCAGGTTGGAAAAGCCCTCTAAGATCATCAAGTCCAACCACTAACCCAGCACTGCCAAGCCCACCACTAAACCATGTCCCCATGCCACATCTACACCTCCAGGCATGGTGATTCCATCAGCTGCTCTGGTGCTTCACAACCCTTTTGGAAGCCTGCTTCCTAGAAGCTCTATGTGCCTGCATTGATTTCTCCACCAGTTCTTTCTCAAGAAGATCCTAATTGCTATTTTGCAGTTCACAGACATATGCAACTGGCCCAGTGGAGCCTCATGGTGGGAGCAGGTGGGAGGAAAAAGGGTTGTGTGTGAACTCAGGGGATTGCACCATCCTGGTAGAACCAGTTTCCCCAATGAGCCACATCCCGCTGGGCTGTTAACACCTCTGTGTTGGCACCTTTCCATGTCTCTCATGCCTATGCTATCCCAAACCCTGGTGGGAAGGGGTTTTTCTTCTCCCTGGGAAAGCTTGTAGCTGATGGGGGAGCTGGGATCTCCCCATGCACCTTCTCCTGCTTGGGATCTCACAAATGGCAGGTCTGCTCTGGCAATGCACAGGCTTCCACGGAGGACTTAACCCTGACCCTTATCACCAGGACTCCTTGGAGTGCAGACCCAGCTGGCCCATGCTGACAGCTAACGAGTGTTTGCCCCCACCTTGCCTTTAGGTCTCCAAGTATTTGGCTTAGGGATTCCACCCCTGTTTCTTCAGCACCCAGTACAACAACTTCAGTTTGTGCTGGGAACTCATGTCTTCCCTCAATAAAGGTACTCCATAGCAATAAAGAAGAGGATCAAGGCCATGAAGGGGGTGTTGCCACCAACCTACATGCTGAAGTGTTTTAAGAGATGATTGTAGAAGAAAAGGGAAAGTGCCTGTGTTAACTCCTCCAACCCACAATGAGTCTTTGGTTTCAACAGCTGATGGAAAGACCGTTTGCCCTCGTGAGAGCAAACAATGTGTCTGTCATATTGAAACCAGGGGAGGCAGGAAACACAGAGCCCCATGGTGCTGGTCTTGAATAAAGCCATTTTTCAGAGGCAGGACTGGGCTTTAAAACAGAGCCCTGGCTTGTGAAAAAACTGACTCAGTCTGTGCCGAGATCTGTAGGGTCCTGGGGAGGAAGCCAGCTCTGGTAGGATTTTTTTTGGTATAGTAGGAACCTCTAGTTAGTTTTCTGTAGCAAAACCATTTGCAACGACAGACACACACACACACACACACACACACACACACACACACACACACAAATCCCCCATGACTTTTCCCTAATGGGCAGAAATTTAGTGATCAACATTTTGGCTCTTTTAAAACCCCTTTGAAGTCAGAAGCTGAGGTTTTGTAGTTGTTTTTTCTAAAGCTCTCTGTAACTGCTGACATATGCTGCACATATGGTTTTAATGTGATTTGACTTCCAATCTGGGTTTTTTTTTCCTTTTGGACTTGACAAAGTACCTACTCACCAGCCACATATCCATGAGGAAGGGACTTTTAATAAGTTTCCCAGAAAGAAATGTACTTCTGCAGATTCATTAAGCAAATATTAATCTCTCCTTTTGATTTCTTTTTCCTCCCTTTGAAATACGTGGGAATTTGCCGAAAGCGGGGGAACTTTAGGTGGGATGATGCTTTCCTTCCCTGAATGCCCTCAGGAAAAATTACTCAGGAGTAATTACACATCTTTGCAGGTGCACTGGAAATTCACACATCACTTGGTCTAATAAGACAGCCTGCATCTGCAAGCATGGAGCTGTATTATTATTTGCAGCATGGAAAATGTCTGGAGGCTTTGGTGGAAAATAAGGTGCCCACAGGCAAGGTGCAACTTGTGGCAGGGCTGGGAGTTCAGCCCTGTCTCCCAAAGAAGATGTGTGGTCTGCTGCAGTCATGGAGATCAATGCAGATAGTACAGATCCTCTCTAGGGTTTCCTCTTAAATACCATTATTGAGGTTAAGGGTATGTAGTGAACATCTTAAAGGCAGCAATGACAGGTCAGGACCTTCACATCTTGGAGACTACTGAAATCTGCATGAATCAATAGCTACAGGTAAAGGCCCTCCTCACTCTTTTGGCTATTCTGAAAATCTCAGTGGGAGTGTAACACCAGAACAGTCTACCCAGAGAACAGATCCTGCAGCACAGGGGTTGCTGCTGGTGTCCAAAGTCTATCAACACCTATGGTGCCTGTGAAATTTTGGCCATCTCATTTTTTTTCTGCACACCTCTGATCTCACACTTTCATACAATCATAGAATGGTTTGGTGTCTCACCACCCTTATAGTAAAGAATTTGTTCCTAATATATAATCTAAATCTCTCATCTTTCAGTTTGAAACCATTCTGCTATCTTTCTTTTCATTTTGCCCGATTAAAATCTTGTTGTTCTGTCATTCCTCATTCCCCTTAAAATGCCTAATCCTACTTTGAACCCTGCTAGTCTTCCCCATGTAGCAGTTATCCTTGAGTGATTCCTGTGGCAGTGAATCCTACAGACTCATTAGACACAGGGTAAAATCAGAAGAGCTGGTGTGAAAATGCTTCCCACCCTTTCCATCTGCCTGTGTAGCCAAACAGTCCTGAAGGAACCTGTTTCAGGAGCCTTGTTTTATTGTATCTCCTCTATTTCAGTGCTGTTTTTTTTTCCAGTAGTGAACTTTGCGTTTACCCACACTGATAAAAATGCTTGTGAACTTTCCTGACCCATTGCGTGTAGATTATGAAGTTCATGAGATGTACGATTAACCCCGGGCTGCGAAGTTTCTAGACTGAAGTCAGCTGATAAAAGCAGAATGTGAAATCACTGCTGTGCTCACTTTGCCAAGATAAAATTTTACTATCAGTGAGTTTGTAAACGCTTGCGAAGTACTTATGTAAGTGAAGAATAAAGGTCATGCAAATACCTGGGTAGTCATGAGGGAAAGGAAAAAAAAAAACAAAGGTGCAGAGATATACAGAATATTTTGACTAGTTAATAAAACTCTCCGATAAGAAAGTGCTGGCATCACACCCTCGGCTCTCTGGAGAACAAGTTTTTTATGACAGAAATAAAGTAATGAGTAAGCAAGATTTACTCTTGAGATTTCCACTGAAAATACATCTTGTCCAATCATGCTACTTTATGCAACACCAGCTACTCTACCAGTCCAACAGGCATTTTTAAACTGGCTTGCAAGCACAATCTCAGCTTTCCTCTCAGTGTACCCTTTCTATCTCCTGGAAATAAGCACCTTTTCCCCTTCATTAATTTCACCTCTACCCTACAGGTGCCTACAGGTAGGAGGTGGTCTAACTCGTACAGTCTGATTAAATGCAAAACGCTTGTTCACAGAGTTCGCTGCCCTCTCTTTAGCCTTAGAGAGGCTGATGCACCCGACATCTTGCTGTGTCAGCTGTATCAGCTGGGTAATAAAGCACTGCTCATGTTGCAAACCTGTTCCGACTCAGTTGATCTGGTGTTTCATGTCGTTTGCTTGCCTTGACCTCTGTTAAGACAACCTAGGTTAACCTCTGTCAGTCCTCAGCCCTTGCCTTTGTGACCTCAATTGTCGAGATGGCAAGTGGGATTTAGATGACAAGTCACCAAAGTGTCCTACTCTGGGTGAAAAGAGCAAAGAGATAGGCTTTAAAACATGAACTGTGGCACACTGGGGCTTGCTGGGACAAGGGACTCACGTCCCGTGAAGACAGGCCGAAGGGGTTGGGCTTATTCAGCCTGGAGAAGAGAAGGCTCAAAGGATACATTCTAGAACCTTCCAGTACCTAAGGGGGGCTTATATAAAAGATGGAGAGTGACTTTTACATGCCCAGAAAGTGATAGGAGAAGGGGGAATGGTTTTAAACTGAAAGAAGGGAGATTTAGATTAGAAGTTAAGAGGAAATTCTTTACGGTGAGGGTGGTGAGGCACTGGCACGGGTTGCCCAGCGAGGTTGTGGCTGCTCCAAGGGTTCAGGGTCAGGTTGGAGGGGGCCCTGGTCAACCTGATCTAGTGGGTGGCAACCCTGCCCGCGGCACGGGGGTTAGAACTAGGTGATCTTTAAGGTCCCTTCCAACCCAAACCACTCTGCCATTCTGTGACTCTGTGATGTCCAAGTATTCCCTGCCAGTGTCCAGGCTGACCCGACTTGGGGCACACATGCTCTCACTGAGATTCCCATTCAGTTTGCATGTCTCTTGGTGACATCTAGTCACATCATGCCTTGGTGGGATCTGAGCAAATTAAAGGTTAATTTGTGATAGTCTCACTGAGCAACAACCCACTCCTCACCTGAGAAGAGGTCAAGAAGCAGAGGTTTTTGGATACTAAAAGGAGTTATCTCCGAACTAATAGCAAAAGTCAGTTTTATCAGCTGCCTGCCATGTACAGCAGCCAGCTCCCTTTGCTGAGAGCCACCCATTCCTTCCTACTGACTACAGACTAATAAATTGCTAGGTCAATGACATGTCTGAGCATCGAACAATTGTATTGCAGAGATTCAGATGACAATAAAGTGGTTGTAAATATAGCATTTTGCTCAAGGCTGCAAAGATTCAAATGGTCTGAGCGTGCTGGGTGTTTTCTGCTAGGCAGCTCTGCTGATGAAGTGGTAGGACAAGGACTTTTTCCTCTGCAAAGGTCACTCTGGGCAGTTCTATTTGTTTAACCATCAGCTGCCCTGTCAGGAGAGTTCACCAAAAGTATATCACCAGTGTTCTGCTCCTTTGGAAAGCCAAGGAGGAAATTCAGACCAAACTTCAATTTAAAAATGAATAGCACATTTGCAATTCTGGATGACAATATAGAGAGCTCTTTAACCACCAGCAATGAACTTGTGGACTTACAGAGTATCTTTTGCAGTAAAACACTTGTGTTTTTGTAGGAAAATGAGACCTATCAGAATGCACATTTTACAAAATAACTGCATCTTGTTTTGAAGACACTTAAGCCAAGATGTATCAAAAAGGTACCTTAAATGAAATATCAGATGATGTCCACACATGTTCTGATCCTTCAGGAGCCCACATCTATGGACGCAGCAGCCTGAAGAGCATAGAAAGGATTTGCCTTCATATCTGTATGATGCAGCTGTGCTGTACAGCACCCAAACTCCCTTGGGGGCCCTGAAGAGCTGTCATCTCGTGCCTTTCTGTAGCCACCAGCAGCAACCAGCTCCTGTGCAGGCTTGCTGCCTCACTGTATAAGGCTGATACTGCATGACACCCACACCCTTTCTGGTGTTTTCAGGACATGCCTAAATCTGTGTGAAGGGGAGAAATTCAGCTTGAGGGTCCCACCTCTCTCAGTATTGTAGGAGAATTTGGGCAGGAAAGAACCTCAGGAAGTACCAGTCCAACATGATGCTCCAAGCAGGGATGGATACAAGCCTGTGGAAACACACTATGAATGCCTTTTCAGGTGCTCATGCCTGACATTAACTTCACTCCAGCTGGCAGACAGAGATAGTCTGGTCTGAATCATCCCTGGCTGTCGAGAATATTCATTTTCCAAAATGTGTGCCCTGAATATGGCCCCAAGGCATTCATGCCCTCAGGTCTTAAATCTCCTCAGCTTCCAGTTAGGAGTCAGTGGGAATGTACCCACGGGCAGCCCCCAGCTTTCCCTTTTCTTCAGCATCAGTCCTACAGCAGGCAGGCTGCCCATGGCGCTGTGAAATGTGGAGATCCCAATCTGATTTATTACCAGGGGTCTGCTCATTAAAGGCACATACTTTCCAGAAGTCCTCATGCAAACAAAGAACAGCTTCCACAGGCTCCTAGAGGGAAAATAATAATTTCCACAGTCTCTGCAGCATCTCTCTTAAAATTTGCTCACAATGTCTTTCAGCCCAGCAGCCAAGGTTACAGCAAATACCTTATTTCAGCCTTGCAAACTAACACTCGTGGTCTAACATTGCTTTAATGAAATCTTAGTAAGGACTCAGAGGGGGGAAAAAAATAAATGAAAAGGGACAAATATACACTATCTGTCTGACCAAGCTGTTAATTTTACGCTGACGACAGCAAAGCCCTGAGGTGTTAGAGTGCTCTTTGCCGATGGTTGATAGAGACTTCATTCACAGAGTTGTGGCCCTCTTGTAGCGTTCAAGGTCCCTTGGTCTTCCTATGCAGAAATGCCCTTGAGGGCAGCGTTTGCTTTCCCATGCTTTTGGCAGGTCAGGGGCTGAGGCATCAAAAATTGCCGGGACATACGTCATCAAGCCCAGTGAGGTCAAAGGATTCATTGTGTGTGAAAGCTTTGGTTAGAGAAGGATTTGCAAAATCAAACCCTGACTGACTGTGAATTGTGCTGGCTCAGAGTACCCACATCCCTGGGATGTGAGAGAGGTACTTGTTGCAAATACGGTGGGAAGAACTTGGAACTGTATTAGGTTTTAACCCTGATGGCTGCTTGGCATGGTCAGATGAAACTTACGTTAAAGGACTGACAACTTAACTGTCTTTTTTTCTAAAAAAAATTTAAAAAATAAAATCAGCCTGGATCCTGTATTATCTGCAAGAAAGAGGTGACAGTGGTGCTCCTTTTATCCTCATAACCACCTTCATTCATGATCATCTACATCCATTCCCATCCTTTGGGTGAGTGAGATTGGACACTTCCCTAGTTCTGTATTGTGAAACACCAGGGAAATGAAAGCAAACCCTGGTTTCCTACATGTTCATAGAAACACAGAACCATTAATGTTGGAAGATACTTCTAAGATCATGGAGTCCAACCATTAACCAAACTAAGGCCACAACTGAACCATGTCCCCAGGTGTCACATCTACATGCATTTTAAATGCCTCCAGGGGTAGTGACTCCACCACTGTCCTGGGCTGCCTGTTCCAGTGCTGTTCACCTCAGAGGAATTTGTTAGGCAATGGTATATCCTGCCTTACTTATGAACTGAGTCCAGTAAATTGTCATTGGCCTAAGCAGATTTTCAGAGAAAATATCAACTTTAAATTTCCAAAAGAAAAATTCATACATTCCAACAGTTAACCACTTCTTTCTTATTTCTGTCTCTACCTTCAGGTTAGTGCATCCGTTCCTATTAGATCAGCAGACCTTGCTTGTGCACTCATATGTCTTTCTCAAATACAACTTGCAAGGATATGTCCTTAAGGAAAAACCATCGCCAAGCGCATATGGAGATACTGGATGGGCAGCACAACACCTTTGGCTCCCTTCCTTCATAGCTAAGTGTCTGCTCACTGGGGTTCACTAGACTGTATTTCAGCTTGAGTCTCACACCTTTGATTTCCCAGCAGAACGCTGTTGTTGTTCCAGCATCACTCTCTGAGGGACCTTTCCTAACTGTTCTGCCTCTGTTCGAGTCATTAGCTGGAAACTTGGACTCGAGCCTATAAATGTGTGACCCTCCCTGCCATTGATTGCTACCCTCCGAGCGAGAGATTCAAAAACACGGAAAGAAGAACGTGACTGTGAAAACATTGTGGGAATGGTGGGAGCTCAGGAAGTGCCATATTCCTGTAAAGAGAAGCCTGCACTCATGGGGAAAACTGAGCACAACAAAGCATGGCCCAACTCCAGAAAGGTCTTGAAGAAACCAGCAGAAAACTTTCTTTTTCATGCTAAACGTCTCCCCATTTTACCAGTGTTGGTTAAAACCAACACTGATAACGAAATAAAGCCAGAATAAAACGAATTCTCTTTTTTAGTAACAGGAGTCTTATAATTACACAGCCTCCTCATGCCTTTAAACAGAGCTCCTTGACATATTCCTGCTGGCAATGAGCACTTTCCTTCCATGTGAATGGCTCTTATTTCCCTTCCTTTTCCTCAGTCTCACTTGCACCATCACTTCATGCACAATATTTAACCCAGCCAACCTCCTTTTGGTACATCTATTTCCCATATTCAGAAAATTACCCATTTTTTCCAAGGGTCCAGAGCTTTTTTACTTGGATTGCTTTTATATCCAGTCTGTGGAATGGGACAGGGGGATGAAGGGAAGGGTTCCTCCAAATCAGCAGTGTTGGCAGAGCTGTCCCTGCACAGCATGTGATAAAAACATTATGGTCAGGGATATGGGCTGATTCAGCCTGAATGGTTGCGGGATGGAAAATGTCCCAATTTGTTTGGCTCAGCATAATATTTTGGGCCAGTGCCCCGGATGATTATTACTGCAATATCCTTCCAGATCAAGCCCAGATATCAACAGGAGCCCATCTTCCTGTTTACTGAGCGGCTGAACAAGGCCAGAGAGAAATATGCAAGTATCTAAGGCATTTCAAAGCATTTAAGGAATTTCATGAATGCCAGCTACACTGGCAAAAGGCTTCCTCTCCTATGATACAGTGTAGTTGTCCAAAGATACTGCTGTAGGACATATATTGTCTTAGGAGTCTGGGCTGGCTGAATCAGGCTGTTGTGTCCTAATCTCCCAGAGGTCCACAGAGTAGCTGTAGCCGCCTGCAGAGGGAAGTGGTGGAATCACCATCCCTGGAAGTGTTCAAAAATCATGGTAGATGTTGTGCTTAGGGACATGGCTTAGTGGTGGGATTGGTCTGAGGTTAATAGCTGGACTCAGGGATCCTAGAGGTCTTTTCCAACCTAAATGATTCTATGATTCTTGGCCTTCTCTCAGTAGGAAAGGTTGCTGAGAATGTTGTTGGTGATAAAGGAAATGCTTGGCTAGTGGCGATGTCAGGCTTTCCAGGATCCTGGCAGATATGCCAGAAACAGGACCAAAGATTTTGGGGTGCACTGGGCATGCTGCTGCCCAAGGAGATGCATCTTCCACTCTACACCAAATCCACTGAGACCTCTAGAGCACCATGTCCTGTATCCAGCCTAGATACCATCAGGTAGCTTGAGGGACATCACAGGTGTCTGGGAAGGAACCAGTCACATGGCAATGTGTCCTCATTCTTTTGGGCTTTGACATCAGTGTCTGAAAGTCCCACTGGGTGGCTGGAATGGCAGATCTGATTGTATCCCTTTCACCTTAAGCACCATGGGCTGACTCCAACCAGCAACGCATGCAGTCCTTCCTGCTGACCATTTATTTTGCATAAACACACACAGATCAATCAACATGAAGGGAATTCATGGCTTGTCCTGAACCCCACCTATAACATTTAGCAGCAGCTGTTGGTTTTCACAGGTACTGACTGCTCCAAGTCCCCGAATTCCACGGTTTTATCTTGAAAAATACACTGCACTGCAATCCAGACCTGCACTCTGGGATTCATTTCAGAACTTAAGAGAAAAGGAAAATGTGGAAGCAAGTATAAGCGAACCCCAAGGGCTTTCAGGCTGAGTCCCTCCTGGGGTGCTTTTTGGGATTTGTGCCTCTCAAAGGGGAGGGGAAATAAGGTGTTGTGATTTCCTCCCACTCTTAATACCCTACACTTCGAGCATGCTGCACTGCTCTGTGGGTGCCCTGTCCCTGGAAGTGTTCAAGACCAGGTTGGATGGGCCTTTAAACAATCTGGTCTAGTGGAAGGTGTCCCTGCCCATGGCAGGAGAGTTGAAACTAAACGATCTCTAAGGTCATTTCCAGCCCAAATCATTCTATGATTCTATCATCTCTGTCCTTGCTGTATCAAATCACTCTGATGGTCACTTTGTTGCTTCTGGGTCTGTTTCTGTGGCTTCTGGACTTCACAGTACGGCTGAACTGGTTTCCACGTTAAAAATTCAGCATGTTCCACTTGCTTGTTCCCATGAACTTCCCATGTTCTGGGAAAGCCATCAGATTGTCCTGACAGTGGAAATATTCCTTTGCAAAAAGGCTCTCAGAGAAAGTGAGGCATTTGAGGAGCTCTTTCTTGCTTCTTCTCTCCCTTCTTAAGTTAGGTTTGTGAGCTGACACTCAACTCCTGCTGTGAAAAAATAACACACAAAAAAGAAGTACCACAACTCAGCTGAGAGCTGCTGCCACTGCTCGTGACCACAAGATGGAATGTGTACATCGGTCAACTAAATAAACCCTAGAGGCAAAAAAAAAAAAAAAAGATTAAAAAATGTTGTAATATTCTTGGAAAGCATACTATTTGCATGGTCAGGGTCCAGTGAAGAGAGGAAAAGGAAAGGTAACACGGATTAACAAAAGGCTGTGCACTGGGACAGAAAAAGGTATCACAAGCTTCTGTCAAAGAAGGAAGCAGCAGTTCCCATCAAGTCACTGATTTGTTGTGCTGCTTTTTCTCACCAAGAAGGGCTTCCTGGTGTGAAGTCTTCTTGTGAAGATGCACTTCTCATAGCTAAGAAGTTTGGCTTTGATCTCTGTTTTGTTGTGGCCTCCCCAGAGATCATGCAGAGGTAGGAGGTGGGTGTACAGAGGGCATGGGAGGCTCCTACTCCACATGTAACCCCTCACTCTCATTAACTTGGCTGAACTGTATATTCAAAAGCATTTAACTGTGGAGCCAAGCCCAGCTTCAACAGCTCTCACCCTTCCTCTGGATTCTATTCCCTTCTATGGGCTGCCTCACACCCTCTTACAGCTTTTTAAAAAGCGTTTTTCTTCTCTTTTGGAAAGGTTACTTTTAACTTGGATCAATTCACAGGTTTAATGTAAGACCCCCAGCCTGTCACGTGGTAATGACTCAAAGTAGTACCATGCAGCCAGCTGGGGAAAGTCCATTTGGATGGGGAAGAGGTGGAGAGAGAGTAGTTACATCTGCTTCACCAACAAAAACATAGCTGAGGGAATGTGGTGGCTGCTGCGAGAAGTCCTTCTCCCCTCTTGGTGAGGAGCAAGGGAGATGAGGCATATGGGAGAATGAAGGGAAGCAACCCCTTTCCAACAGGAATAAATTACAGTCTTGCCTTACTGAATGAGGTCAACCACAGCCCAAAGGTCTTTGAGAGGCTGGCTGTGGGAAGAGATGAAGTCCTGGTTAGTCATGGCCAGTGGCAATACTCACAAGCACTTTGCATCCTGTCCTGAAAGTGGCTTTATCCACTTTGTATTCGCTCCACACCACCAGCCTGCAGACCAAAGGGTGCTGCAAGAGCCTGTGCTGGGAAATTCCCTTAATTTTGGTAGGAATGCATCATTTATCTCTTTCACCTTTTTAATTTTATACTTCTCTTGCTGATAGTGAGAGAAATCCAGAATGAAGTGTCTTTGACATTTTGCATGTGTTTACTTAAATTCAGTGTTCCTATTTCTTTTGATTAATTCTGTTTGTGTTTGTTTTATTTGGTTGGTGATGGAGTGTAGGATCATGCATGTCTGAAAGACTCTGTAATTGCATTGCCTGTCTTCTGATAGTGCAATTAATCAGGCATATTAATCATCTCTGCTTTCCAGTTATTGCCTCCCATGTAGATATATAGGCCTGAAAATTCAAGCCTGTATCTGTATCTTTACAGACTTATTCCTATTAATAACAGTTACAGATGTGGTGACTTCCTCCATAGCCTCTGGCCAAGGAGCGGCCTTTTGTGATGATTTATTTATGCTGGCTTCGTTTGATTTTAAGACTTTGGTCATTTACATGGTTTAATTGATGGAAGTTATTTTCCTGACGCTTTAAGTCTTGTATTTGGTTTATTTCCTGAGAATAACAATCTGTTTATAGATGTTCTGGATGGACAGTGGTTTGTGCCATTTCTGTTATTGCTTTACTCCCTAATAGTCTACAAAAAGGCTGTTAAAAGTGTCTAAGTTGCATATTAAGAGGAGTTTTGAGTAAGATATGGCTAGACTAATGTGTGACCTACATGGATGGCAATACATGGGTGGATTATAAACCTGTCAAAAAGCACTTTGGCTTTTAGTTATGTTCTTTGGCAGGAAATTAATGCCATTCCTCTATGAGCTCTATTATCTTAAAAATACCTTTGCCTCATCTGAAGGAATGGGTAAGATTTATTTCCCAGCATTTGGCCCCAAGGAGCCAAACTGAAGGAGTCTCCCATTGCTACGGTTCTGTTAGGTGGGAGAAGAGGTCCTTGACGTGAGCAATGTCTATGGAGTAAGGAGTTAACTGGGAATGCAGCATAGCAAAGGTCAAATTTTCCCAGATATTGTTTATGTGAGAAGTTTTGGTGTCTTTGACACCTCAAATTCCTTCACAGTGTTGTCCCAACACAAGAACTGCTACAAAAGAGACAGAATCTGTTCTTGCTGTGGTAGCTGGTCTTTTACAGTTCTGAAATGCATGGCTGGGAACCACCAGCATGAGCCTTTGTGTGAGGGTAATATTTTTTGTCTCTGGCTTAGGAATTATAGGGTCAGGACTGGGCTTACTGGATGCTAGACTTGACTGAAGAAGGACCATAGAGTGTTTTCATAAGCAGGTGATTTGGAACAGCAGCGTTTTCATCCCAGGGAATTTCCAAACCACTGAGGAACTGACTCATGGTAGATAAAAGTGAAAATTATTGTAAATAGCTCATTGCACTTATTATGCAAATGCTTGTATTTACACTGATACAAACTCAAGGAGACCACTCAGCTCAGTCTGGGCCCACCAGGTGTAACTACAAAGTGAATCCCAGTGCATCATCTCTCTTGGCTCAGGACCTCTACAGACCTCCAATAAACCCTGTCTGGCCACAGATGATGTAGTAAAAGGCTGCCCTCAAGGACAGAAACTTGGTTTGAAGCTTTTACAGAGTGGCTTAGCCATGGAAAGACCTATATTACAGCTGTCACTGGGGTACAGAACCTTTTTCACTCCTTGCTATCCATTTTATTACCAACAGCTCTCATTTCCCTAATTTAATTAGCTAACGAAAGACCATTTACATTCATTAAATGAATCAGCATTCTGGTTCATTGTGAAGCTAATGATCCAGTCTCTAATTCACGCAGTTACAAGGAACTCGATAAACAAAAGTAGCTGCTGCTAGCAAGTGTCCGCCCTGCTGAAATCCAACTTTGCCAGCTCCATCCTTTCAGCACTGGCCACATAGAGAGTCTAGTGCCCCCTGCTCTGTCTCTTTCATACCTGGATGCTGTAGAGCTCAATGGAAGATGTGTGTGGTCCTTGTTTTTTCTTCTTTCAAGGGCATGAGGAGTCCTTGCTCTGTGTGGTATGCCTGCATATCCAGAGAGGGTAGGTGTTGTACAGAGGGCTGCCTGGAAAAGCTTATTATTTAGTTAAAAATTAAGTATTTACGGGGTTTTGCAGCTTTGTAGGCTGTTGGTTTGGTTCTGGGTACCAGGAAGGTGGGAGGTCTCAGACAGTTTCCAGGAACAGAGAAATATCCAGTCCAGAATCATGGAATTGATAGTTTGGCTTCAAAGGGACCTTTAGAGGTATCTAGTCCAATACCTCCAGAAGGATGAGGGACATCTTTAACTGGATCGAGTTGCCCAAATTCCCATGCAACCTGGCCTGTAACGTTTTCAGGGATAGGGCATCCACAGATGCTCTGGGCAACCTGTGCCAGTGCCTCACCACCCTAATGAAAAAAAAAACCCAACTTATTTCTAATATCCAATCTAAATTGAAATTCCAGCAGTTTAAAACCATTCCCTCTTGTGTTATCACAACAGTCCCTGCTCAAAAGACTGTCCCTGTCTTTCTTACCAGCCCCCTTCAAGTACTGGAAGGCCGCAAGAAAGTCTCCCTGGAGCTTTCTCTTCTCCAGTCTGAACAACCCCAACTCTCAGCTCATCTCCAGCCCTCTGAGCATCTTTGTGGCCTGCTTTGGACTTGCCCCAAGAGGTCCACGTCCTTCCCATGCTGAGGACCTCAGAGCTGGACACAGTACCCCAGGTGGGTGCTTAATGAGAGTGCAGTAGAGGGACAAAATCACCTTCCTCAACCTGTTGAACACAAGCGTCAGAATTGAACAGGAAGTGGAAAACTGAAGAACTTCATGGTGTAGGATCCAGAGAGGAAATCCAGGGGTGAGCAAAAGGGTGCAGCTGCCCCTGCTGCATGATTTAGAGAATGTGGTGGGCTTTGGCTCTGCATGAAGAGGAGGGTGAAGGGAGTGTGATCCCAGTGCTGAGCTTGCACTGAACATGGTGCTGAACTTAGGGGTCACATCGGATCGGGAATCTCATAAGGAGATGAGACTCATTTTCTCACCACTTTGGTAATGCAAATGATTCCTCTTGAGAAACTGTGAGAATCTGACCAGAGTCTCATCTCTTTTACACCATTGGAGTCATTCCAATTTCCCAGAATAATCCAGACGAAGGAGAATTCTGCTTCCATCCCTTTGAGGCTAGGCATCCAGAGATGGATGACCCTATATGAATCAATTCCTGCTCACAATTTCTTCAGGCACAGGACAGTTGTACTTTGAAGTCTGAAATCCCAGCTTCATCCATCTGAGATGAATTCCATGCGGAAGTGCCAAGATGTCAGAATGGAATTTGGCTTTCTGGTCACTGCTGGGAGGTTCTGCTGACAGCTCTGTAGACCTTGACTGCATTGCCCCCCTGGCACCCCAGTTATTAATTTCTTTAGATTCTAGTGAGGGAAGGTTTCAGTTTGCAGATTGGTCCAGGGCGTTGAAATTCAGCTGTATTTCCTAGGAGCTTCTTCTTGAGATTATTTAGTCATGGATTTCTAAAGGAGATATCTGAGCCAGGACCCTTTCCTGGTTGACATAAACTGCTTCACCCTTCAGATTTAATTGAATTAAAATTAATTGAATTGAAGTGAATTGAACTATAATCCTGTGATTTTACTGTAGTCTAGTCACCCTCTCTCTAAAGGCAAATGATTTCCAAATGGTGAACTACAAAACAGAAAGCTGACAAAAATGTAAGCATAGCTGCAACATTGTGCTAAACCATGGAAATCCACAATCTTTTTCATATTTCTAAACCAATAGTCCTGCTGTTTCCTGGAAGTCTTTCAGGTTTTTTGCTCACCATTAAACATAAAACTTACGTACATTAGTACACAGAATAATTGGAAAGGAGAATTACATGAAAAGGTAGTGTAGTAGCTTTCTAGAGATCGGTGCAAATGTACAATACCGGAACAGAAAATACCTTTGTCTTTGGAAGTCACTAGTCAAAGTGTCCAGGGCTACTTTTCTAGTGCGTGGAAAGGAAAGGCAGCAGTGCAGATTGACTCAAATTACCCTGGTGTATGAATTCCAAGTGGATTAGGTGTATGAACCTCTGAACATCTCTTTCCCTTACCTATAGAGAGAGTATGTAGACTAAATGCTCATTTTTTGGTAAATGTGTAGACTTAGGGGACATGAATCATAGCCTGACAGCTGTTCAAATAACTGACAGAGATTGCAAAAAACAAGGAGAAATCTCCAGGTGCATTAACCAAGCAAATGCCTCCCAGACCTGCAGGCAGAGACACAAAACCTTTTCCAGGAACCTTTCTGCTGTCTGCTCCAGGACTTCAGTCTGTATGCGTAGGTCACAAGGATGGCAAGCACAGAGAAAAAGAAAGAGACCTCTTCAGAGGGCAATTCAGAGCAGGAACATGAGCTGGCTTGACAATAGGTGTACTGAATAGGGCTGTCATGATAGGCAGTAATCACAGCTTGTTACGATGGGAACAGCTTCTTCCTTATGTCCGCCCACCACCACGAATGTCAGGGCTGCCACCAAAACCAGCCAGGAATCTCAAACAGGAAATGGCATCACCAAGAAAAGATGTAATCACCTTTCAGAAACAAAGCCCAGCATTAGCACTTCTTTGTAGTTCTGGCTTAAAAATCAATCCAGGTTGAAAACAGAAGGCAAAGGAAAATTCTGGTTCCAGAATACCAGCACTAAAAACAATGAAAACGTTTTTGATTTACAAGATGTTAAAACATGAATCCTGAAGTGAAATACGGTGTGGTTTTGCCCAATATATCTTTGTTTTCTCTCTCCCCATGATATTGCATCACAGCAAAGCACACTCCTTGAAGTTTAATGAGAACAATGAGTTTCTTTTTCTGAGGTGGTAGGGTAGACATTAGCTTATTCTTACTTATTTAGATGAATGCTTGTGTTTTGTCAAGGACCTCCCAGTAAGTGTGCGGATTCTGCTGTTGCTTAGTTTAACAAATTGGACTTGGAAGAAAAATGGTTTGGGTTTGAAATAAGGGTGGTGCTGCAGCTGAAATAAAGTCTCAAAAACAACTTGCAGCTGTTGATAAGGTGTGGTAAAAGTGAAGGAGGTTTCTTTCCTCCTAACACAGGCACAAACCCTGTGCTGGCACCTCTAGCTATAACTAAATATATGCGATAGCTTGGGGTACCCAGTAGACAACCAGCTTGTCTGGGTGGGCTTCTGGTGAAGTGGAGGAAGGGCATCATGCATTTCCTTCCCCCTGTATTTGTGTGTTTTAATGAGGCAGGTGTGAACTGTGAAACACACGCTCAAGAAGGCACAGACATGGTTCCTCTAACAGATGTGCAGCAGTTTCTCCCTTGCCATGCTAAGCCTCCCTTCCCTTTGAGTTATTTGCAACTTTAGGGCTTGAACTTGAAGCTAAGGACTAAGATCCCTGACCATCCACATTCATTACTGGGAGCAGAAACGGGACTTCATGGATTTCCTAAGGTGTGACTGTAAACTGTGCATCACATGGCAGGCTTTGGGACTGTCAGCTACTCCCAGCTCACACTAAGCAGGGAGACAAAACCATGAGTGTTGCACACCCATCTCACCCATCTCCTTTTTAATCTAGCCCTATACACAACATTCCTTCGTACATTCAGCCCCAATCCTTGTTTCGAAAGTTAATTACCATTCTTCCCTTAAAGGAAATTCCTTCACTGTTGACATCCATCATCCATGTGTCAATCTCCCTGTATGGAGATGTATTGTGCTGTGTACTCCGTGCAGAGCCAGAAGTGTCTCAGTGGCATTTTCTGAAAGTAATTTTGGGTAATCATCCCTGGAGGGTCCCTTAAGCATATTCAGCTCTATACCAAGCAGAATCACCTCTGCCTCATTAGCATTCTGCCGAGCCGCTCTCCCTTCCCCTTCCAGCCTTTTCCTGCTCTTCACCGAAAGACAGACAGAAAGAACATCCTTCCTCTCCTCAGATAGCTCCACCACTGCCTCATTCATCTTAGGACCTAAAGCAGAACTGTGCCTGCTGTGTGCTGTTATTTTTCATTCTGTTCGATACCCTGCTCCTTTGGTGCCCTTCACTGGACTTGATACCAGCCTGAGACCCCTCTCTCCTGCAGCTTCTACCATCCATTTATCTCCACATTACCAAATGTTTTATATAGTCAAGACTCTTTCTACACTGATTTTAGGAGCTTGGAAAGATTTCCAGAAGCTTACAGTGCTCACCCTGTTTCCCTTTCCGTATGCATTATTGCAAAATATTCCTTAAAACTTCAGTTTAAAAGTGCCCAGGTGTGGCTTAAAGGTGCACAGGTCTCAAGATGAGTCTTTCCAAACTTCCTTCTTGTGTAGAACTCAAGGCATGCTGGCTCTTCCTCCTCTTCTGCTGAGTCCCTAAGGTAGGGGAGGGCTCTGCATCGTGCTGTGAATTCTCCAGGCATTGCTGGGTGATGGGGAGGATGCAGGACCTGCGATTACCATCTTTTTCTCATGGAACAGCTGCATGAAAAGCCACTAACTGGATCTTTAGCTTCAAGGTATGTTGTCTTTGATGGCTTTTCTGCTCTCCCTCCCTCTGCTGCTTCTCAATGCTGTAGTCAGGCAGGCTGCTGCATGCCATCCCTCCTTCCCTGCCAGCACAGCTGCTCTGCTGAGCACTGGCTTGGGGAACAGATCCAACAAAGCAACAGAGCCAAAACAAATTTTTTGGGGATAATCATTTGTTTCCCTAATTCTTTTTATCTTACCCTACTTAGCCATAGCTTTGTGGCATTACACCACGATATTGCAGGAACAAACACTTGGGAGGGGGGCAGGGGCAAGGACTGGGAGGCAATTATTTAAGCTGATGTCGCCACAAAAGAAAATGTATCAAGAAAACACAGCATGAAGTGTAAGGCCTCTAAATGAAAAAAACAGGGATAGCATCATGTTCCTTTAAATCCCTCGAGGAATTTGACTTACTGGACAGAGATCCTTTCTGCAATTAAAAAAAAAAGCACAAACAGCCCTTTATAAATTAGGAAATACTTATTACCTCTGTCACCCTCTGCCCCTTTCTGTGCCTCTTCCTTTTAAAATTGGAGTCATGGGGACATACAGAGATGTAGACTATTGCAATAAATAAACAAGTGCCCTGGAGCTCAATTTTGATTACAAATATTTTAGATCTGCATGGATTGAAAGCTTGGCAGCATCCATAGCTCCTGCTGAGAGCTGTTCAAATATATCTTTAAAGAGAAAGCAAACCATGGCAAAAGCTGAAGCAAAGCTTTTCTCTGCTTTTGCTCCTCGTCTCTCAGTTGAGCACATCCCAATGACATTTCCTCAGGTGTTAGGATCGGTCCTTTGAAAAGCTGCCAGGATCACATTTTGTTCTTGGCGTTAGAGGCACCAACTCCACCACTTGAAAGGAGCTCTTATCACCTAGGAAAATGGGTCTTGCACTCCAGGGCTTTTGGGGAAGAAAGGCACAGAGGTGGTGTTTTTTGTAAGTGGAAATCTGCTGTTCATATTAGCCTGTGAGGCAGCTGAAAAATTTAGCAGTGAGACTTTTTGGAAAACATCTTCACTTCTCCTTCACTGGCATGGTTCTCCCTGGGCTATTTGTTCTGCAACCAAAAGCAGCTCAAATTCCTGAGGCATGTGGGTTGGGATCTCAGAGGTGCTTGACTCTTTCTGTAAGTATTTAAAAGTTGTGTAGATATGGTGCTTAGGGACATGGTTTAGTGGTGGGCTTGGCAGTGTAGGTTAATGGTTACACTTGATGATCTTAGAGGTCTTTTCCAATGTAAATTATTCTGATTCTATGATTTTGTAGTTAGTGGAAAGCAATAGGTGCCTCCAGAAACTGATTTGACATGGCTAAGATCAAAATCACCTTTCAGGAGTGTCTCTGAGATGACCCAGGCACTTAGGTCTGGTATCAAATGTTGGGATATGCTCTCCGGACCCAGTGGTGCCACTCTTTTGGAAGCCAGGGCAGAGAAATCACAGGGATTTCAGGTAACAACAATCAGCTCACTGGGGACTGTTTGTGTCTGTCACTTCTCTTCCACTTACTTTCTTCACCTCCTTCATCCAATTTCCCCTGTGGTCCTTTGGACTCCCCCTGATCTCCAGTTCCTTACACATCCTGCACCAGGTCCTGCCTCTTGTTGTGTGCCTGGAAACTGGGAGCTGGGCTGTGACTGTGAGCCTGGTGCTAGAATGAGGAACCACTGAAAGACCAAACCCTTTTCTGTTCTGCTCACTAATATGAGGCTGCAATAACAGAAATGTGGCAAGCAAACATCTCCAGTTTCTTCTTCTGTTTTCAGGGCTGGCTTAATCCAGCATCAGCCTGATTGTGTTGCCCTGTGGTTTTCTGAACTAGTCTGATCCTGTTCCCTGTGGTTCATACTAACTGCTAGAGACTTTTTGCATTTAATTCTCCTTTTGATATCCCTTTTTGTCCTAACTTAGGCTAAAGGGCTTAGATTCTGAAACAAGCTGTGTGGTTATCTCTAAAGCAACCTAAGACCTGCAAGAGCAATTTTTAAGTACATTTGTTTTAATGCTTCTCTCTAATTGTAGGGTGTAAGCAGACTTTCTAGTCTGTATTAATGCAGTATCTTACTCAGAGAGGTCTTTGTTCATGGCTGGGATTTCCATGTCTTGCTAAAGAGATCTGCAGCTTACCAGTCTGTTTTAAATCTGTCTTACCAGCAGAGTTCAGCTGCAGACCCTTCACAGAGTGGTCAGGAGCTCACTCAATCTCACTTACTTGAGTGTAGGGGACCCTAAACCAAGGCCTCTTTCTGTAAGCAAAGGCAAATGTGTGCCACTGCTCTGCTGGGAGACCTGGCAAATCCTTCACCTCTAAGTCTCCCAGCCACGACTTTCAGGGGAACAGCTCCAGAGAGGTTCTGGTGCAACAGAGCATCCCTGGGACTGGCCCATGCTGCCACTGTGGAATCAAAGCCTCTCCCCGTGGCACCTTCTGAGCATCTGCTGCATTCAGCACAAAACCCTTGCTGTAGTACAGACTGTGGGGGCTGGGAGCTTCCTTCCCCCTCTTCCCCAAGCCCTTCCACTTAATTTGTGTCATTTTGTTCAGATGCAGCTGGAAAGAATTAAAATGTCAGCCAGGCACAATTGCCTCCATTGAGATGAAAAGCTGCTGGAAGAAACAATGCTAACAAGCATGGCAAAGAGAAAAAGGGAAAGCCTAGTGCTGTTTAGCTGGTAATAATTAGCCCCAGAAACGGAAAGAGGCAAGATCCAATGTGGCTCCCGTTCAGTTCAGGGGAGGTCCAGTTAGGACTAGGTCAATGAGCACTGCTTAATTGCTGCTAATCCATTACTGGATGGAGTCTGGTGTCCAAGATATGCCCATCATGCAAAAGCATGTGGCAAAACAGTTGCAGAGAGCAAGAGCAGGCAGAGATGCCCCCGGAACTTGGCTGCAGTGGGAAGTTGCCTGCTTGGATAGGGTTACTTGGGGACCAGTGGTTGTGCGGGTGCCGGGTTTAGGAGCTACCTTGGATATTCATATGTTATCCAAAACCAGAGTGATAGAAGAAGTTTTTAGCTGTTTAAGCCAAATGACTGGGTGAAGTCAGGACTTGTCCCACCACAGCCCAAGACATTACAGGTAAAGAATAACAGAGCCAAGGAAATCACTGAAGCTCCACAAGTCTTTACTAGGAGAACAGATCAGATGTGTCGTTTCTGGATCAGGAACATGCAACAGCTTTGCCTCAAAGACTCAGTATTTTAATCTATTGCTTAGTTTTGGATTAACATTAAAAAAATGGGCCTATAAAGGTACTTCAGGTCATAATTCTTCCCATTCCTGTGTTCTCAGCCAGACCTCCATATCAGGCATAAATTTCTACTCATCAAGGACTGTGCTCATCAAGGACTCTCCTCTTTCCACATGTTCCTTCTTTTTCTGGACAATGTGAAAACAATCCAGACGTTCTTGTGCACATTGGGCATACAGTCTCAGTTTGTACCAGGAGCTGCAGACACTTCCACCCTTCCTTTTCTTCCTTTTATATTCCCAGTGTAGTGTCAGCATAGCACACACTTTATAAAACAACCTCCCTAGACAAGAGACTGGGGTCAGGGCTTCTTGCATGCTGTGTGAGTGGCTTCATTTATACCAGGGTGGCATTGGGAAATGTGGGAATAGAGAGTACTGGGGAGGCAGTGACATCCAAATCACACTGAAAGTACTTGTGAACTAGAGATTGTCTGTCTCTGGCCTACCTGGCCCTTAAAATCCTTGACAATTTCATGTTTTGTCCCAGATCTTTCTTGTTTGCCTGCCCTGGGGTAGGTCAGTGTTTGACTCTGTTACTGCAATGTGGTGCTGGTGACTGGATTTGCACCCACCACCGGGTCAAATGTTTGATGTGTCTGGGAATTCCTCTGTTTTATCCAAGCTAAAGCAGATGGCTTAATAAAAGTTAGGTTCCCTCCCTGCAGATTTTGCTTAACGTTGAAATCTTTCAGGCAATATTTATCCCACACCAGTGCTGCATACACAGATTATTGCTTCTAGAAGGAGCAAGATGGGAACTGGACAAGACATCCTAAGCAACAGATAATGGGGGTGGGCAAGACACCCTGAAAATTGTTTTTAAGGTTGAATTTATGGCAGAGAAAGAAACACAGCCTAAAGGGAAATGCAAACTTGCTGTACATGATTGAAATCAAGGGGTCCAAGGAGTATGTTTAAATTTTCCTGGCAAAAATTTAGGATTTGCTCTGCAGCAAAAGCCAAAGCAGAGGAATGAAAGAGCATTGCTGACCAAGGGAATGTGACTGCACCAGAAGCACTGTGAAATCTGAAGTGTAGGGTTTTTTGTTAATAAAAAGCCCATCATGGCAGGGTGAGTTCATCCTGCACAACTAACACAGGGGTGCCCTTCACTGCTTTTAGAGATAGGGATCAGCCCTGCCCATGACAGTGGGGCTGGAACTAGATGATCTTTAAGGTCCCTTCCAACCCAAACCATTCAATGATTCTGTCCTTATCTAGCTCAGTAGCTGTGCTAAATGTCACGATTTTTCACAGCAGTGCAAACACCTGGCTGAAGCAAGGTCCGTCACTTCTGACATCTGCTTGTGTGTGCCCTATCTTTTGGTGCAAGCAGCAGCACACCCCTCAGTTTGGTGGGACAGAGAGCTGTGATCTGTTTTGATGCGTGTTTTCAAGGGGAAGGCAAAGGAAGAGAATGTGTACTCAGACAAAGCCAATTCTTACAGTCCAGTGGTCCAGTCAGACCATTGTTCCAGTTAATCCTGTCTTCTCAGATAGCAACTGCTCACTGGGAAGATGAGACTCTTCCCAGGATGCAGCCGGTGAGCTGTGCAATATCCTCAACCGTGTGAAAAATGGCTTTCTCACCCTCCTGTGTAAACTTCTCATGCTCTCTGAAGCATAACGTTAGATTACATGAATAATATTGTCTTCCGGCTTCTTTTGGCTAAGCCCTTCTTCCAGCTCAGATTTCTCCAGTGAGGCATTGAAGTGAAAATCACTCCTTGATGGACCCTGCTGTAGGGACTTTCACAATCAATATCCTCTCCCTTTTTCCTGTTTTATCTCTTCCTTTAGGGTTAAGAGATAAAAACCCCAGGGTATGGTTTGCAAGTGTGAGACATTGTCCCGAAGGGAACATTTCTCCTGTGCCCGACAGCACAATCCCTTGTCCAAATTTAGGGAGTGTTTGAAACAGGAAACAGGCATGTAAAAGATCTCATACATAAGAAATTAAGGACGATGGTACCTGCCACTCTGTCCCAGTTTGAAATGCACTGCAGTTTGCACAAACTCAGAATGCTTTCCTGTGGCTATGTTGGATACAGGCAGCACGTCTACACAGAACTCACCATGGCTCTTCTGCACTCCAGGATGGGGTTGGGACCCTCAGTGAACTGCATGATGCTGCAGCTTCAAAACCGGAGTGCTTAAAGACAGCAGTAGCTTCCTGACCATTTCCATTAAGCAATTGGTATGTGTTGCTGCATAGACACCACTTTTACTGGTGAAACATCTGGAGAACCTCTGCATCAGTCCTGGGACCCTAGCTGAAGAAGTTGTGTTTTACAACTGCTAAGCCACCATCTGAGCTTGAATAACAACCTCTGAGGTTCAGTGATGCCAATGCAATAGTCCTTATGAAAAGCAATTCTTTATACCAGATGTGATAAACTCTATGCTGGAGAAATTTGAATTTCAAATAGGATTTAGGTTCCTGATTCTAGCTTAGTTCTCATTTGTATCTTATAAAAACTGCTCCTCTCAGTTCTCTCTCCATGGGTAGATGTCCCTTCCCTGGAGGTGGTGTGTCCCCATGAGCCTTTGTCTTCCTAGAGCTCGCTCAAAGTTAGCTGTGCTCTGCCAGCCTTACAGGAGACAGTCTACTAAGGGTATTGACACTTCTTCATGCAGGTTTTGTCCTGGTTTCAGGCACTTTTTAACACAATTTGTTGCTCGATCCAGAGAATTGCCCCAGGACTGTTACCACATCCAGGTACCTTCAGAGAAAGGCCTTCAAATGCAGCTGACGCTACCCCAAACCTGGCGCAAGAGAGGAACAACATCTGTGCATGACTTTGTCTCCCCAGAAGGCCATGGCATCTCATCCTCTTGCAGCTCAAAGCCCTGGGATGCCAGGAAGAGGCTGCTTCTACAAGACAGTGCCCTGGCTCTGCAGTTGTGCTCCTTCAGAGCACAGCTTCTCCTCCTTTTTGGTGTTACCTCCTGGTCCCAGCGTTTGTGAATCCCTGTAGGGGCCTCGGGAGGAGGAATCAGCACCACTCTGCACCCCAGGCTCCCATCAGGAGGCCCTGTGAAGAGGGCTTTGCCATCAAGGCAGTCAGTCCCTTTTCCAGCTCTGCCAAATTGCCCCAGGGAGCCTCATTAAGCCTGCTGCTCCCTCAGCCCCATGGAGCTCGTTTCTTTTTTAATGCATGGGCTGACAGGCCTGGAAATATCAAACTCAGCAGCTTCATGCCCTGCTCAGATCTGAGGCACCGTGCTTCGGAGCTAATTAGCTGGATTTCAAATCAGAAGGGCAACCAACTACTGTCTCTGACAGCCCTGTTTCATCAGGACCTCCCAGGAAGATTATTTTAAAGTTTTTTTCTCTTCCCAGGCATGAAATGAAGTCACAGGAAACATCTCTTNGGGTGTTTTCTGGATGAAGGGAGGGGAAGCAGGCATTAAATAATTATATTTTTCTCTGCCTCATCCAAGGTACTTCATATTTTCTTTTAGGCAAGTAAACATAATTTCACACCTATCAACCACCTCTGTTTCAAGAATCACTGGGGAGAGACATGCTTGTTTTCCTGCAAATGTCCGTACACTACCACTTCCTATGCCTTGAAAACCATCAGGGCAAGAGCTGCCTTGAAATAAGGCTGTGCTGTTTTTAGCATGATATGGGACAATTCTCCTCTGCCTGCTGCTCTGCCTCTGGGAGGCCACCATGGTGCTCAGTGACCTGCAGGACCACAGGTTTTAGGGCTGGAAGAGGTGATTCTGAGCATCAAAATGGATTTTCCAAATTATATCCCATGTTCCCCATTCTGAGCCTTAAACTTCCACTACAGCCAGGGCATAACCAAAGTCAAGAGCTGAATTCACAGCTTTTGGCTCCTTGTATGTTGCCAAAATAAGATCAGTAGCAGCGTTGTGCTGCCCAGCTTTGTACAGATGGAACAGACCTATGTTTTAAGGCAGTTTCTTAATACTTTTTGCAGACCAAGCATTCACTGATGGAGCATGAAAATCTCTTTCCCTCCATAACTTGTCTTGGTTTCCTACAGAATTCCTCTAAAAGCTTCTTGTGTGGATTTGAGCCCACCTGGAGTTGCTGTTCTTGCTCTAAGTCATTCAACCACTCTTCTGCCTCCATTTCTGGACCTCTAATCACCTTTTTGGTGGAGGCTGTGTTCCTCCACAATACATTGCTATGGGCAATTGGCAATCTTGGGAGCTGCTACAATAAATTCCCACCTGAGCCCTCTGGCACGAATTCAGCCAGGCACTTTCCTCTTTATTTTCCTTCTCCACACCCCCAATTAAAAGTAATAAGTCATTAAATTGTCTTTATATTTGTGTTGGTGGGCCTGTCAAGTGCTTTCACAATAGCAGCTCTTACAAAACCTGAGACAAAGAGTCCCACACGAACTGGCTGCCCTCTGTCACTTCACTACAAAGTCCCGCATTGTACATGAAGCCTTAATAAAGGAAACCTAATGAAACACTGGAGGGGACCCCAGAAACACAGGACCTGAGGAGGGGGAAGTGTGGTGGGGGGTGCTTTCAAATCCCTGAAGCATAAAGTAGCAGGAGTTATTTAACTGAGTGGAGCTGGTATTCTCCTCCAGGAAAAGCTGGCTGAGCTAGCTCAGGACAAGAATTTTCAACACTACCTCATGATGCTGGCCTGATATCTCCATTTCTGCAGAGTAAAGCAGCTCCCCATCATGTGTCTGCAGAGCAGGGGTGCAGCTCTATGGGATCTGTGGGAGAAGATTTCTTGCTGAAAGCTTTGACATGTCCTACATATGCTGCCTTATGAATCTCTTGCAGTCCTCCAATGGAAGATGGAAGGGTGATTTATTCCTCATTTGGCTGAAGAGAAATCAGAGAATGAAGAGATGAAAGGATATCAGAACGAAAACTTTTACCCTCCTCTCCTTACTTAGACCCTAATTAGTGACTCTGGGTGTATCTATGTGGTGTGTGGAAACAGGGATGAAGTCACTGCCCATGCAGAGTGCTCTGGACACAAGAAGGACCAGATCAGGGCAGGACTTGGATCATGTCCCTGATCATTTTCTCTCATGCTATGGCACAGCACTGTATGTGTGGGTTTTGGGTCAGGGCTGCCCAAAAGCTGATGGATCAGAATCACAGTATCATCAAGGTTGGAAAAACATAGAAGACCATTGAGTCCAACCACTAACCAGACATTTCCAGGTCCACCACTATCCCATGTCCCTAAGCACCACATCTGCATGCTCTTGAGGCGTTGATAATCTGGTGATGAGGAGGGTGCATCTGTGGTGACTTCAGAACTGCAGCCTGTGTTAAGAAGAGGATCTGATGTGAATGCGCAAAGATACATGGGCAGAACACAGTCAGCTGAGGATGTGACTCAGGAGGCAGTCCATAAATCACCTTTATGTGTTTAGGGCACCCAGTCCTACTCCTGACCTGCAAACCCCTTCAGCCTCATGAGTCAGACCTTATTGCCCTGTTGGAGAGTGTTGTGGCTGGAAGCAAATGTCAGGCAGGAAAGATCTGACATGCACTGGGCCTGTTCCTGAGCAAATGAGCTCTGAGGAGCTATGAAGCTCTCCTGAGATCAGCAGGTAGGGGTTCAAAGTCTCATCTTTAGATTTACACTAAAATCTGTCTCTATGAAGCACTTAGGTGTCGTGGAAGGTTTGAGGCGATCGGTGAAAAGTGCCGAAAGTGAGTCATGCTCATTTTCAGGAAGCAGCGATTAAACCCAAGATATTCTTTCACTAGAAGTGAAGGAAACTTCTCCTCTTCCTAGGTGGTGGTTGTTTGAGGAACAGGGGGAACTGACGGAACTTGCCTTCACCTGCTTTTCATTGCCAGTGTAACAGGAATGAGCTGATTGTAGCCTCAGGCACATATCGCCCTTGTGTGCTGGAGAATCAGGTCTCTGCCTGTGGAGGGGAGCTACTGTACAGCTAGACAGGTACATGTCGGCTCTCATGGACCTTATGCTGAAAAGCTGCTGAACCCAGTGCCCTTCCCTGGCTGCTAACCATCCTTAAATACCATCCCCACAGGGAAGCTGGGCCAAGGCGTGGCTTGCTGTATAAAGTTACGCAGCATGATGCTATCCAGTATCTCTGCCAGAAGGCAAGAATTTTATGACTTCCTGCACTATCCCTGTTTTATGAATTACCAGAGGACCGTGTTTGCAGTCCTGTAAATAGCTGTCATGTAAAAAATATGTGCCTGCCCCACCCTAGCAGGGAGATTTGCCTTATGGTGAGCTCCCAGCTCTGAACCAAGTCTGGAGCCACCAGACTGTTGAACCAGCCCTGCAGGGGCACAGCCAAACCAAGCCAAGCAGCTACTCCTGCAAAATTTATGGATATTGTTCTAGTCCAAATCCAAATCTAGAAATTGTCAAGACTGGTTGTATTGGGAGGTGATGCACCAGCCAATGCACAGTGCACTTCGTGCGTCAGGAGCTGAGCACATCATCACGTTGGACAGCATTTCACGTAATAACATTTGCATTGAGACCAGTCAGCATCATGCTCTGGCCAGGAAAACTGGATCCTCCCTCTTCTGGCATGCAGATGTTTTTAACAGCTGCAACATTTTGCAGCTTTTAAAGCCTGCAACAATCTTTTAATTCAGCTTCTGTATCACCCAATGACCCGGTTTGCAAAGCTAACAGAGAGGATGAGCTGACTTTTTGCTTCAAATGTATTGTCGGTGGCTGACCAAAATGTTGGAAGATGGTCACAGGGGGAAATGGACAGGTCCCATGACTCACAGATCAAATCTGGCACAAAAGTAGTTTTGTTTACAAGGAGCTGTTGCTCCTTGTTCTCTCTTTTCCCTGTTTTATAATTGTAGAAACTGACTGAGAACAGACTCAGACCTGGTCTGTTTAACAAGCCCAGTTTAAATTCAAGTGTACACATGTGATCAGATCTCTTATAAACAGATTGGTTTTTGCTGGCAGAGGTTTCTCCACGGGAACTTTTGGTTTATGGTATCTGGCAGTTAAAAGCAGGTGAAAGCTGCTGGAGGACTGGACATTCTTCATCTAAACTGTAAAACACACCAAGCACTGTAATCCATCACATGTTTTTGAAGCCAGTAGGCAAGTTCTGCACTGCTTTATGTCCTGTTCCTTGCCCATTGCCTCCAGGCAGTCACTGTGCTGTCTAGAACTTTGTATCTGAGTGCATTCCAGGTGCCCTGAGAAACAGGGCTGTGCTTCACCCTGGTGATGTGCTGTCTGCCTGGCAGAAATTTGGAAGAACTTTGTAACCAGCCACTCAATGCAAAACAAAGCCCAGCACCAAATAATTCAGGTGCTGTATCCTGAGGGTCTTGGTTTTCATCCAGCTGGATCCTAGGACCAAGGCTATGGTGAGAAGCCAGAACTTGGCCCAGGGCACTCAGTCAGACCACAGTCCACCACTTGAATTTATTTGAAAACGACCATCTGAACTCATGACTATTTAAAGATTGTATCTATTTAAAACACACACACACACACGCACACACACACACACATGAAAGGGAGTTAGAAATAGCAGGGGTGGTGAGGAATGGGGGCTGAGCTCGAATTCTTCCCTGTCTGAACACATGGCAACTTGGATGCTTTCCATGGATGGTTCACAGCCGCCATTCCTGGACTGCCAGTAGCAGGGAAAGCAGCATCTCCCACACATGGGGACAGCCCCTCTGCCATTACACTCCGGCCCTTCAGTTTATTTCCAGGTTGTTATTGCACTATTTATAGCTGGCACCTATTTCTAACCCCACAGACCTATTTGCCACTTCCAGAGTCCCTAGAGAGCCAGATATGTTTGAAGTGTGACATCTGTGAGGACAAAGGAAGAGGAAGCCTGACACAAAAGAGAGATGCAGAGAGCAGACAGGGCACAAGGAATCTTAGGACCATCACTGAACCGATACTGAGGGAGCATCTCCCTCTATATGATGCCAACTATATGAGGGAGTATCTCCCTCTATATGATGTCAGTCCTGCCTCATGGAGTTCACGGTCTGCCCATGGCGACAGAAGAGCTACCCTGGGATAACCCCCAGGGTCTTTTCTTTTTGCAATATTCTTCTCTCTGTCTCCTGGCTTGTCACTTCAGGCTCAATTTCTTCTCTCAACATTCCTGCCACTTCTGGAGACAGTGATTGTTGTGGCCTAGTGGGATGAACCTCCCTTGGGAATGAGGACCACCTTCCCATTCCAGGTACAGCTGGTCTTTTTATAAGCAGTGGCCTCCCCTGTGGGATGTGCTTCCCCAGGAGCTGCCTGCCTCCCAGCCCGAGCAGCTGCAACCCACAGGCTCTGCACCAATCGGAGCCCCAGCAATCGGCATCCGGCACTCCGTGAAAATGTTGGCTGCTGCCTGAACATCTCCCTGCCCATTATAGCACAACAGCTGTGAAATGCATTACTCACAGATGTCTATAATTAGGGCCCGCCACTGCCTTCCAATGGCATCTGAACCAAAAGGGCCAGTGAAAATTGAACAGGATCTCTCGAGCCACCAGATGAAAGAGTCACGCTCCACAGACCCCAGTCATTCAGTTTTACTGATTTAGCTTCATCCTAATTGTGGCAACCAATGCGAGGAATCCTGAATCCAAAGAGCCCATAGCTGGGCTGTTGTTTGCAGCAAGGCATTCCCATAAGTTCAGGAGGCTTTATGTCCTAGAGCTGTATGGAATCCTAAATGACAGAAGTAGGTCTTTATTGCTGAGTTTTGGGATGATGATTTGTGCCTTCCTTCCTGACATGGAAAGCTTATTTGCATCTTGACTAACACCAGCTGTTTGCTACTGTTCATGAGCTTCACTCTTCTGTAAGTTTTGTCAACAACATCCCATTTTATATATAGTGCATTTTCCAACATGAGCACCAAGAGCCTTTCCAGCCACCACAGTATCAGAAATTCTATAGAAAGAGAGAACACAACTAAAAAAAAAAATCACAGTCATTCTAAATAAAACCTACTTAAAATTGTGTATTCGGGGATCTCTGCGCACTTTTTGAGAAGGCAGGCAGAGCTTGTTGAAGGCATCATGTGTCCATAGTGTTGGGTATCTCCCTTGCATCTCCTCATGGCCTCAGCCCCCAGTTTTGCAAAAAACCTTTGTATGTACTTTAAGCACACAAGCAGCCCCAACAGAGGGTCTTTGTTGGGCTAAGAAAACAGACAACTGATGGAGACAGGCAGTAGTGCAAAAGATGATACTTCAAGGTTGGTGGTCTTTTCTGATGAGGATCTGCATGTTTTTAGGAGGAATAGGAGGTGGTCAGCATGAATTTAGAATTAATGATGGGGAAGAAGAGTCAGGAAAGTGCCAGCACAGAAGAGAGATGGTTAAAGTGAACTCTGAAGATCACAGAGCAAGAAACACTAGGAGCCGAACCAGAGATTTTATCTTTATGTTCCTTGCACACCTCATCTATGCACTATTATCCCCTTCTTTGCTGCCATTTTCCATTTATTGCTGCAGTTTTACAGAAACAAAGAATAAAGCCGTGTTGTGCTTTGGGTATTTATTTTATTTTATTTTACTTTATTTTATTTTATTTTATTTTATTTTACTTTACTTTACTTTATTTCTATTCTATTTTGCAAATAGATTATGTTAACTTCACAGCTGTGGATAATTCCGTTTTGTGGCTCTGCTATTTCCAGAGATAGGATATCCATCATTCCTGGAAGTATATGCAAGCTGACATTCTCTGTTAGACCAAAATATAATTAGATTTGCACACACCAGGCACAAGGTTATCGACCACGAAAACAAAAAGACATCGCACGAACAGGGAAGAACATCTGGGAGACACACCAATCCATCTAGGGACCAGCAGAAACAAAACCTGAATAATAGATGGGCTAACACGGCACTACCAGTGTCCTGTCTGATTAAATCTACTTCATCAAACATCACCAAGGACAAAAATGTCCCCTTTGCCCATAGTTGGGCGCATGATGAGTAAGAAAGAAAAGTATGACTTCTAACATATTGCTGAGTTGCTTTAAGTCCTCTGCGTTTTGCAGTAAGGGCTCACAAGGCGCCTCTGTACCCTGGGCATCAAACTGGTTTGCAAGAACTCCAGTTTTAGGGATGCTGATTTGTTAGATATTGCCTCGAACTGGGAAACTTGCAGGCAAACTCTACTTTCCAGTCTGTTGTGCTGCCTGCCAGTGGACTGAGATGATGCTGAACGTTGGAAGAACTTAGGATCCTCTGCTCATGTCAATCCTGGAAGCCATGTATTCATGTTTGTCTTGAAGTTTTCATGTTTAATGTCTGTGCAGCCACTAAATTTGGTCTCTCTAAAAGTGCCAGGCTGCCTCTGATAAAAGAGCACGAATTCACCCGGTGGGTCTGTGACCATTGATATTGCACCCACTGTGTGGTCTCAGCCTCAGGCACAGAGGCTTGGTTTGGGGGAGACACACCTGCTGTCAGTGCAAACCACCACGGAGAAAAATCAACCTCAAACTAGGTCAGATTAGAAGGACAGAAAGTGAGTTATAAAAGTCAGCCAGCAATTGACCAAGGACTTTGCCAGCACACTTTTAATTTCCTGGGGAGCCAAGGAGGGATCTCTCTCTCTGCCTGCAGGTTGGTGACTGACAGAGACTATGCTCATGTTCAGCACATCTTGGACGAGATGAACTGGCAGGTAAATTGGAAGTATTGGGTGAGACAATAATTCAATTTCTCTCATCAGTTCAGTTAATAGCTTTCATTTAAAGGGTTCATGCAGGATCATTACTCTCCATTAAGCTGCCACAGGTAGACACAGACAGATGGCAAACCAGTTTCCTCCAAGCACTCCACTAGAACTGTCTACCTGGGGACAAATCCCTATACCTGGCTGTCAAAGGAACCTGTCAGGCACATGGATGAGAGTCTGGGAAGTCCCAGGAGCTGGTTCCAATGAACTTGGATCCTGGTGGGCCTGCAGGAGTTCTGCAGTGCACAGGGGTCGAAGATGACTGCTTAGGACCAGACGTGCTGCAAGATAAGGGTGGGCAGAAACTCAACCCAGAAGCTCTCATGTTCCACTGCAGAGAACTGTGAGCCTGAGAATCCTCTGGTGCTGAGTGTGGGAGGCTGCAGGAAGCAGGAGAGCCCCCTCTGTGGGTCGATGTGTGCCATCCCTTCTGTGTCCCAGGAGATGGTCAAGAGCCCTTCAACACAGGATGTTCTTCTGGTATGTGTTTTAGGTGTTTAAACAACCTCAGAAAATTAGAAGCTCTGCTGATCAGAGTCCCCCTTGAGTCTCTTAAAACAGTGATGTCTTAGTGGAGCGGGCAAAAAATTTGGGTTCAAAAGACCTCCATTCACACTCTTTTCTTCTACAAGGTGAGTTTGAAAAAAGCACATCTGCTTTGCATGAAGGATGGGCAAAGAAATACAGTGCACCTCTGCTCCTCTGCTTTGACATGTGGGAACGGCCTGGGGCTAGTTACACTCTGAGAATAGTGTAACTAGCTATAGAAAAGAGAATCACAGCTTCAACTTCCGTGCCTGGTCCCTTGGCTTCCCTGCTGCAGTTCCCTCATCATAGCCCAGGGCTAGTACAGGCTATATGGCAGAGCACAGAAGCACCACACATTTTCCTTGAAGGATCTCTTAGAAGACTGCCTGGGAGATGAGAAAAGTTTTATCCAAGCTTTTCCAAACTCTCAGAAAAAGAAATTTTAAAAGGCTGATGTTGTGTTTTCACCATCACATTGAATGAGGTTTCTTGGGTGGAAAGGATTTTCTTTGAGTTGTTTTGCCTTGTGCTACCCAGTAAAATTGCATCAAGCACTTCTGAACAGCTCCTCCTTTTCCAACATGTGGTCCTATTTCCTGGATGGGACTTGTTATTGCTGAATCACCCTGGAGGAGGAAACTGTTGAAGACCTCCAGAAGGCCTTATGAGGGTGTGTTGGGGAGGGCTATATCAACACACTAAATAATGGATGTCTTGAATGGGCATTCAAATCTGGGGCCAGAGCTATGCCAGGCTTAATGAAAGAAGATTCAGGCTGGCATTGAAGATGCAAGTCCTAGAATGGCCCAATTCAGATGTCTCACAGCCTTTGTGACCTCACAGCTTCTCAGACGGATTTGACAAAAATCTCTTGGACATTCCTAAGAAATGAGAGATGCTGTGGACACAAATAAAGGGCTATCTGAGCAGCTGAACCGGGCTGTGAGGTCACAGAGCAACAAAAGCCATGACAAGGGGGTGATCTGTGCAGGATGGATGCTCAGAGATTTAGCATGCTGTTAGAAAACATGCTCCCTATGGACACCCCTCTGCCATGTGACCTCCATTTCTTCTATCCATGACCTGATGCATGGAGTCAGGAGAGCAGGAACACGACACAAGAGAGAAAGAGATGCAATAGGAATATCCACCTTTAGAGGCTCACACACCCTGCAAATGCCTTATTACGAATAAAACTCATCACAGCCCCTGAAGGCTAGAGTTAGTCTCTGTGTCATGTACTGGGACTGGCATGCAAGGAATTACTTCTGCCTTGGAGGCAGACATCAACTAGCTCTATAAAAGTCAAACAAAATTCTCAAGGAGTGTCACTTCACAGGAGTGATCACCTACCCCCTTACTGCTGGCCAGGGCAGCCCCAGGGTAACCAGAGAAGGGCAGGGCGGGTTGGGCTGCAAGGGACCTTAGAGATCACTTTGTCCCAAACCCCTCTGCCATCGACAGGGACATCTTCCACCACACCAAGCTGCTCCAAACCCCATCCAGCCTGACCTTGAACACTTCCAGTGATGGGGCTGGGCAACCTGTGCCAGTGCCTCACCACCCTCATCATAAAGAATTTCTTCCTAATATCTAATTTAAACCTGCACTCTGTCAGTTTGAAGCCATTCCCACTTGTGCTGTCACTCTATGCCCTTGTCCAAAGTCCCTCTCCAGCTCTTTTGTATCCCCCTTCAGCTATTGGAAGGCCACAGTGAGGTCCCTCTGGAGCCTTCCCTTCTCCAGGCTGAACTTCTCTCAGCCTGTCTCCACAGCACAGGTGCTCCAGCCCCTTGATCATCTTCATGGCCTCCTCGGGACTCGTTCCATCAAGTCCACAACCTTCTTATGTTTGAAGTTCCAGAGCTATACTTGCAGGTGGATTTTCACGAGAGCAGAGGGGGAGAATCCTCTCCCTCTACTTGCTGTGGTTATGCTGCTCCTGATGCAGCCCGGGATACAGTTGGTTTTCTGGGTTGAGAGCACACATTGCTGCTTATATCCTCCTTCCATGTGATATTTATCTCTTGCTTTTTGCCCAAAGGCTACTTTATCAGCTCTCTGTTTGTACCACATTTCTTTTAGGATTGCAGCAGTTTGTTACAACTACCACAATACCAATAAAAAACCAATTAGTTAAAGGTCCTCCAGATCCGCTCTTGTCTCCTCTGTAATGCCTTACACACATGAGAACAAAAACTCCAAACGAAATAGGGAATTGTCTCTGCAAACTGCTAATGTTGCCTGAGGTGATTTGACTTGGACATAGCCTTTTCCCAGTGGAGACAAGAACTCATAATATTTCTTTCCCTCAGCCATATTAATTACAGTGATGGCTTTCTCCAACATGTGTTGTTACCAAAATCTGCCTTCCTGTGAATCTGTGTCTTGTGCTTGATCCTCTAACGCCTAGTAAGGGTTCAGGCTGTGCTACAGAATTTCCCTCTGGACAACCAGTAAAGGTTTTCTCCATTGACTATGAGCAGAAAATCTTTAGCTCTGGAGTTCCTCTGAGGTATCCAACTTTCTGTCAAAAGTGACTGAAATTTTACAGCACTTTCAAAGATACTTGTGGAAAAAAGAAGAGGACTGAAAGGTTAGGCAGGCAAAGACACTTACAGGGAGGCCATCACAACAGCAGCATGATTACATAGTGCTCCTTTCCCTATGAAACTAGGGCAAACAACATTTCCATTGCTTTTTATTATGTCCTGCTGTGCACTGCCATCTTCCATCTGCAAACATCAAAGAGCCACTGCTGTAGTAACCACACATGACATCTGATGCTGAACAGGAGGAGATGAAATCCTCAGTAACAGGGGACCTATTTCTATCTAAACTTCCCAGGCAATAACATTAGAAAAGTGTTTTATAAAATGCATAACATAATGAGAAGCTGAGAAAACATTTTCCAAAAATTTGATTCCAATCCACTCTAAAAATTGCCATCAAATCCTGAAATTTTATTCTCATTTCAGTGCAGAACAAATTAAGCTTTCAATAAGGTCTGTATTATGGCCTGAATGAATAGGACAATGTTTGCATTGAGACCTCTGCCTTCATGGGGTAGGAGAAACAGGCTCATGTCCAAAAATCCAAGACTGGGCAGATGGTGATGTTTCATAGCATTGTCCCTAGACAGCCCCACATCAGTTCCAGGAATCACTGTGCAGCTTGCCAGATCACAAGCTGCTGAGCATCACTGTAGAGGGAAACTGCTACAGGGATGTCAAGGTAGCACAGATGATGTGATGAGCAGTCCTTCCTTGGAAAGCAGGTATTTTACAGAGGGATGTATTTTGGTCCTGTTGCAGGTGAGTTTGCGTGTTACAATCACTTGTGCTGTGAACTATCTAGTGCCCCAGGTACTTCTACATCTTCCTGAGCCAAAACCAGGAAATAAGTGTCTCCTTTACTACTGAATTGCAGGAACATTTTATTTAAGTGCCACATTAACAGGAAGAACCAGCAGGGAGCCCTCGAAAAGCACAACTGATAAAATATATGTGCTGCTTCATCTCAGCTCTTGCCTCTAGCAGTGATGGAGGGATGGATGTCATACCCTTTAGGATGCTGTGGTGTGCTGAAATGGGAAAATCTGATCACACAGATTTCTGTGTATTAACATCTTTCTTGAGAAAGTTGTTCAAGTCCTTCTCTCCTGAGAGCAAATTCTTTCCCCTTGCACTTATTATTGCGGCTGGACTCACCATTTCTATTCTGATTCAGAGGTCTCCTTAACTCAGGAGATGCTCAATGAAACATCAAAAAGTCAGTCCTGTGATTAGATGGAAGACCCTGCACCTGGGCACAAGATTTCCCCCCCTTATCTTGGAAGAAGTGATTGTGCAGCTGCAAACACATCTGTGCAAGATCTCGAGCTAGAAGCATGAGAAACATCGTAGCAGCAGCTTCATTCTGCTGCAGAGAATATAATTTGTTTCCTGATGGAAACATATGGCCATCATTAATAATAATCACTGATTATGCCAGTTTCTAACTGAGCACAAGACACCTTGGTGTGCAAAATAGGATTAAACGATATTGGCAGATGATCTAAGGAGACAAAAATGAGAATTGTGTGGGTTTATTTGGGAATGTGAGAGTCTAGAAGAGTCTAGAACCAGAGCCTAACTTGACTAGTCATCTGCCAATCACAACAAGATATCATTTTTTATTGCAGCTGAAGAAAGGCTTGCTCACTATTTCTTTCCTACATTTGAACAATACTCTTTTCAAAAGCATGAACTACATTGTGGAGTCAGACTCATAAAGGAAGCTAATAATTAACAAAATTATTGCTACATGTATTAACCACAGAGTCATCCTCCCAGGTCTTGGCAGTTGCCCATCAGGGTCATATCTTCCCACAGTGTTTCATTTTGGCAGAATTTTCAGACATTCACTGCTGTGACACAGAATGACACATATTGTCTGGAATGACAGCTCTTAGGACATTGCGTTCATCACTCATAAATTTTTATCACAGCTAAACACGTTTAATTTCTTCATATTATAGTAGTGATTTGGATGATAATATCTGGGAATAAGAGAAATTTGAAAACTTGGAATAAAATGCAAGAAAGTTTTTTTCTGGGTAAAATCGTCCTTTCTCTGACATGTCAAGAACCTGTAGGATAAGGTGTAATGGATAAAGAAAAAGGGAACATTTCCTAACAGACCCTCTCAGCTTTTGTAGTGGTTTAAAGACCTCCTGAACTAGAGTGTGAACATGGGCTACACTTGGTGTGCAGCTACCACAGGCACATGGGTTTTTTTACCCTATCTAGAAGAAGATTTCTGTACACCAAGTGAAAAGGGAGCATGCAGTTCTTGCTTGTGTCAAACCTGACACCAGGAACTTCGTCAGAGTCCCTTCATCTCCAGCAAATAATCTTCCCCTTCTCTACACCACTCGTGGTAGTACAGATCATGATCCTAAGAGCAGCCCAGGTAAATAAATTCCCCTGCAGATTACCTAACTGGGATTTTGGTAACCTTCTTCCCCTCCAAATGATTATTGTTTTTTACATTTGAATTTCAGTTTCAAACCAGCTTCATCTGACTTGGCAAAAGCTGCTACTGTGCTTTGTTTCCAAGGAAATATTTGGATCAAACATAGCAACCAGAAGCTGCTGTTATTATTATTTAGCAAATAGCCCAGACCTTTGTTTTCTATCCAAGCATCCCTCAGACTTTGATGAGTTTGGAAATCTAATCCCACACTGCATCTTTGCAAACAATCCCTCTCTTTAAAATGGGCCGAGCCACAAAGCCAAATCCAGTCCTGCTGAACCTTCACGTTGCTCAATGCTCGATGTGAGCTCCAATCTCTTCTGCCTGTTTCCAACTCTGTTATTCATTACTGCTGTTATGCTGTGCCTCCTCCGCCTTGTATCCGTAGGAAAATGCATCAGACCAAAACTGATGAGGCTTTCTAATACTGCCAATGGTGTTATTGCAGAACTGTATTCATTACGTACCTTGAGGCTTATTAGAAGCATCTGGAAAGTTACGCTTCGAAGGGTGTCAACAAAGGCTTCTGAGATTTCACCTTCTTCCTCTTACACAAGCCTGTTTTAAATTTCTTTTGGGCAAACAGCTCCAAACACCTCTGTTTCATCTCTAGTAAAAATATCACACTAGGTAAACATACCCCATTTATATTCAAAATTTCGCTTGCTAGCTTGTTTTTTTGTTTTCAGTTTAGTTTTTTTCCCCCTCCAGAATTGCACGATAAAAATTTAATGATCCTCTGCATATATTATAGACTTATATGGAGATCTGTGCTGCTTAAAAGTTAAGCATAAGTGTTTGCTTCATAACAAATTGTTGCAGAGGTTTAGAAAGTCTGCAAAACAATTCTCAGCATGGGGCAATGATAGCCAGGAATAGGCATTTATCCTTTGCTCTTTAGAGATGTGACCCACTTAAACCAACGTTAAATGGAAATCCATCCACTCATACAGGAAAAAGGGTGAATTGAAAAACATAATCAGTGCCTGGTTCCTACATACGTGCATGTCATTGTTTCTTTCTGCCTTCTTGCTATGTGAGCTTCCAGTTCTTGTGGGGTTGGGGCTTTTCTGCCGAATTTGAATTTTGAATTTTCTATAATCTTCTGGGAAGATGTGCCATCTTCTTGCTGGTTTTCCATCAATCTCTTTGGACTGTGTTGTTTCATCTGTTCTGCTAAGGCATATTCTTCACCTCTCAGGCCAAATAGTACTGCTCAGCCTGTGTCCAAGGCAGCAATGCCAGGACAGCTACCTCTCCCCCTCTTCCAGCTCTGTTCCTCCCTTCTTCCCTGTTTTCCTAAATCCAGAGTGTGTCATGTTCAAGCTCCCAAGGAAACCTCAATGTTGCTAGTAAGCCTGAGCCACAATCTTTGCCTCCAAAAAGACCCAAAAACCTCAGCCTGATGTGTTTGCCCTCATGCATCGCGTTCACACAGCATGGAAGTCTAAACCAACACTGTTGAGCTCTAGGCTGCTGCTGTTGATTTCCTTCATCATGTAGTCAGTTCTCTGTCCTCATTTCCCCCTGAACTAAACTAGGTGATAATTGAGTATAAATACACAGGTTTTGACACTGTGACCATGTGAGCTGAAATCTGGTTGGCAATAAACTTTATCCTCCTTCATTACTACACCTCATCTTTGCTTAGTCACTGCTTGGTGTCAAGGGTTTGTTTCCCTGGAACAATGTGTCTTCTTCCCTGGAATAAGGCTTCCTTGTGATGAGATGGAAGCTGTAAATAGAGATGTCCACCCAGCTGAAGGGTTCAGCTCCAGGGCTGAGGGTTGGACAAGTTTTGTGCAAAACAGATCCTTTAACACGGTCCTTTCCCCTACTGCAAAAGTTAACTCACAGCAGAGCACAAACCTTCCTGTATTCCTTGCTGGGAGCTCTTTCAGCATCAGCACAGATGTCCACTCAGGGGAATTAGTTGCCTTTCTTCTATTTATCTGTTTTTCTGCCAGACAATGAAATAACAGGGGTTAGCACTAAACAAACCGTGGGGGAGACGTGTATATTTTACAAGACCTCAGAAACATAGAATGTTGATAGAGATACATAAAAGCCTTGTGGGAGACCATACCCTCTGGCCAGGGAGTGGAGACAACATTTTTTGTTCTGTTCCTGGAAGAGCACAGAATGGGAATACCCGTGGAAAAAGACCTGTATAAACAGCGAGCAGGAAACACAAATGCATTTCCATTATCATTTTGACTTGACTACATCCACCCATAATTCAATGGCTCCTGTTGCCATAGCAATGGAGTATCTCATCATTTTCATGTCTTTCTCTTCGCAAAAACCATGTGAGTCGAGGCGATATTGTCTACAAGATACAGACCTGGCTGGAGGCATTTTAGTCCCTCTCTTTTATCACCCGGTTGAAGGGGTGCATTCATTTCCACACCTTGGGTCATGACAGGGAGGGAGCCAGACACCAGCACCCCATCCCAATATCTCCCTCCTCAAGAGGAGGGAATTGCGGATGGAAGGTGTTTTATGAGTTAAAGGGAGTGTAAGCAGAGTTCTGAGAGACAGAAAATCTTGGCTAGAGGATGTTTGAACATCTCTGGAAGATTTCAAAGTTGAATGCTGACCCAAAGCAATCCCTGCTACTACACCTCTGATGGCTCAGATACAGCATCACCCACATGCCTGTGTACACTTGGACCTGAAGCCACTGTCTCAGGGAGATTAACTTGTGGTGACATCCCTCCATTAGCTCCATCCACTCAAGGTAATACGTCCAAGGATTTTCCTTTTAAACCCCCTCTTTCTGGGCAGCTAATCTATGTCAGACCCTCACCTTAGGGCAGTATCCAAACACCAATTACCATGCACATACTGGGCCCTCAGCTTTGAAAGGACACGTTAAAGCACTGTATGAACAAGAAATTAGAGTAATTCCCTCAGTGTCAAACCCCATGCCATCAAAAGCTCAGCAATTAGCATTTCCTCATGCCTTTTTTTTTTTTCCCACAGTGGTTTTGATAAAATCTGAAGAAAATCCTTCTGAAACAGACAGGCTGTTTGCAGCTGTAATTCACAGAAGGAACCTCTTATTTATACCCCTGTTTTCGTGAATTTAGTGTTTATCTTGGTACATGAGCACAGTAGCTGGTTACTCTCCCTGGCAGGATGGCAGGCTGAGCATCCCAGTGCACAGGGACCCAGAGGCTTTGCCATGTCCCATCTGCTCTCATTCACAGCTGAGCCATCCCTCTCTGGTTTTCCCATTTGAGGCTGTGCTTTGAAAAATCATGTAATGTTTTGGGTTGGAAGGGACCTAAAAGACCATTTAGTTCCAACCCCTCTGTCCATTGGCAACGACTCCTTCCACTAGACAAAGCTGCTCAGAGCCCCATCCAACCTGGCCTTGAACACTTCCAGGGATGGGGTATCCACAGCTTCTCTGGGCATGGTGCTGATGATAGGTGTGACACAGCCTTTGAGAGACCACTGGCTTTTTTGAAATGCCAGTGCTGAACCAGGTGGGACACCTTGGGGAGGTCAGAAGGCATTAGGGAACAAGAAAGGGCTGATTTGTGAGACCACTCAGGTGTGGAACAGAAGATGGTCTAGGACAATGAAAGCCCAGCAGAGCTTATAATTCCTGCCTGAAGCCTGTCTGACACCACATGGATATGTGAGACCCAGAGGATATCATAAGAGTCACTATATACCTGGGAGTGGAGCTGAATGGGGCTACCCAGCTACTCCAATGTTTTAGCAGGAGCTAAGCTACTTTCCAGCTCCCTGATGTCTCCGAAAACCCTCACTTACACGGGAGTTCAGTTACCCTGTGGACATGGAAACACATCCTGGCATCAGCTGGAGGGTTCAAATCCCACCAGTGCTGCTGCAGGGGACACAGCTACCACCAGGCACAGAAAGGAGGGGATTTCTTACAGCTAAAGGGCTGTGCTGGGAGGAAAAGAAACTGCAGTGGATGTTGGGAAAGGAGGGACAAACTCAATGTCCAAGGCATTTTTGGAGGACCTGGCTTCTCAACCAATGGCCATTGCTGTTTATCCAAAGAGACCACGCCCTGGCCAGCCCCAAGACCCACTGCTGGGTGCTGGGCCACTCATTTTTCCCGGTTTTACAGCAGGGGCTTACCTTGCCATCCATAATGTCCTGGCTGCACTGCTCTGAAGAAGACAGACCTTCTTGCCCTTTCCCAGTGCAGCAGGATGATGGATCAGCTGCAGGCTCCACTGCTGTCCAGCACAGAGCCATGTGCGAGAGACACAGCACACCAGGCAGACCAAACCATCTCCCTCCAGCCAGCGGGTCCAAGCATCACTTTAATCATTGCTGAGGGCATTCCTGTTCCCTGGAGGAATGAGCTGGGTGTTTTTCAGGCATCATGCTTCATTAAGTGTTTTTATAGCATCACTTTGCAGCTGCAGGGTGCAGTGATGGGGGGCTGCAGCTCTGACTTGCTGATTATCACCAGGACTGGTGCGCACACGGCTCGATGTGTGCCAGCCCAGCCATCATCTGAGCAGGGAAAAATCCTCAGAATAACATCAAATCAGGAGTGGTTATAAGCTTGGCATTTAGGGAGTCCTCTGAATTGTTTGTCATACTCAGACGTCCACCACGAAGGAAACTTAATTAACTGCTGAGAGAGGCTTGACGCTCTTCTCTCCAGAGCAGCTCACTGCTTAATTGGAGAAACAAACTGTGTTCAGCGACTTAGTGGAACAACCAAGGCTCTTTTGGACACGGATATGAAAAGGAAGGCTGAGGACAGTGAAATGTATTTTACCAGCACTGATTTCAGCTTGCTCTAAGGATCAAAATCCTGCTAGTGACAGTTTAGTCTAGATGATGAACTGGCAAATCACACTTACACATGGAAAAATGTGTGACTGGGATAACAGAAATCCCCTCCCTTGTCATGCTCTCCTGTTTTACTTGCAAGTTCTTGTACCCTGCAGAAATCCCTTTCCTGGAAAAAAATCCCTCTCTGACAGACCGGATGCTGATGCATCGTGTCTGATTCCCAGGGAGCTGGTTTTGGTGGGATTTGTGCATGAAGAGGGGATTAGAGGGGAGCCCAGGGATCAAACTACCCCAGCTGAGTTGCTTTCCAGTCTGACCAGTTGGAAAAGTGTGCAGTCTACCAGCGGAGGAGCGCTCTCTTGTGGGCTATGCAGTGTGAGTGTAGAGCATGTGTCAGCTGCCTTGGCTCAGAGGTGATTAATAAAGAAAATAAAGACTGGGGAAGAAAAGCATGACATAAACCGGCACAGCAGCTAAGTGTAACCAGATGTCAGGTTGTTTTGATCTCCTCCTTGCAAAACCAAGGAAGAGGGAACACAAATAAGCAAACCCCCCAAAATCAGAGCCACTTTAGGCGCCCACTGTGCTGCTTGAGGCTAACTGAGATGAAAGGTGAGGTCCAACATGTCACATACCCCTGGGTGGGGGCTGTGAATTGCAGAAGCATGTAGGACAGCTGGCCACAAGGCACAGACATGCTGGGTTTGCTCTAACTTCCCCTGTGTTGAGGCTTTGGCAAAGCAGCCAGTAACTGAGGATGGCAGCTGAATCAGGCAATTTCAGGTGGGTGTTCTGCCCACAGTCATGAGAATGTGGTGAACACAAGGAGGAAGAAGAAACACAGACGATGAATGAAAAGAAGAGCCTGGTAATTGATACATGATGGTTACAATTAAGCATATCCTCACATACTTCAGTGTAGTATGCTCACATTCACTGTACTGAGATTCCTCTTGGCCCAGGAGAATTTCTCCTTGCCCTTTCCACTCAGAGGATAATGCTCAGAGGTTGGGATAGGACCAGAACCAGAGTTTGATACTACTGTGGATGAACATCTTCATTCATCATCAGCTGAAGACTGATGGAATCTTTACATCAGATGTATATTATTGTGTATTACATACTTATTATATACATTACTCTACATATATTACACAGATGAAATACTGATGGCGTATTTACACTGCTTCTCGACACTCCTCCTCCCAGTCAACCAGATAGGAAATCATTTGGCAGATCCTCATCTAAACAGTCTAGTGCTCAGGAAAAGCAGCATAAATTACTCAGGTTGGGGTAAAACATGGCTTGCACATACGCCTACAGTCTTAGGGAAGAGGCAGAAGTGACAGCTCTTTGCTGCACCTGCTGCATTATGCACTTGGTATTTCAGTCACTCAGAGCAATGTTGATCCAGGTGCAGACTCGGGCATGTTTTTCTTTAAAACACAGGAAAAGGTAATCCAGGTTTCAGTGCCTTATTGTACAAGACCACATGGTCTGCTTCAGAGACAGCTGCAGAAGGTAAAGTGATAGAAGAAAAGAGGCAAGGACTGCGTCCCTATTTCACAGTGAGAAGCTGGCAGTGCTAGTAGGAGAAGGCAAGCTGTTCTCCTCAGTGCCTTGCTCCTACTAAATCCATCTGAGGAGGCAGTCCTAGAACTTGGGGAGGTGGTTTCTCATCAGACTGCTTTGTTTTGCCCACCTTTGAGCACTGCAAGCCTCACAAACACTCTCTGACATGGTTTGAAAGGACAAATGAGAACTGCCCTGGCAGGGGTTGGAGTCTGAGCTCAGATCCATGTGGAATCTCTTGGTCTCTAATGGCAAGCAAAGGCCAATGAAGCTGGAACCATGGAAAGTTAGAAACAGCCCATGAGAGCCGTGGACAATTTAGGACAGGGCTTTTCTGACCCTTCTCTGATAAATCTCCCTGCAGTTCTCTCTACAGACACCCGCAGACATTTGTGCCACTGGATCTGCCCACAGGCAAGCCCGGTGGTTCCTAGGGCAGAAGTTCTGCTGCTTTCCCAGACCTGGATGTTGCCCTTTTTCTCCCGTGGCTCTGAGCATTCAAGATTTCCATTCTGGCTCTCAGAGCTCTCAGCAATGACTGCCTGTGCCTCATGTCTGCTCCCCATCCACAGCAGTGCTGGAGGTATCAGAGCAACACACCGTCAGCCTGAGAGGCTTATCATTATCAGCTTAGGAGATGTAGGTCGTCAGGGAATTTTAATCAGCAGAGACACTTTCACATCCAAAGAGACAAAGATATTATCAATTCCCTTAAACAGGCACCAGAAGAGATGAGCTGCAGCTCTTGGGACTCTTCCTTTCTTCATCCTGTCTGAAATAAATTGTTCCACAAAATGCAGTGATGCCGTGCTGATCCCCAACTGTTAATGCCCTGGTTTTTCAGCCACAGATGTACTCAGAAAGTGAAATTTCTCTGAAGGCTTCTCTTTTCCATGAGGAACATGCTGTGTATTTCTCTCACTGCTCTGGAAGGCTCCCTTCATGATGGCCACCTGGAAAAGCTATACCAGGACACAGCAGGCTGCTGGTATTTAAAAATGCCTGTCTCTCTTCTGGGTCAGTGCTTATTTCCACTGACAGTTTTGATCTGTTTTCCTCTCCTTCTCTCCGAGGGCATTCCTCACTTGCCCTGCTGTAGCATTCCATGCTGTGCAGCAGCAGCTACTGGGGACTTAGCGAGGTGTTAGCCTGGATGTGCATGTTTCAGATGAAGGGATTAATACCTGGGGGCTCGCTTGGGACTCCTGCAGACAGCAGGTTTGAAACATGGCAAGGTTTATCCTTTGTCTTGCTTCTGTCAACAGCTTCATTAAATTATAATTCCATCAAAAAAACCCCACACTGTTGGCATGAAGGTAGATAAGAGAAATTGATTATTTTATTTTTTTTCTCCCTTCTGTGTGTAGTTGAATTGCAGGTATTGCTGTTTGGGTGGTAGTTAGGACTGATTACTTCTATAGCCCCAGAAGGCAAGGAAAAAGTGAACCTGGGCTGTGTTTTTCTCTGTTATCTCTGCTCTTTGCTGAAGAGCTAAAACGTGTTTAACAGATGTGTTACTCCAGATGGGTTAATTGAGTTTGAGCAGCACTACAAAATAACCATCTGCAACCATCCATTTGGTTCAAATGTCCCTTGGAAATAGTCATGTCAAGGGTTGCCTTTATAAATGACAATTAATAGGCACTAAAAAGTAGGTGTGCTCTGAAACCAGGTACGTTGACCCTCATTAAGTTTTGTCCAGGCTCTGGAAATGATGAAAATACTTCCTTTGGAGAGGGAGGGTTGTCAGAAAGGCTTTAAATACAGTTTTTAAAAATGCCAGTAATCCTTCAGATTAGCTTTTCTGTCAGTCTGAAATAGGGCCAGTTAAATTCCAGCAAACTGAGCAGGCACTGGTCCAGCCCTGTGGATACAGAGGGGATTAGTGGGAAGGCTGGGGCAGAGCATAGGCTTTTCATGGGAGAGGGTTTTGGAGGGAGTCAACAGAGCCAGGCTGCAGAAAGGCAGTGACCCCCTGCCACAATGCAATGCAAAGCTGTTGCCTGACACTGCCAGAGCAGCCCAGAGGATATATATACACATGTATATGTTATATATGTATATGTGCACACACATAAGGAGGATGTAGACCTGTTGGAGTGAGTCCAGAGGAGGCCATGAAGGTGCACAGAGGGCTGGAGCACCTCTGCTATGGAGACAGGCTGAGAGAACTAGAGTTGTTCAACCTGGAGAAGGGATGGCTTTGGGGACCCTTTAGAGCCCCTTCCAGTACTTAAGGGGGCTACAAGAGAACTGGAGAGGGACTTCTAAGAAGGACATGGAGTGATAGGACAAGGGGGAATGGCTTCAAACTGATGGAGGGCAGGGTGAGATTAGATATTGGGAAGACAATTTTCCCTTGTGAGGATGGTAAGGTACAGGCATAGGTTGCCCAGAGGAGTGAGAACTGTTCAAGGCCAGGTTGGATGGGGTTTTGAGCAACCTGGTCGAGTGGAAGGTGTCTCTGCCCATGGCAGGGGGGCTGGAACTAGATGGTCTTGAAGGTCCCTTCCAACTCAAACTGTTCTGTGATTTTATGACTCTATGAACTGAAGATACTTATGTATATATCTATGTATGTAGCTGAAGCAGAAGAGATGAAGACATCGGGGTGCTGGAGGCTGCTGCCTGCTGAGACCTTCCATCTACCCAGGGAAGTTAACACCTAGCTCATGCTCCATAGTAATTAATCAGTTAATTCATTGATTTATGAATTTTCTGTAGTTCCTAATTATGCCAAGACATCTGGGTATCGTGATAACAAAGAACAAATTTTCTGATAGGCAAGGTGAGAGCTGGAGGAAGGTATAACACCAATCATGGGTGGCCTGTGCTGTGGTTCAGTATCCAAGTTAAAGCCTGTCCAGCAGACATTTGAAAGCTCAGATATTTAGATAAGATTGTAAAACTGGCTATTTTCTTCAAGCTGCCAAAGATGCCAGAGTCTGGGAAAGACCTATTGGGATAGAAGATGTTCTGGTGTAATTTCCTCCATGGGGTTTGTAAAGACCTCGTGCAAAGGAAATGCACCTCAGTGTCATTTCCAGGCTTTATTTTAGGGATAAATGCCAGTTATCAGATCTGGCAGGGTCTGATGAATGCTCCAGTGAGATTATGTGGTTATGGGAAAGTTTGCAACATAGCATAGGGTAGGACATCATGCAAAACGTCAGCAATTCATGAGTCCATTGACGCATTTGGAAGTCTTGTTATCATTCACTGTGTGCAGGCTTGGCCAAAGCCCATCATTCTTTGTCTGCCAGAAGATTTTTTTTGTTTTGTTGTTTTGGTTTTGGGCTTTTTTTTGCTGCACTTCATTTCAGCAATTTACTTTTTAAATATCCAAGGAATGACAAGCTTCCTGAACTCCACAAGTGCTGTGTGGGTTTGCTGTTCCCCTGAGGTTTTTTGTTGAGGCCACCAATGAAATTGCAGTTGTCTCTGAGTGTGCTGGTTTTGGCTGGGGTAGAGTTAACTTTCTTCCCTGTGGCTGGTATGGGGCTGTGTTTTGGATTTGTGCTGAACACAAGAGTTGATAATATAGAGATGTTTTTGTTGTTGCTGAGCAGGGCTTGCACAGAGCCAAGGCCTTTCCTGCTTTTCATATTGCCATTCTTGCAGGGAAACTGGGGGTGCCTGGGAGGGTGGGAGGAGACACAGCCAGAACAGGTGACCCCAACTGACCAAAGGGATATTCCAGACAGAGTGACATCATGCTCAGTGTATAAAGCAAAGGAAGAAGGAGGAAGGAGGGGACATTTGGAGTAATGGCATTTGTCTTCCCAAGTGATTGTCTACCTGTGATGGGGCCCTGCTCTCCTGGAGATGGCTGAGCACCTGCCTGCCCATGGGAAGACACCTCCTTCATTAGCTGGCTTTAACTTGCTCATTAAAAGTCCTGCCTGGCTAAGCCTCATGTAAAAACAAAGACAAACAGTATCCACTTCTTAGGTTGAATCATAGCTGTATTGTAAGAGGTTTGTAAATGTCCCCTGGAAGAGGAGTGTTCCTCTATGTATTGCTGTATAATGAGCTTCTGGAAACAAGGATGTCTAATTAAATACTCAGGTTTTGATGCCTAAATAAATACATGTATAAATATCTCATCCGGTGTTATGAAACTCTTTCCTGCCAGCTCTGATATTAACTATCTAAACCTGCAACATCATATATTTCACTAATGCCAGTGCCAGAGACATGAGATTTCACAGGCTACAAAATCAGTTTCCAAGAAAATCAAATAAATCTAGCCATTTTGGGAAAGAAGTGGACTCACTTGAACTTGACTCTGCAAGACTCAGGGATGACCTGTTGGTGCTCTGATGCAAACCAGATAATCTGGAGAAAAAAGAGTTTCAAAATGCTCGACTGCATCTTGCAAACAGGATAATATGCCACAGCAGGACAATACGTCCCAAAAATCCCAGTCTCGCCTAAACCATGGAATATCAGATACTTCCTGGGCTGCAGAGTCAAAAACGTGAGCTCAGGTTGGGTTGACATCATGCAAACTCAAAGTCATGGAAAGGACAAAGTGGAGAGGAACTTCTAAAGAATGAAAGGGTGAAGGTTTACTAATGCCAGACTGTGAGGCTGGACTGAAAATAAATCTTGTCAGTCCGACTTTACATAATTTTTGTGATTAAGTCACAATTCTGGCATGTAAAGTCAAGTGGTGATGCAGTCTTCCTAAATACCTACAAGCTGTCATCCTACTGAAAGGTGATATTGAAGAGAAAATTAGTGTTACATAGTCAATGTGTCTGCATCATAGGGAAAAAAATATTAATTGCTATTTTGACATAAAACAGTAGATGAGGACTCTCCTTTGTTAGTGTTTTCTAGTGGAGCCTCTGGGACGTGACTTCTTTTTTTCCCAGTGCTGTTCAATAACTCTACCTCATTATCTGGAAGAGAGAGAAAAATCATTATTCATATAACTTGCAAATTGGCCTGGACCTCTGATTAAATGGAAATATTAGAAAAGCAGCTTCTATACCAGATGGGTTTGTGAACATCTGGGAAGAAAAATTTATAGCACACTTCCAAGGCAGATGTTTGCATTAAGGAGAGCAGAGAAGGTCTTGAAAACAGTGGTTTTGCAACTGTGTTCATGCTAGCTATAAAATTAAAGTAGAGAAAAATCAAATAGCTGATAAAAGATGCCATGACTCCTGTATTCAGCATTAAGGAGTGAGCCTCACTAATTGATACTGTTTTTAATTTAGCCAAAAGAAAGAAAATTAAAAATGAATGCTAAAAGAGTGTTGCAAGGATGGAATCCTGAAAGCATGCTCTGTGGCAAAAGTCTTAACGAGCTGTTTATTTATTTTGCCCAGAGAATGACTAGGATGTGAGCTAATTACGGTGTGCAAATGTCTACAGGGAGGTGATATTTATTGTGCTTCCTGTTTTTTTTGTTTTTTTTTTTCCTCAAGCAAAGGCAGAGTGAGAGCCAGTTGCAGGAAGCTGAAGCCAGACACCCTAGATGTTAAGTGGGTATTTTTAATGTTGAGGGTAATTAGCTCTTGGAATAACAGACGTAGGAATCCGGTAGATCCTCCAAGGTTGGAGTTTTTAATTAGGGCTCAGAGGACGTGAAGAAAGCCTACCATGAGTGTTGCCGTGCTGCTCTCCCTCAATTTTCTCTGTAATCAGTTGAGATATGAGAGTTTTCTTCAGGGAGAGCAGAACACGAATCAAGCCTTTTCCCTGTCTCTCTCTGCTGACAGCAGAGGTTTTCCAGGGAAATCAGCTTTATTCAGCAGCACCCTCTGGTATAATTCATTACAAAACACGTTTTATATCCAGGATGCTGGAAGAGCTCAGAGCAGCAGCAGCTCCTGGGAGGCTGCGTGGCCAGGCTGATGGGGGAGATCAGACTGAGAGATTAGAGCACCCTCTCCTGCTCTGAAAATTAAAAGCAGAGAGATACAGCTGTGGCTTAACTGTCCCATGGGAAATGTTCTGTCACTTATACACTTCAGTGAGCACCGAAGAGTGTTGGGAATTAATCTGATGGTACGCAAATAACACAGCACTGCAAAGAAATCTTTGCTTTCTAGAGTTGTTGTTGCAGCAATGATAAGCTGTAGATGTGAGGAGAAAAAAAGCAAGGTTTTGAGATACAGTCAGGGTTTTAAACTTCGATGTTTATTTTAGCCAGATGGGTTACATAAATATTTGGGGGGTTTTTGCCTCAGCTGCTTGATTTACCTTGTTTGTTTATTGGTGAAACCAATCAGGCAGTGCCAGGACCTGAGCTTGTTTTGCAGGAGTAGGGGTGTTATCCTCAGTCTTGGATACCCTGAGCTTGGGAGAAATGTGCTAGAACCATTTGGGATAACCAGCTTTTCCTGCAGAGGATGGATTACTGCCACAGTTAATACCTAATGGAAGGAGGGTCGTTACATCTGCAAACAAAAGGAGAAGAAAATTAAGGCAGTGATAAAGTTTTCAACCCACTTGGCTATGGAAATGTATGAATTGTTAAGGTCAGAGTAGTTATGCTAATGAATAGACTGCCAAGGTTATTTTTTAATCTTTCATTGCTGAGATTTGAATGCTATAAACAAACATCCCTTAGAAGTGAGTCACTGGAGTTTTGAAACCACTCCAGGAGACTTTGAGTCTGCTGACCTGAAGTGGAATTAAACTGTGCAGCCCCATTGTTGATACAGAAAGGAATGAGATAGCAGTGAGCATATGATATATGGATAGAGATATAGGTATATCTGTATGTGGATAAATCAAACCTGTAAGTTCAAATAAAAAAAAATGAGACTCCCAGCTGAAAAAACTTTATTTAATGTTATTTTTTGAGTAAAACCCAGTGTCAAAACCTAATGCATTGGTAGCATACAAAGCAGTGTTCCGAGTTCAGTCTTGACATTAGAGTGTTTCTTAGGCGCTTTCCAAATATGAAGCTGTTTTATAATCCCTGATAACTATCTTGAGCTGTAACAGTCTTCAATGAAGCACATGCTCAGGAACCTCCCTGGATCTGGACTGTGCAAGGAAATGAATGCATGGGAGGAAAATGAATGAAATTAACAGAGAGAGCTGCTCTCCCCACTGCATCTGAAAGACTTTGTGGCTTCCCTCAATCATTAGTCATGAGGAGGTGCTCCTGAACTCACGCCAGTGACATGTGCATAATTTATATGATGTAGTTGAAGTTAACACTGCTAAAAGGTTGAATTACAAATTATTCCCTCTAGACCACAAATGCTGGGCTTCTGACCACAGATAAATTATTGCAGGGGGCTTCCAAGCTAGGACAGGCATGAAGATATTTGAGATTTTTCCAGGATGATAGTTGTATTACCAGGTCCAGGGAGAAGGTGCTTGGGAATGGTTTATTGGAGGGCTCAGCTTTAGGGAGGTATCTGCAGGACCCAGAGAAATAACCAAGAATCAAAAAATAATGGAATAGTTTGTATTGGAAGAAACCTTTAAAGATCATCTAGTCCAACTCCCAAGACTTCGATGAAAGTGTGAAAAGCTCTGTGTGTGTCATGATGGGTACAAAAGGAAACAGGGAAAAGCAGATCATAACACATCAGCAGAATGATGAAGCCAAAACCCAAATATTCTGCATCCCCCAAACCTAAACAGCTCTTGTCTCAGTTGCTTATAGGGCAGAAAAGGAGCCATCTCTGCTGTGGTGCAGAGAGATTTAAAGAGCTGTTCTGCAGGGGCTGATCCCAGGAGCTAAATCCCACTAATCCAAGGGCAGAGCTTTAAGATACCGTCCCTACAATGACTAGGTTAGATTGGAGTACAGCTCTGTACTGAGACAGTTCAGCGTGAGGCGGGCTTGGACCTCTGCAAGACCTTCAAGAAACTAAGGGCTTGAGAGGTTATAGCCCAAGCTGTGAAACCCTCAGGAGAGAATGGCCCTCACCAAAAGGGACACAGGAAGATTTTGACAAGGCCCAGAGAATCCCAGAGCACCCACCCATCTGGAATGGCCTGTGCACACAAGAAGTTGAAGGAGGCTGGCACCAAAGCAGGGGAAGCTGACCGTGCATTGCCTGTCCTCGTGGTGGTGCCCAGATCCAAGGACAGCCACTGACACTGGAGAGAGGCTGCTCTGCTGTGGGTGGCTCCTTCTGGAGGTCTCCCTCCATCAGGCAGAGGACCTGCGGGTGTTTACAGCTCACGCTGCACTGCGGTGCTCTGTGCTGCGTGTCCCGGAGCCTGAGCATCCCGGATAAAAATACTTTTCCAGTAATGAACAGGTAAGCTGGAGTAGGGGGCCTGCTATTTTTAGAGCACAAACTTGCTGGGATCAGCAAAGTTTTCTAAGCCATGGGGTGACACTGCAGAGGGAGGGGAGCCTGCTATGGCTTTGCTATTTCTGTGCTTGGCTGTGATTGTTATAAAAAAAAAAAAAAACCCGAACAACCCTATGGCTCCTAGTATTTAACCAAAAGTATTTTAAGCCAGGAGTGTACACAAAGCTTTTGACCTGACAGTTATTTTGCAGTTCTTTATCTAAATTCAAATCATAATCCTCCTTTTCCCTCATTTTCTGATTATCTGTTTATCCACCTTTCAATTTGCTGGGTTTAAGAGACTCTACTCTGAGTTGTCCTTGACAAATTTTTCTGGGAAGTTTTAAAATTGTATGCACATACATACATATCCCTAAGTATATGAAAATATGGATCTCTCTATGTGTCTTTGTCTTTGTATGGGATCTGATTCATATTCACAACCCACTGAGGATTTTTGAGGGAAGCTGATGGCCTAGTGCATTCCACCTTTTTATTTTCTTGAATGGGTGTTTGTCTGTGTGACTTTGAAACTATCTTTCTCAGGAACCAGAAGCACAGTGTATCCATAGGTTGTACTTACTGATGCAAACAAAGCAGGCTCATTCTTCACTGCCTGGTTTCAGAATATATTGCAACGCATATTAAAATGTTTATGTAAGTGTGAATTTAAGGGTTATGGCACATCTGACACTGGTTGGACACTCCTCTGCATGGTGAGGTGGCTTGTGTGGTGCATGTCCACGTGTCTGTGCATGGGTTTGGCTCCTCAAAGACTCGTGCCTTGAGAGCTGCTGTGCAGTTTGGGCTGACTCAGCTGTATCTACGTGCACTGAACAAATACTTACGGTGAAAGGCAAACGTAATCCACTTTCCTTCCAGCATCTGGTAATGCTCTGCCTGGCTTCCTGAAGAACCTGGTGCAGATCTATCTGCCTATAAAACAATGTCATTTCTCCTGTGGTGTCCTAACAGCTTCTTCTGGGTACTGTCAAGGCACATCGGATTGCATCACTTTAACGCTGGAAATTCATTCAAAACATTTTTCCGGGCTTTCTGGTGGTTGCTCCTTGGAATACTCCTGTTTTGCTCTCCAGCACATTGTTCTGTCTTTAGAATTGGACTGCTTGGACCCTGGAACTGTGACCCCTTCTTTTCTAAGGCCTTTCCTCATGTGGCTGCCAGGTTAGCTGTGGGACGGATAAGCAGAGATCCTTCACTAGATCTTGGCCACAGGCTGGACTATGTGATCTTGCAAGAAGAATGTGAGACACCAAGAGCTCTGGTTAGATTCATTGACTTTGGAAAGCTTTCCTCAGCTTTCATAGGCCCTCTGAACCCTGGCTTCTGTGAGGTGGCTACGCATTTAGGGGAAAACTGGAATAAAGCTATCTTCTCATGGATGTGCATCAATTATAAGCTGGATTCCACCATCCGCCATCCTGCATTTGCAAGGACTCTGCCCTCTCCAACCCAAGTTTTGTTTACAATAATGAAATATTTTAAGTGGGCTCATGTTGGCATCATTGCATCCAATGAGGATATTTGGATGTACACAGCCAAGGAGTTAGCAACAATGCTCAGGAACCACGGGCTACCTGTAGGCATTGTTACATCCGTGCATAAGGGAGAAAAAGGCATCGAAGACACTTGGAACAAGATTAAAGAAGTTAATGACATTAAAAGTAAGTGCTTTGAGTCTCATTCTTTTTTTAATTCTTTTTTAGCGGGGAGGACTGCATTGTTACCCAATAGACATACTTTAGAGAATGAAAACTTAAAGTGGTTTAAGTCAAGCAGAATTTTATCTCTGATCTTAATGCAGACAGGGCTTCACATAAAAGAATGCTGGCCATTTTTTATGTGATGAAGATAGAGAAAAATAATCTACTACACCCTGAAAGATTGCATCCAGATTGTCTGAAAAAAATATTACTTAGTAGATGGTTCTCTGTGCTTGGCTACTGTAAAGAGGAGTTTTAGGAAGGTTTTGTATTAATGATGATTTGTACTGTGAAATGTCAAAAATCAATGTCAATATCCAAAATCTCGCTTTTATGCTGTGTCCTGTATTTCAGATCTCCCCACCAGACCTTGGCCCCATGGCATTTTTCAGGAAAGGCACAGACTTTGGGACAGTCAAGCATGAACCAGATATTTAAACACAACACAGTGTCCAACCTAAAATCTGTATATTTGGTGACAGGGTGAGCGTGTGGAGGTTGGGCACTGCTTCCAGCTGTGTGGTGTCTGTCAGCTCAGGGCACACAGGGGGAAAGCTCAAGTCTCGGTCAATGACAACAATGACCACAACTGCCCATCATGTTGACCTGTGCCTCACTTCTGTCAAAACTTCTCTCCATTCCTTCTCCTTTACAGGTCCAGAAATTGTTAATACTCATAGCCTCCTTTACTAGATGTTGCAGACCTCTAGAGGTGGATGTGACTCTCAGCTTCCTCAGCACATAACATCAGAACCTGACCTGATAGAGCAGTTCAGACAGCTCTTTTATTTTGGGGAAGGAGCTATTTTGTGTTGAAAACCCCAAACAGATTAATAACACTCTCCACTGTCCTTGTGTTCCAGTTATACTCCTGTGCATGCATTCTGTTCTCATCGGAGGGCAGGAACAGGCCGCCTTGCTCACAAAAGCTCTGGAAATGGGACTAGCAGATGGAAGATACATCTTTGTTCCATATGACACTTTGCTGTACAGTCTTCCTTACCAAAACAACTCATTCAGTGTCTTTGATAATGACAGCAAGCTCCAGGAAGCTTATGATGCTGTGCTGACCATCACACTGGAGTCTGGAGAAAGGACTTTCTATGATGCGTTCAGAGAAGCTAAAGAAAGTGGCGAAATAATCAGGGATTTGGAAGCCACAGAGGTAAATATTCTTTTTCTTGGGCTTTTCTGGGACCTGCCAGTAGGAGACATGAGCTGTAGTTATAGACAAAATACAGGGAAGAGTCAACCCAGCCTGCACACTTTCATTTTGAGAGAAATGAGGAGAAATTTGAATAAGGTCTGCACTCATCTGGAAAGATAATTTTTCCTAGATGTCTGGCAATATAACTCACTTGGTTCAACTGCAGGACCATGGTGGGAATTCAAGAGAAAGGGGCTGTCCCTGAGGCTCTCAGGTTTGGTTTGCTGTGTGCTAACTGCAATAGATTTGAATGAAGAGGTATCTCTTAAGGTGGATGAAGTCCATGGAATTTGTAGGGAATCAAAATAAGATGTCCACATGACTGAGAATTTGAGGGGATGAGACAGACTAAAGAAATACTGGATGCTTCTAGAGGGAAATGTTTAAGACCATTGCTGTTGAATTCTTCTTAGCACTATAGTTAAAGTTATTCTTTGTCAGCACAATCATCTAAAAGTCACTGGTAGCTTATTAAAAACCAAATCAGTTGTTACCTTGTGGACATTTACAAGACGAATTGGGAAATCTTATACTGGTGAAGAGATACAGGATTCAGCTGAGCTAATCTTCAATTCTCCCTGTGACATTTTAAAAAACTACAAGTACTTTTAAGGCGTAATTTATCAGATCTGCACTAATCTACTTCAGGAGATGAATCATATCTTGAAAGCATTAATTTCTCTCCCTTCACTTTAATGAGAGCCAAGGTTAGCTATACTGAGTGTCAGGTTCTTCATTGCAGATATCTACATCTGGTCAATTAATCCTACCACAAATGTCAGATTCTGAGGCTCCCAAGAGCACTCCTCATTTTTCTCACAGGTGTATGGCTGCAATCTCTCTTCACCTACCAGCTGTGTATGACCACGTGATTGCAAAAGTCGCCATTTGTGTTAAAGGTTCCTAAATCAAGGCTGGCATGGAAGGGAGCAATGCAAACAAAAAAGGCTCTGTTACCCCACAGAACAAGTTTGCTGTGGCTCTGCTTTGGGATTTTTACAACTTCATGATAAATAATATTCTGACAGAGAAGACCAATTCTTTGGGCATGAAACTTTTCCTGTCTTGGTATGGAGCCTCTGACTTTGATCTCCTATTTGTAGAAGATGTTTTAGTGTAATGTTTTGAGGCAGGATAAATTTGTGATAAATTTCAGCCAAACATCAGGCTCAGAATCTTGGCTTTTCCCATCATAATGCAATTTTGCGTGGTTTTAAAAATATTTTGAAATTGCATTTTGGGAATCAACCATAAGAAAAGACAGATATTCAAAGTCATGCACATATTGGGTCTACCTTCAAGCTAAGATTCTTCAAACCCATTACTCTGTGAGCCTTAAAGTTCTGGTGTTTCAGTATTTGAGTTTACAGTTTAGCCAGGAGGACAATATTTTTGCCACCAATCTCAAACTGAAGGTTAGGAGCAGTTTATCCTGACTTCAATTTCTCCTGTATTTTTAGGTTTCTCCACTCTTTGGAACAATCTATGATGCCATTTACTTCATGGCAATGGCTATGGACAGTGCCCGGAGGAAAGGAGTCAGAGCCTCAGGAGCCAACATAGCTGAGCACACAAAAAACTTCAGCTTCCCTGGATTTAGTCACTGGGTAGAGACAGACAGCTGTGGGAAGGGGCTGAACAACTATGTGATACTGGACACAGATGGCCATGGGAACCAGCTTTTCCCAACCCATCTGCTGGACATGTCTTCAGGCTCTGTGTTGTCCCTAGGACAGGCCATCCACTTTCCCAGCAAAGTTCCACCCAAACCAGACTCCAGCTGTTGGTTTGATCCAGATGTTCTCTGCACTGAAGGTAAGAAAGAAAAAAAGAACCAAAAATAGGGTGAAATGGCATTGAGTTCATGCTTCTCATTTCTTTCGTCTTTTCCCTCACTCCAAGTGGTTACTTTACCCCTTTAAATTAGAACTCCCCAACAAGAAAAGTCTAAATTCAAGAATCTAATATAAAAATGTCCGTCATCTTGCTGTTTGTAATGGGAATCCCGTGCAGAGGTAACACCATTGATCCACAGTACTCTCTTATTGCTTGTTAGGTCATGGAATAATCCTTTCATTACATTTGGAAAAGACCTCTAGGATCATCAAATCCAACAATTAACCTAACACTGCCAGGCCCACCACTAAACCATGGCCCTAAACACCACATCTACACACTTTTTCAACAATTCCAGGACCATTAATCTCCAATAAGGTTGTTGCCACTGTTACGTGCTTGAAAGGATTTCCTGGGTCTAGCACTCAATACCTGCCAATTTTAATAGTAAGCATTACATAACAGAGGCTCCACCCAGCAGTGTGTCTCCATTCTTCTGGGGGACAGGGCACTAAGAGGATTTGCCTTGAAGACAGCCTAAGAGAGCTGCACAACAGCAGATGCTCTCAGCATCCTGCCTGTTAACCCCTGCTTCTTTATCCAGGTAACAATGTGGCGTGAAGGACCATCAGAGCTCATCGAGAAAAAATTATAATCATTGCTCAAAATAATTTGAGTTACTGTATACAACAAAGGTAGTAATCAAAGGCTTGGGGACAGAGATGTCTGTGCTGCTTCCCAGGTTTGTAAGACTGGGCACTGGGTTTACCTATTGTTTTTGATTTGAGGCAACTCTTGTGCAGTTTTAAAGTTCACAGGGAAGCCAAAATCTCAAGGTATGGTACTTAACCTTCTCTTGACATATTTACTTATAATACTAAGCATTTACACCTATTGCTCCAGGATATGACTTAAACAGATGAAATTAACCACATCTACGGAATATTTCATTCAGTAGTTGAGAAGAACATTCCCCGTGGCTTAGCCATAACTGAGTTGACACATGAATCAGTGTCACTCTGTAAAAACTGGAGATATACTGATCTTACAGCAACTGGCAAGCAATAGAAGAGATAAGTATAATACTATCATATATCGAATTTTGCCCTGCCCCTAGGAACAATGTAGCAATTTAGCATCTCATTGCAGTCTTTGGAAAAATCCCACTGATTTTTAGAGAGATCAGATTGTACATTCATACCTTTGCAAAAGCATAAACCTCTAGGCATCTGACAATGAAACAGTAATTTATCATGATTGCTAGAATTTCAGAGACTGAACTTTATGGCTAGAATTAAATACAGACCTCACTCTACCTTTTGTATGAAGTTAGGCTTGGAGGGTCTCAGATCTCACAGCCTCAACTCCTGCAGACTCACAAATGCGTCCTCTGGTAGATGGTCCAAACCTAAATTCCCCCATAGTCATCTCTCAAACCCTTCAGTCTCTGCAGGAGCTGACTCCAGACTTGTGATGTCTCATGGGCTGCAGGCTCCAGGACTTACCTTCCCTGTTAGTTAGGTTGATGTTAAGTCTGTAAATATCATGTACAGTCAGAGAGCACAGTTACCCAGGAAATAAAAATAGTAGGGGTTAAGAAGGTAGGAATGACTACACTGATCAAGTGCATGGTTTGTCTGGAAAAAATGCACAACATGGTTATGTGTGACCAGCACCCCCATCCTCTCACTTTCTTGAGCATTTTTGACCCATTCTATCTCTCCCTTTATACATGTTTGCCCTTTACCCTGAAGATCCTGTAAGAAGTCTCATGTAGTCCCACAGTTCCCTTAAAGCATCCCCTAATGACTTTAACTCAATCCCGTAAGTTCCCTGAAGCATGCTGTAAGTTTGGTCTTTCCTAAAAGCTCATAATTAGCTTACTTTCACTTCTGGTTATTTGTAAAGTATAGTGTGGGTTGGGAAGAACATTTCAAGGTCATCTATTCCAATCCCATACTAGACCAGGTTGCTTAAAGCCCCATGGAGCCTGATTTTGAACACTGCCAGGGATGGGGCAGCCACAGCTTCCATGGGCAACCTCCTCCTGTGTAAGTGTGAGGACAGTCAGAGACTGGGGCCCTAGACTGAAGCAGTAAAATTTCAGCTAAAATGCTCTGTCTTTTCCTGAAACAAATACCAATTTTCAAAAATGCCTTCAGCTTTCACTGGAAAGCTCTAGTTCTCAGTGCTTGCAGATAGCTGCAAGAGTCGTGAACCTTTTGTGAACCCAAACTTCTCCATGTTTGTTTGTGTTTACAGATCTCTTGATACAAACAGAATAAAATAGAAAAATCGGAAAATAGAAGAGAGAGACACAGCAAATGGTTCCCACTGGAATTTAGCTCATGCAGTCATGTCAGCTTCCCTTAGCTCTCTAGTAAACATGCTCATTAGCAAAGTGTCTGTCTCCAATCCATTCTGTTGATGGATGTGTAGAGGAGAGCATCAACCTTCCGCTGCTCCTCCTCTTCTTCCCTTTTCAGCATTAGAAATCTGTAGCAGAGAATGAAAAATCCCAGATGGGCCAGTGACTCACACTGGCCATTGGTTTGGTCCCACATGATAAAGATTATTCAGTATTTAAATTCCTGAAGAGAAAAGGGTCAAATGCTAAAAAGTTATGAAGTTTGCAGAAGCTTCCTCTAAAAGTTAATTCTTCCCTGTGAGTATATTTATTTACTTGAAGAAAAACTATTTTTCCACCGATGCAGGGCTCTAGGTCTTGTTTAGAAAAAAAAAAGTGCAAGGAAATGAATAATTAGCATAGTTGAAGTCTCATGTAAACCAAGTTGGTAAGTATTTGTGTATTCACAAATGAACATTGCATAAAAATTGTCTTCCAGCATTCTTCTGGCTGAATATTTGACTTCGTAATCCAATGACCTGATATTGATGTTTTTAATATTATTGCCTAAATCAAAATGATTTTCTAATTCACTGATTCTTTTCCCATCTTTGCACAGGGGTTGAGCCTGCGGTCATTATATTGGGAGTAATGCTGTTATTTGTCCTGGTGCTGTGTGCTGTGGGCCTGGCTTCTCTCATCAGGTGAGAATTGCAACACGTATTTGAGTTGGTGTCACTTTTAGCTTGTGTGTGAGGCTTGTGCTTTAGCTAGCAGTTTAGGCTATGCACACATAGAAGGTGTGGTTGTGTTCTTGGCTCTCCAGCCACATATTTCTTCACAGTTGTGGTTTGTTGGCCCTGTCTGCACACCAGGCATCCACCAAAGCCACTCTGTCTCTCCCTTCCTCAGCTAGACGGGAGAGAAAATACAACAAAAGGTTCGTGGGTCAAGATGGGGTCAGGAAGAGATCATTCACCAATTACTACAACAGCCAAAATGGACTTGATGTGGAGAAATTAAATTTATTACCAGTCAAATCAGAGTAACCTAATGAGAAATAAAATAAAATCTTAAAAACACCTTCTTCCCATCTGTCACTTCTTCCAAGGCTTAACTTACTCCCAAATTCTCCAATTCCTCCCCACCAGTGGTACAGGGGCCAGGGAATGGGGACTGCAGTCAGTTCATCACACATTGCCTCTGCTGCTCCTTCCTGCTGAGAGGAAGGGCTCCTCACACCCTTCGCCTGCTCCAGCAGCCTGTTGCTGGATGTTTCTGAAGCATTAGGAAGGTGGTGATCACTTTGGAAGTGCAAAGGATGATGTATAAACTAAAGACAGGAATCTGTTATGAGAACATGAGGGTTGAAACCCAGTCTTTTTCTTAATCCAGATCACTCTTACCTGGATTTCTGTCCTTAATATAATCATGTTTCCTATGAAACATGTGAGGCTGACCCTCTGTATTTTGTCCATGTACTAAAGAGAAAGAAAATACCTCTGGAGAGAATTTGGAGCAATTATTTAGGATACACCTTTATTATCAAGTTGATTCACTCCCTCTTTTGAACTGGGATTCAGCTCCCTGGTCATTCCCATTAGACATGTATTGGTCTCGGCATGGGATCTTTGGACCAAATGCAGTAGTCTTCTGGGGAGGGAATAATTTCCAATAATTACATGTCACATCTGTGTCCCAGCTCTATATCCAAGGTAGAAATGTGCCAGAATGGATTGATTGGTCCAGGAGCTATGGATTGCTCTTGGCAAGGTCACTACAGCCCCTGGAGTAGTTTGTCTCTAATTATTGATGTCCACATGATGGAAGTTAGAGTGAAAATATAATGAAATTAGAAGGCATATTTACTCAGCAGCAATGAGCTCAGCAGAGCAGAGTTCCTAGATTGTTCTGTCCAGATTTGCTTCTCAAATAATTCCCAGAAATGTTTTGTCTCCTCTCCTGAATCATCCCTCCAAACCCAGATATAAGGCCACCCAGCAAGCAACACCCCAAACAGCTCCCCCACTTTCAGCACACAGCTGCTTCTGATAGAACTGCAGACACTGAGGAGGTTGCCTCCATCCACCCACACTTTGAAACCCTGCTCTGTTCCCTGGCCACCAGCCTCTACAATTAAGTAAATAAAAGACAATCTTTCTGCCAACTCTATTTGTAAGCTCTTCCACAAGCACCAGGCTGTGCTTGGGAAGGCTTGGTCATGAGTAAAGATGTATGGCCATCTGCAAGGGAAGAAAAAGTCCAGCATGACTCAGACAATGATTTATATTAGGAAGGGGCATGTCTGGAACTAAATTTAAACCACAGCATGGTCTGAGTTGAAATGTGGAAGCTCTGGCCTTGGCTCTGTCAGGGATCTGCTGCATGACTTTAAATGAGTCACTCCACTCTCTCTGCTTGGCTTTTGGCAGAGGGACGCTTTCCTCCCTGCTTAGGGAGAGGATGTGATTATTCAAGCGAAGTTTTTCAGATGGACCTGTGAAAGGTACATGAATGATGATTTTTTTCATGAAGATGAGTTGAATGGCTTGGGACAGTGTGGTTAGAGAAAGTTTATAAAAAGTCATCCCAAGTAAAGCCTGTGGTTATGTGGCCAAGGCTTCCTCTCAGCTTCAAGAAGCTGTCTGTTCTCTTCTAAAAGGTCCAAAGTGGTACATGGTGAGGAAAAGTGAATTGTGGTGATTTTGGGGTTATTTCATATGATGGTGTCCTTCTACAGTAGAGTTAGCAGAAGTTGTCCTATTCTCCACCTCATCAAGGAAAGACTTAGGAGAGTGCAGATCAGTCATCTGCTGTAGTATTAACAAAGTTCCTCAAGCAAAAGAAGTGGCACTGAGGGCAATGGGGAAGCTTTCCCTTCCCTTTTCTGCTCCTGCTTGAGGAGTTTTTGACTGTCTAGTAGATACTGCTGCTTTGTGCTCAGTGTTAGACCTTGATGTCTATCGAAACAATGGGATCAAAATGATGAGTTGTGATGTCATGTGTGTCATCCTGCCTATCCCAGGCAGTTTCTCTCTCTGTATAAACCTGTGACCATTACAAGGGCACATCTTGCTCTGTGCTTCATAACACACCGTGCTATGATGTAGAGGCTCAGACAGCATGTTCAGACAGTAACTTGTGTCCAGGCAGCTCTTATAAATTAACTACAGTTCAGCTTCAGTCACTAAGAAAGGCTGGTGTGCCTAAATGTGGTTTGCTTGTGACCAGACCAGCTGGACTAATAATACAATAATACTAATAAAACTTGTTTTTGTCTCCCAATGGAGAATGATTTGGGATATGACAAACAAAAGCAAGCAAAACAAAATATGCATTACATCCACATCCAATTAATATTTGTAAACAGATTAAATCCAGTTGTTTATTTGTGACGAGACCCTTTGAGATGATAGCTTTTGTTGTCTGTGAAATGGACAACTCTCGACTGAGGGAATTTGAGCCCAAGCCAAGGCATTGTGATTTGTCCACTGCTTTCATCAACATCCATCCCCACTCCCACACCATTTTTGACCTTAAAGATCATCTAGTTCCAACCACTCTGCCATGGGCAAGAACACCTCCTACTAGACCAGGTTGCTCAGACCCCCATCCAGCCTGTCTTCAAGGGATGGGACCGTCACAGCTTCTCTGGGCAACCTGTGCCAGAGCCTCAGCACCTTCACAGAAAATAATTTCTTCCTAATATCCAATCTAAACCTGCACTCTTTCAGCTGGAAGCCATTCCCTCTTGTCCTGTCACTCCATGCCCCTGTCATAAGTCCCTCACCAGCTGTCTTGTAGCCCCTGTCCTTAGGCACTGGAAGGCGCTCTAGGGAATCCCCGAAGCCTTCTCTTCTCCAGGCTGAACAACCCCAGCTCTCTCAGCCTGTCTCCGTAGCAGAGGTGCTCCAGCCCCTGATCATCTTCATGGCCTTCTCGGGATCTGCTCCAACAGGTCCATAACCTCTGTAAGTCAGGGGCCCTAGAGGTGGATGCAGCACTGCAGGCAGGGTCTGATACTGCAGGGAAGCCAGATGTGGGGAATTCAGAGGAGGTGTGAACTGGCTGCCTACCTAAAATTGATAACCATGACTCTCCAAATCTTGCAGGCAGACTATCTTGAACAACCAGCTTTTCAGGGGTCCAAACAGGATAATACTGACCTTGGAGGACCTCATCTTCATCAACCCAGAGCTACACAGAAAGGTGAGTCCCACTTGTGAAAGGAATCTGGTGGAACACTCTGGAACAGATTTGCTGTGTGGTATTTTCATACCAATGAAGGTTTAAAAAGTTCATTTCACATCTTCATGTAATTTTCCCCTGCATATCACAAAATTTCCCATATGCTAAGTGATTTTGAGTCTCAAATTAGATGTCAGAGCTTTTATGATGATGTAAAATAGTAGCCTTGATTGTGTTTCTTCTAGTTGCCAGGGCTTATTCCTTGTTCTTGAGGCTGGATGGTGCACCATAGGGCATGTCCATGTAGATAAACCATCTTACCCTCTAAAATAAAGTGTCTGCATTCAAATATCTTGGGAACCATTCCTGATCTGTTCTGGCTCCTACCCAGAGCTGGTGATCTGCTGGGGGACAATCCTATGATTTCCTTAGCCGTAGCAGAGTGCTGCAAGGCAGAGCTGGAGTGGAGGTTTACACCCAAATGTGGTAGCTGTCTTGCACCTGCTTTCCTTGCCTTCCAGAGGCTGACCTTGGACAGTCTGACTGATGCAAACAGCATAGCAGTCAAGAGCAGAAGCCTGAAATCCATAACCCGCTCCGCTTCCTTGAAAAGCACAGTTGCCACCCATGAAACCTCCAATGTGGCTTTGTGTGAGGTAGGTAGGGACCTCGTGCAGCCTCCTCCCACTGCTTCTGTTCACTGGGCTGCTCAAGGGGGGAAAGTTTTTGGCTGTAGTACTGTAGGTCCCAGGATGGAGATACTGTGAACACACCCTAAGTATGAAAATGAATTACTCCCAAGCATGGGCTTAACAGTGTTTAAGGTGACTCTAAACCAACCCTCACCAACCCGGCACTTGGAGTCATGTGGGATGGGAATATTCAATATCCATATGTAACATTGCCAGGTCTGGTCCTCTCAAAGAAGTCACCACCTAAGGTGGTGGCACCATGAGGAATCGTTCTTGCAAGACAGTCTTTAGCTGGCGACATCTCTAATAAGGAACTTTCTTGCAAGACAGGACCCACATACACAAATGGAAGCTCAAATTCCCCTTTGTGGCAATAGGACTGTATGGAGCTTAAACAGAGGGAATGGCCAAGAAAAGTTACCCCATCCATCAGCTCCTTCCTGAAAATGAAGCTTTTTGAAAAAATGACATGGTAACTTACCCTGAAGAGGAGCAAAATAAATTGGATCAATCATTATTAACCAGAGAAAAGCTCTGTCTGGAGTTATCTTCCTTTTTAATCAATTTATCACTGTTTAACAGATACTAGGACACCTTCCAGGCATGAAGTTCTGATCCAGGTGAAGATCCTGCCTCACCCCTTTTTTGAGGGTTTGCTGTGGGTATTCTTATTTGGGTTCAGTATATAAAGAATCTATTGCCAAGAACATTAAAAATCCCTAACCACTTTCAAAGTCAAGGATCTGAAATTCAGATCTGGATCCCAGTGCTAGCTGTTGCTCAGAGATTTGCTCCGTCAGTCACCCACCTGTATTGGGATTAGAGGACTGGAGCGTCTCTCTTAAGAGGAAAGGTTGAGGGAGTTGGGCCTGTTCAGCCTCAAGAAGAGACAACTGAGAGGGCACCTGATTCATGTCTATAAATATCTCAAGGGAGGGTGTCAAGAGGATGGAGCCGGGCTCTTCTCCGTGGTACTGAGCAATAGGACAACAGGCAAAAGGCAGAAACTGATGCACAGGAGGTTCCATCTGAATGTGAGGAAGAACTTCTTTGCTATGCAGGTGACTAAGCACTGGAAAAGATTGTCCAGGAAGGGTGTGGAGACTCCCTCACTGGAGATATTCAAGAACTGTCTGGACACAATCCTGTACAATGTGCTCTAGGATGACCTTGCTTAAGCAGGGAGGTTGGACCAGATGGTCCATCACTGGCTTCTTCCAGCCTTAACTGTTCTCTGATTCTGTGATTGTGGACAGGGAGACTGGGTGTGGCTGAAAAAATTTGGGATGGGAGAAGCTCACAATCTGCGGCAAAGCTCCACCAGCATCTTACGGAAGGTAGGAATAGGGGATGATGACATGTGGAGGGAAGGTTTCTCAGGGGATGTTTGTGGCTTCAGGGTGTTTTTGTTGTCTTTGCCTCGTGTTTATCCATTAAATCACACATTGTGGTTGTTAATGAGTCTTGTCTGGTGAAATGTGGTAGAATGGACCATGCAGGACTGCATATGACAAATTTACCATAGATCCATGTGTCAGAGTCAGCAGCTTGTAAAACCCCACCCTGGACCTGCCACTTCAAAGCTGGTGCAGTGTTAAATGTACAACAAATCCTTCACATGACCTTGCCTGCAAAGGCAGAGTGGTTTGGGGAACTCATCCCTGCACAGTGTGAGGCACTGGTAGATATTTTCATGTATTATATGTTGACAGCGTGACACAGACGCAGTTGTGCATTTCTCTGGGGTTTGCTTTGTGTTTCCATCTAAGATGCCTATCAGAAGCTTAATTTTAGTCTTCAATTTTATTATTACAAATGACAAGAAAACATATTTGTTTTCCATATTCAAGGCCATTAGTTGTTGACAGCTATTGCTAACATAGTAGCGGCATTTTTATGCACGTAAAAGCAACAAATTTACCAGGGCATGTCTCCAAAGGCACCATTGATGGATGACTTTGGACTCCCTAGATAAGGTACTGCTTTCCAGTTCAGAGCAAGATCCACATGCTGAACTCAATCTACCTCAGCAAAGCCATTTTGGCCTAGTGAAAGATTCAATCCAGTTTGTCTAAATAAAACACAGATTTCTGTTTAGTTTGCTTTTGCTATCTTGCTTTGTCTTAATGGATAGAAAAAGGAAAGCAAAGCTTGAAAAGAGTGTTGAGTAGCTAAAAATAAGCACCAAAGAGGTTTTTTGCTTCCCCATCCTTCTATGGAAGGCTATGTGGGAGTACAAGAGTGATAAGGACAGCTAGTGATACCAAGAAGCTACTGAGTAGATGTCTGGCTGACCTGGTCTCACTGTGATTCACTGTCTCATTTCAGATGAAAGATCTGCGTCATGAAAATGTGAATCTGTTCCTGGGCTTTTTCTCTGACTGTGGCATCTTTGCCATAGTGACAGAGTACTGCTCACGAGGCAGCCTGGAGGACTTGCTGAGAAACGAGGATATGAAACTGGACTGGATGTTCAAGTCCTCTCTTGTGATGGATCTAATTAAAGTAAATCCATTGCTCCTGCTGAGGCATGATCTGCATGGGACTTTTATGATGACTAAGCTATTTCAATCAGAACTTTGGGATTTTTATAATAACACAGAGAAAACAAACATGAGTGTAATTGTATCAGTCTTTAATGGAGACGTCTTATCCTTATTTTATTGCCATCTGAGAGAAGCACCTTTTGGGACAATAGAACTACAACCACACAGCAAGACGAGGGGTTAAAAATACACATCAGGCTGCAACTGATCACCTAGAACAACAGAGTTTTGTGACAAATTCATTCTTTGCAAAGGCCCTTTCTTGTCATAAATCAGAAATGCATCCACCATAGAACCAAACAGTACCCATCACCTGCCACTGGTTGGCTGCACATATGGTGCCTTTAGCAGTGTTCACACTTCCAATCACGTCCCATGTTTTCATGCCTTAATGGTGAACTACTTATCTGGGACAGTTAGATTCCAGAGGGTAGACTGCCAGAACCATTCTTGCAGCCTGTGATCCACCTTCTGAACCTCCTTGAGGGGGCTGGGTAGGGGCATCCAGCTCTTAAGGACATCCTTTGACCTAACTATTTGGTAACACTTGTGTGCACTTTCTTATCCCTGCCTAAAAGCAGAACTTCTGGGTGCAGTGAGACGTAGGGCTACAGAGGGAGGCATCTGACTCTTCCTAAAGTTGTCAGACCTTTCCAATATTACTTTAGGGTGAAGTATTTCATGTTCCTAATCCATCTCTAAACCTCTCCCATAGTTTATTTTTTTGATCATTGCTGTGTTTGACACAGAGTCAATGCTGCATCTCATGCCATCTATGGTGACAAATTGGGTTGGTGTTCATGAGTACTTATGGATAAGATAATTCTTAAGGATCAACCTGTTTATTTTCTGTGTTTCATAGGGAATCAGATATTTGCATCACCAAGATTTTGCCCATGGACGTCTCAAGTCTCGTAACTGTGTTGTGGATGGCCGGTTTGTCCTGAAGGTCACTGACTATGGTTATAACGAGATCTTAGAGGCACAAAAATGCCCCTATATTCAGCCATCCCCAGAAGGTGGGTGTGATGAGGAAATTTTTTTTTTTCTTTAAACATTTGTCCATTGATTTAACAGATATTTGCCCCAATATAACTTCAGGCCAGTGGTCACACAAGGATTTACGTGCTCGATCTCACTACACATGCTTTCCTCTATACCATGCATTGTTATAAGAAACAGTAAGAAAAGGTTTTTTTCCAGACTACCTGAAACAAATAGCAGGGTGACATGGTAAAAAGAAGTATTTTACTGTAAGTAGTGACAGAACTTCAGTTTGTTGCAGTTGGAGAAGGACTGAATTGTCCCTGAAATCCTATCACTACTGAGTCTCTGTGACCAGTAGAACTGGCTTCGCATCCTTAGACCCAACTTTGGAGTTTTATGTTAACCCAAATACAAAGACACTTTATTTGTTAAAATAAGTAATCTGAAGCACAAAATGATGTAGGTCTCTTTGAAATAGGTCCTCTATGTGCCAATCACCAAAGGCTGCCACATGAGATGCCCACCACTTAGGAACAGCATCTCATGGGAATCAGGTTTGGAGACTTTGACAGGGTTTCTTTCACTTGGCCATTGCCTCGGGGTTCCTCTAGTATCCCAGTTTATTCTTGAAGCCTGGTTTCAAGTAGCATGTAGTGTTTTAATCCATCTGTCATGGGTATTTGACGCCTTCACTTTTCCAGTGTTTCAGACAGGGCAGTTGTCAGACAGAAGACTTTCTTCCCCTCCCTTACAGAAGATAAATACATTTGCAGTGGCAGAAATGTTCCATATTCCCATTACTCAGAATGCACAGTTACCAGGGTAACAATATCACAGTTTGAAGATTCATTTCTTGATGAGGCTGGATATGTTTTACAACTGTGTCTTTCGTGGCTTGAACTATTGGATTATGAAGACTGTACATCAGATTGTCATAAACTGCTTTTACAGGAACTACTTTCATTTAAAAAGAGCTACAGAAAATATGTTGTTAATTGTGGCTTTGTAAAAGAGCAACAAAAGTAACAAGAAATTCAAGATTCAGTGCCAACATTTTTTCTCAGGAACATTTTCAGTAAAAAAAAAAATGTTAAAGCTTCTGGCAGTGGTGAGATGACTTCTTATGTTGAAGTTCATGGCTGGTATTATATGATACAAATTGTTGGTATGGCAACTTTAAAAAAAAAAAAGCAGAGTAAAACTTGGAAAATCCTTTTTTGTTGTTGGCATGGAAGTTTAGTATTTCTAGCACATCACTAGAAGTAAAAGATTTGATCCAGTAAATAATGAAGTATTTTCCAACCTTTCCTCAAATGGCTGAAATAAGGTATTCATTTAAGCACTTACTTCACAACAGTCTGAGTTCAAGTAGAAGAAATGTGATGCTCTGGAATTTTTTTAGAATTGCTCTGGACAGCTCCTGAGTTACTGAGGGACCCAGACATGTGCAGAAAAGGCACATTCAAAGGGGACATTTACAGCTTTGCAATCATCCTACAAGAAGTGTTTGCTCGGGGTCCACCTTACTGCACATCACAACTCTCAGCTGAAGGTAGGCAATTATTACAGTATGTTTCTAAGGCTTTGTGCAGAGCGCTCATAAAAGGTCTGGCCAAGTCCCCTTATTAATAAGGCAATAATCTATTAGTCTCATGACCTTTCTCAATGGCAGAAGTCTGTTTTCAACAAAACATTCATAATAAACCTCTAAATGTGTAGTTCTCATCACAGCTTTGGTACATGTCTCATCACTGCTTTCACTGAGACTGGTGCTCTGGGTGCCCACCAGGATGCTTCAGGCCACTGCAGCACCTCCAGTTCCCTGTACAAACCCTGACTTTTCATCATAGTATGGGGTGAAATCTGATGGCAGAATTTCCCATAGCTTAGATACTCCTTTGCTTCCCACTCATTGACCCTTTTTTGTGCATCATGGGGGCTGAAGTTTTTGAGCTGGACCCCTTGCCAGCATCTTATTTTGTCCACCTGCACATCTATTTTTCCTCAATCCTTTCCTTTTTAAAGAGACTCTCTCTTCAACAGAGGTCAAAGTGACGCATCGTTTTGCTTATATATATCAGAAACAGCAAACAGGTGAACTCCTTAGGAGCTGCTCATGGTGCAACCATGTTGTACATCCATGGGAAGAACAAACTCACTGCAGTCAGGGTCAGGTCACAAGCACTTGAACACGGAGGAAGTGACAACAATCTAAAATTAGCTGATTTCATTGACAGCCCATTCTCAACACATTTTAAGCTGGACAATCTCCGAATGGGGTATGACGATTCAGTATCTGCCAGTTCAGCTGGAAAAATGAGGCCCTGACCTTTCTGTGCCTGAAGATGCTGTCACAATGCAATTACAATGATGTTAATGATGTATCCCACTCTGCAAATCAGAGCTGGACCTATGATGTGGACTATGATGCAATTAGCAGGTTTCCCCCACCTTGTCCCCCTGCAGAACCTCCAGCAAATGTTGAACACAGTTCAGTCCTGTTTTCTAACCTTATAAAATGATGAATCTCTGCTGATTGTGTCTCAGTCCTAAGGAGCTTCCACTTTTGGTGTGAACTTTAAAACAATCTGGGGAAGGCGTTTCCCCTTGGCTGCCCCTGGAAATATTGGGGCCAGATGTTTTGATTAGTTCATTTGGCAGAGTCTGGGGGGATGAGCCTAAGATCTTTAAAGTAAGCTGTCAATGCTGAAAAGCTTTGGGTACTCACAGCAACAGTAGAACTCCTGCCAGAGAAAGAGGTTTTCACTCAATTTGGCTTCTCTGCACTGAGCAAAATAAAACTTTCAAATACACTAACTTTGCTGGGTGTGAAAGGACTGACTTCTCAGGGTTTGAAAACCCAAGCCCAGTTCCTTACAAGCCTCATTTCTAGGAAGGGAGCTCTAGACAGGGAGTCATTTCCCAGACGTTGTTTTGAACTCAAACTCTCCCCCTTAACATACTTTCCACTGTCTCCACTCCCATCAGCCTCCTACGTCCTGGTTCCCAGTTAATCGTGAAGCATCAGAGGCTCATATCCTTCCTGTCTGGGCTCAGCCATAAACCCCTGCTCTCTTAGAAGACTGTAGGTCCTAGTGGAGAGAGTCAGAGGCAATTTCATTAAATAGAAGCCTGCAGGCTCACACATCCATATGTCACACATCCGTCCCCCATCCAGCCACTTTATTACTCATAACCTGGTTCTCCAGGGACAAGGCAGCAGACGAATCTTCTTTAAATCCTTCAAGAGACTCCTGACAGAGAAAAGCAGAAACATCCAGCTTTATTTGGCACAGACACTGGGTGCTGAGGAGTAAGAGTGACAGCTGAAAAAGCAAGCCAGGGACACATGAAAAGGTCCGTGTCCTTTGCCCCTATCAAAGCCCTCCATCTTACAATGTGCTTCCCATTCTTCTCTTTGCCACAGAAATTATAAAGAAAGTGAAGAAGCCCCCTCCCCTGTGCCGCCCAAACATAGCTCCTGAAGTAGCCCCCCTGACATGCCTCCAGGTAATGAAGCAATGCTGGGCTGAAGCCCCTGAACGACGTCCAACATTTGAGGAGGTATTTCATAAGGTCAGTGAATAAAGCAGCTGGTGTAATTCCTTTGTTTGTTCTTGGCAGAGAAGTGGGTTTTTTGTTTGGTGTTTTTTTTTGGTGATTTTTTTTTTTTTTTGGTTTTTTTTTTTTTTTTTGGTTTTTTTTTTTTTTTTTGGTTTTTTTTTTTTTTTTTGGTTTTTTTTTTTTTTTTTGGTTTTTTTTTTTTTTTTTCCTTTAACTCAGTTATTAAAGAAGGAAGAAGTTAGAATCCTAGACTTGTCTGGACTTCGGGGTGGTGAAGCAGTCTGGACATGGGCTTGATGTCTTCACTTTTGCAGTGTACCTGCAGAGATGGACTCATGGAGATGAAATATTTGTAAATTATGCACCTTCAGATCAATTTTTTTAATCTTCTGAAGTGTTTAAATGACTATAAGGAAAATTCGCCAAAGACTGTTAAAGACAAAGATACAACATTTGGCATAGGAGGTCTCTCAATTCCAGGTTGGTGGAAGCTTGGGGAATATCCCAGGGAAATATGACTGTGCCTGAGGCCTGTTTAAACAGCTTTCCCAGATATTTGTTACTGGCCAGTCTCATGGACAGGTACTGGCAAAATAACCCCCCTTTCTGATCAAGCAGTGAAGTTCCTGTGTTCTTATAAGGTTGTAGAATCATAGACTCATTAAGGTTAGAAAAGACCTTTAAGATCATCAGTCATCAACCCAGTACCACCACCATGTTCGCTGTTAAACCATGTCCTCAAGTGCCACATCCACATGTTTCTTGAGCATTTCCAGGGATGGTGACTCCACCAAAGTGCCATATCCACACATTTCTTGAATTCTACCAGGGATTGTGACTCCACCATTTCCCTGAGCAGTCTCTTCCAATGCTTTACAAACCCTTTCTGTGAAAAAATTTCTCAATATCCAATCTAAACCTTCCCTGACAAAACTTTAGGGCATTTCCTCAAACCAGGTAAACAAACATCCATAATTTTTTCCTCTTGGTTCTATGAAGCTGCGAATAATTTTGAACCCAGTGACTCTGCTGTTGAATCTAAGGCAGCTTCTAAAGCCACAAATTATCCAAAAGTTCCAGAGGCTCAACTTCAGGTCAGGAGGAAAAAGCACAACCCAGTGAAGAATTGGGAATGGAGGTGGCAGTACACATGCATGTCAGTGTGCAAAGGTGTATTTAAGTCCAGTAACATGTAAACAGCTTGTACATGTTGCTGACACCCTGACATTTGTGCCTCTGAATGTAAAGTTTTGCAAGTTACCCTAAAGATTGTTCATGGGATAAATGGGGTTGCAAACCTGCATCCTGACAAGACTCTATAACAATGTACATATTGATAACTACTGTAAGGTGATGTTTCACCTAACTCTCACTGATTGATGCAAATTCACCTTCTAATTCACTTTTTCCTTTATCTTTGAACTCTTGCCATTGAAAAAGCCAGTCTTTGTCATTGACCCTTCGAAATAAGTGTTTGCTTTTTTTTCCTTTCCAAGCTCAGAGTGCTGCTGGTGTAATGAGACAGACAAATAACTCTCCAGTTTGATTTTCCAGTTCAAAACCATCAACAAAGGGAAAAAGACCAATATCATTGACTCAATGCTCAGGATGCTTGAGCAGTACTCAAGCAACCTGGAAGATTTAATCAGTGAGAGGACTGAAGAGCTAGAGGTTGAAAAACAGAAGACAGAAAAACTGCTGTCACAAATGCTTCCACCGTAAGTACTGGTACTTCAGGTGGTAAAAAATCCCCAGCAAACCGAACCAAAAGTACCCCAAACCAAATAACCCATAGCTAGTCTGGAAAACACTCTTCCCCAGAAGTGAGCAACATTGTAGACCTGATCATCAATTTTGGCAAGCACCTTCAAATCAAAGAAAGACACTTTAATCAATGCTCGTTACAGCCATGTAGGACTTTCTATTTAGTGGAAGATATGAACACAGAAAATCAGGAGTCTGAGCTCTTGAGCATGCACTAGAAAAGGGTTTGTTCCCTGCCATCTTTTTTGTGTTGCTATTTCAGATCAGTGGCAGAAGCCCTCAAGACTGGTGGCACTGTGGAACCAGAGTATTTTGACCAGGTGACCATCTACTTCAGTGACATTGTGGGCTTCACATCCATTTCGGCCCTCAGTGAACCCATTGAAGTAGTTGACCTTCTGAATGACCTTTACTCACTGTTTGATGCCGTTCTTGGAAACCATGATGTTTACAAGGTGAGAAGTAATTTTATTCTGTTTCCTTTCCACCTTTTTCAATTTGTATATTTATTTCTTAATGTAATGGTATTTGATAGGTGGAGACAATTGGTGATGCCTACATGGTTGCTTCAGGGCTCCCAAAACGGAATGGAAACAAGCATGCAGCTGAAATAGCCAACATGTCCTTGGACATCCTCAGCTCTGTGGGAACGTTCAAAATGAGGCACATGCCAGACATTCCCCTCAGGATACGAATTGGGCTGCACACAGGTAAGCAGCAGCACCCGCCTGCATCTGAACATCTGAGAACCCCTTCTCAACTGCATTTTCAACTTTGAATGCTTTCTTCATGCCTGCCCCCCCCAGAAAAACCTTACAAGACACTTCAAAATCTTCCATATCAACAGGGGTGTTAAAATGGAAAAACAAAACCCGGGGAGGGTTTGTGAAGTATCATTTCAAGGAGAGATCGTGCATTCTGTCCCAGCCAGGAACTACATTGGGCATGTTAGTCACAAGTGTTTCATTGCATGGATAGCTCTTTGATGTGCATAGGGCCTTAAGAGGCGGGATATTGAGACACCCAGTGATGTCTTTGCAACTCTGTTCTGAAATGAAAAAGCACAGAAACACTGGCATATAAAGTGAAAGAATAAAAAGGTTGGAGAGATTTATTACAGGTAGGATATACTGGAAGAAAAATGTGATACAGCTCTTAAGAAAAAGTTACGTTATAAAGAAAATATTATCTCTGATGTAGAAGTTGTAATGTATTCAATCAACAGAAAAGTGGCTTGCTTAAAAAGAAAAGAGGAAGTTCCTTTTATATATATATACAAAATGTAATCAAACTCCAAAATAAAACAAAAAACTCCAGAACAGTAGAACTGCAGTTATGTAGGTGAAAGTATTTTAAATATGGGAAAATACATCTGCTATTATCATGAATCAGTATTTGTATAAGAGATATGGACCTTCATAATTTTACACATTTTTTACTCAACCATTAATATCTTTTTCCCAGCTGTCTGTCACCATATTTCCTGCCTCTTCCTCTAAAGTACAGGGGTATTGCTCATTGTGGAAAGCCAAACAATGCCTAAGAGTGCCCAGGAGTCTGACCCAATATTACAGGGGGTTTGTCCTTCTGCTTATCTGATAGTATCCACACTTCAGCAGCTTTGGCATGTACGCGTTTTGCAGATGTCAGTATCCTTGTCCCTGATGTACATGTTGGGAGACAGGAGCAGAGTAAAGGAAATATCTCACCCAGAATATCCCAAGAACACAGCTGTGATTTGAGAAGAGTTAAAATCAATATTTCATATCTCCTAGACCTTGTAAGATCCTCTTTTGGCGTTATCTCTAAAACACATCTCCCTACTGTTTTCTTTGAAGTTTGTGTGTCTTAGCTGACCCCTCACAGAAGTGTAAAGCATTAAGGAATGATTGCGGAAGCACTGTGTGTTTTACACTCTGTTAGAAATTAGATGAGACTGTGGCTACAGATTGTCTTGCCCAGAGCAGGAGTCTCTGGAGCACCAGCAGTACATTTTCAACATGGAAAGAGGGGAATTTTCTGTGCAACATCTGCTGCTGCCTGTTGACATCAGTTCTGCAATGTAACTCCCATGCAGTCAGCCAAAAAACATATCCCTAGGTGATGTCTACAAGAGGTAGTAATATTTTTTGTTTGTTTTTATGAACTCTGGATGTCTGGAAAGCAGAGTTGCTAAGAACTGTTGTATTGGGTGTGAGAGGAAGAGGGGGGAGGACTCAGCAGATCTTGTTTTGCACAGATCTGGCAGCATCATACTGTCATGGGAGCAGCCACAAACGCATGTTCCAAAGCAAACTGGCTCTCTCAGCCAGTGAGCTGACAGCAGAGTTTGATTAACCCTAGACCCTGTTTCTCCTGAGAAAAGAAGCATCAAGAGGGAATCATCAGCATCAAGAAAGCATTGGGGAAGCTGTTGGGGAAGAGGAGAGCTTGGCTGACACTTTTGCTGTACTGGAAAGGATGGAGAAAGGGTGTGACCCCCAGTCGTGTACTTCAACTGCTCTCTGGAAACTGGTGCCAAGAAGAGCTCATGATGCCCTCTCAGAAGCAGTAAATGCCATTTGGGCATAGGCTGCCCATGTCTTCTCTACCCCAAGGGAAATCTACACCTCTGGGAACTGCTGCCCCATGCCCATGGTCAGCTTGTGGCAATGCATGGGTAAGGCGAAGAGGACAAGACGACCAGTGTTTGGTCTGCATTTTCTCCCCTGCTTTAAACACATCCTGGAATCTTGGCTGTCCTCTCTTGACTTCACTGCAAGTCCAGGGTAACTTGGCTGACTCAGCTGTTTCCCTGCTATCCATGTCTGGGCTGGAGCAGGACAGTCAGCGAGAGCAGTGGTGAGAAGATAAGCTTTTCCACGGAGGCTGAAGAAGATTTGTGTATCAGTCAGGCTCTCTGGCAGCCAGCCCTGCACTTTGATCTTGACTCTTAAACTCTGCAGCACTGCTGATGGTTCTTGCAGAGTCTTAGCCAGAGCCTCTCAGTAACTGACCCTTGCAAGCCCTGGCAAAGAGACACTTCAAAGCAAACCCGTGAACCTCTGTAATTAAACAACTAGGCCATAATGTCCTCATCACAGGGTGTCTGGTTTCCTCTGAAACTTGTAACTGTGGGAGATTTACCACTGGAAGTTTTTCTTAGCCTTTTGCTGAAGCTGTTTGGAAAAGGGGGAACACACACAGGAGGTGAAGGCAGTGAGTGAATTAAGTCTTAGATGCTTTCAACACAGAGAATGTGTAATTTTGGGAATTCTTATATGGAAGGGTTGGTTTTGAACTAAGAACTTTCTGCAACAGGACAGGCTTAAAAGCAGTACTCTAGAAATGTAACACCTTACCCTAAAATCCTGCCTCTGTATGTTGTGAGCTTTGCAGAATTGGCTGGATGATTGCACCAACTGAGCAAGGAACCCTGCCTTAATTCAGGCACCCACATGGAGGTGTTTACAGGACTTTTAGGGAGCCTGCACTCATTTTGAGGACATGTAAATGAACCCTGCAAAGCTGTTCAAGTGCAGGCCTGGAAAAACTCTTATGGCTCAGTTGACCGCATTGACTTGGCCTCCACTGACTATAGCAGAAGCTCAGCCACCTTTATTTGTGCTTCTTAAAATGGAATCACAGAATCATAGAATACTCTGAGTTGCAAGGGACCCACATGGATGGTGGAATCCAGCTCTCAAGTGAATGGCCCATACAGGGATCAACCCCACGACCCTGGTGTTATTAGCACCATGCTCTAACCAATGGAGCTCCATTCCTCCTCAGTGAGGGCTGTTTTTCTGACAGGAACCACCTTTTTGTGTCTTTGCAACACCTGTTACAGAAGGAGCTTTGGTCTTTACTGAGATTTCTGACTGCTGCTGTCATGTTATCACCACGAAAAGAAGAGAGGCAGTGTTTTGTGAGATAGTGTTTTCTCAGGGAAACCTCTCATTGAAGCATGAATTCAGAAGTCTACAGAAGACCTTTTTTTGTGCATATGTAACATTAGCATGCACACAATAAAGACCAGTTAGGGAACAATAAGGTCCTTCGCCCAGACTATCAACAGTGCCTTTACAGTTGTGCTATAGAAGAATCTATAGATGAAAACCTGAATAAAACTTCCTCCTGTGGATATAATTCCTCTCCTGAAAAGCTTGAAACAAAATAGAGAGTACTGATAAGGATGGGAATTAAGTTGTAAGAGATTCTGAGGAACAGTGTTTTGTCCAAGGTACACTGACAGTTGAAAAGAAACCCCCTTAAATCAGGTTTTCATGATCTCCAGCAGTCTCTGCCTGCTGTGTTTTATCCACTTTGATCCAGTTTGATCCATGCTGCTCAAGTCCTTGTAACATTTTTTGTATGAACCATTCTTCGTCTCTCTTTTTAAAAATCTTTTATCAAGCAATGCTTCATCAGGCAGGAGTTAAAATCTGTCTTATCTCTCAGTTTGCATCCTCATAAAGAATATTAAAATCCGGCAACTTTGGGCAGCAACAGATTTTTAGAGGTCACAGCAAGAGGGATTCTTGTGAAGTTCCCCAGAGCTTTCACCAATGGAGTTTCATTGTCCTTAAGATATATCTGGAAACTATATGAAGGATGAATTTTTGTAAATAAGGCTAAAATCACCATAAAATTACACTGTACTATACTAAGTAACTGATCACTTCTAAATTAGGCTACAATTGTTACAATTATTATTACTGTTTTAAAACCAACATTTTAACCTATAACCTTTTTATATTATGAAAACCCTTATCATCATTTCAGGTACTGTTGATGATGTACAATGTTCACATCTCTTGTACTCCTGCATGGGAAAAGATTTCCTAGATATCAGTTATACTAAATCTTAAGTCAGAAGGATCATGACATTGAAAAGGCAAAGCCTGAAAAGGCATATCTCATAAATACATCTGATGGAAAATACAGACACTCCTGTCTTTTCTCTGCAGGAAGCCCCACACCTCATTACATTGTTTTATATATTGGGGTTTTTAATTTTTTTTTTTTCATTTATTTTGCAGGCCTGATGTTGCCTATTGTGGGCAATGAAATCTAGCATGTCCTCTTTCAGAGTGCAGTCTAAACATTAACTAAGCCAAATGCCCCAGATGAAAATTGTCTGTGCTGTTTGGCTGCCACACATTTTATCTCCCAGTCTGTGCATGTTCATGTGGATCCTGCACACATATCTCTCCCTGACAACTTGGCAATGATTCTTTGGAAGCTACTTGGGAAGTGAATGGATCTTGTATAAAGAATAAGAAAGAGAGGAAAAAACAGGTCTTGACTAGACAGGCAAGCTAACAATGTCTTCTTTTCCAAAGAGGGGACATAGGGTGGTCCAGAGTGCTGCCAGCACCTCTGGACTTCCAAGGCTGATTTTTAATCCTGTTTCAGTGGGTTACAGGGAATGTCACAGGATCTGAACTTTAGTATTCGCACATGGAAAAATGCCATTTTAAAATGAGATTATGATAGTCCTTGAGTTTCCATGAAGTTGGAACAAATTTCTCCCAGATGGTGGTGAACTGAGGGCCTACCACACATGACCTTTCTCAGACATAAAACACCAGCGTGGAATCCAGAGCAATGCTTAACTTTTGACTGCAAACAGCAAGGTCAATGAGATCTTTAGAAAACCTTCTTCTGTATTCCCAAGCAGTTTCTTGAATATTAGAGGAGCAGATGAGGTTTGTTTGTCAGTGAGCCCCTAGATTTGTTACACAGCTGACGTGTCTTTCAGGGCCTTGTGTGGCAGGCGTGGTGGGGCTGACCATGCCCCGGTACTGCCTCTTCGGAGACACGGTGAACACGGCGTCACGGATGGAGTCCACGGGCCTGCGTGAGTATTTGGGGCAGTCAAAGAAAGGGGCAAGCCAAGGGACAGAATTCAAAGCAGCCTGAAGGAGAGGGCACCAGTTTTGCCATTGTAGGTCAGCCTTTAGGACCCTGCCTTCCAGCTGCAGTCCTCTGACTCGAATCCCATCAACCAAAATCAACATGAATCTCGCCCTACTTTTCTCCAGTATGGTTTGGATCTTGCTTTCAGTCAATGCTAAGAAGCCTTAATTCAGAGCTGTTCTTGCACAGTAAAATGATGCATTTACCTTTCATGACCAGTACAAATTGGGGTTTGAAGAACACGTGGGCACTGCTTCCATCATACCCTTGGTCATGCAAAGTCCCACTGAGACTGGAGACAGCAGGAGCACTGCAGGTACAAGAGCACTGTTACACATTAATAGAAATGCATACAGATAAATAGGAAAATTTTAGGTTAGTCTGTCAGGAAATGTAGCTCATAGCTGTGTGATCTTCCTCTACATATTCAAACTGATGTTCTTCTTTCTTATTATTATGGAAAAAAAGTTAATCAGCTCATCCCCCATCCTTTAAAGGATAAGGGAGTGTGATTGACAAAATAGAAATAAAAGCTCAACAAAAAAATCAACAAAGAAAACTATTTGGGGGTGAAATATTTTAGAAATATTTCCTGGCTTGTTCACACCAACAGAACAATAACAAATTTCAGTGAGTTCCAGCAATGGCTGTAAAACAATCTCGGGGAGATGGGAATTCAGTAAAGTTCTCCACCTTTGCCCTTTTTGTTCATAGACTAAATGGCAACTCTGGGTGGAATCAATTACTAAAAAGCCAGACAGATCTAGATGCATAACCATATTTTCTTTATGCTCCCTTGCGAACTCCATCTCTTTGCTCTTCATCCCAGATTTCAAATTATGTTGGGTGTCTGGAGCAGGACAGTTTGTTTTTTCATTTCTTTCTCATTACCTAGTTACACCGTGGCAACAGATAAAACAGCAACCCAGCTGACAATGTTCCTGGGAAACCACTTACCATCTTTATTGAGAGCTGGACTTCTACACTTAGTGTGTTCGGTATCCTTCTCCAGGAAGCCTCCAGAGTAGATCTCCTCTCCCCCCACATGCTCTTTACAGCCTTGCCTGGAAGAATGCCTCAGTCAGCATTGAACTCTATGTACAGGAGCACCACACAGCTTCAGCAGCCACACACCTGCGTTGGAGCACTCCTGCTTGGGAGCACTTCTCCTTGTCAGGATGAAGCAGTGGGGAATTTGCAGTGTGTGTGTGGTACAGTGACCCAGCTGCTCTGCTTTCTGTTCCCAGCTTACAGAATTCACGTCAGCCAAAGTACAGTGGATACGCTCCGGAGTCTGAATGAAGGCTATGAGATCATACCCAGGGGAAAAACAGAACTGAGGGTAAGATGGTCAGGGCTGTGTGAAGCACTTCACAGGGGAGTCTTCTTGCTTAAGGAATTTTCATATTAAGATCTTTTTTGGCCTTCATGCACCAACCTTCAGCTGAATCCTTCCAAAACTGTTCCTTTCACTTGTTTCCATACATGAGGTGGTTATTGAAGGACTGTGGGACTGAGCAATCAGCTGTATGTGCTGGATATAATTATTTATATAGTAGTCTATTTAGTCCACCCTTGACAGAAGCTGCTATTTTCAGTGTCCAAACAAGACAGTACTAAATAATCCAAACATAATTTCTATCCTTACATAATCAATAGACAGAAATAGGAGCTTTGCTTGCCTTAAATACCTAGAATAAAAGGTCTGAAAATGGCCTCAGGTCCCTTAACAATCTTGCACCACAAGTGGAATCATCCAAGTTCATATGTCTGCGAGTGGAGATCTGGGGTAATTATTCCAGGTTTAGTCAATGGAAAGAAACCTTTACATAGTTAGTGGGGATAAATTGGCCCTTTGGGAAATTATTAACCTGAAGTACTTTCAGGGTCTAGCTTATGTGAAGATGAATGTCTGTTTTCCTCCCCTTCTTCAGTCAAGGGTGATTGACTCTCATATAGATGCCTACAGTTCATCAGATGCATCACACCTTAAAAGCTAAATCATCAGTGGTGGGAGAGGAAGTTATTATTCTGATACTCACTTCGGAATGAGTTGTAAAATCTCTCAATTAATAATGCTAGTGCTGCCAAATAAGATGGTTAGTGATCCTGTAGGTTCCAATTTCTGCTCAGCTGTGTAGTTTCAATGACCCAGATCAATGAGGGTAATTTGTAAATGACATTTGGAACAAGGATAATGAATACACTCTTTCAGGAAAATGAAATTCAAATAATCCCCGAGCTATTTGAAGGATAGCCCAAGATTTCCAGACATGGTCTGTCTCTGGATATGTATGAATCCAGAGAAACCTAGAGAGGAAATTACATGTCAAGCAGAGGGCAGTCAGAAAGCTGATTTTTATTTGGATTTTTGGTTTTATTTTAGGGTAAAGGAGTAGAAGAAACATATTGGCTGGTTGGGAAAAAAGGCTTTCTGAAGCCTTTACCTAAACCTCCTGAAATAAAGCCAGGGTAAGTGTGACTTCATCACTGTTCAAGACATTAATTGAAAGGTCTTTTTTGGAGCTCACAGGCTGAATATCCTTCTTTCCAATTACCTGTTTGCAAAGTCTACATCAATTTCCTTAGGTGACTTACATGTTCAGGCACAGTACTGGGACTCAGAAGTGATGTGGTTTCTTCCACACCTCTCCTTATTCGCAGTTCCCAAGAAATTACATGGAAACTTTCTGCTTCTCCCCTATATTCTCTTGGAGATTGAACCCTGGGGAGTTCTCCCCTGAATCTGCTTCCTGCTCTGTGTGCATATAGGAGACACATGGGTAGGGACACTTTCAGGTCTCTGGTGCCATCAGTGTATGAGAGACACTCAGATATTTCTCCCCTTCCATCAAATTCCTGCAGAAAACACCACCCTCATTCAACATATAAACACATTTTTTCCCCTTTCATTCTAACAGAACAATAAGAAGACTTTGTGTTATAAATTTATGGCACTGTTAGGTAGTTGAAGACTTAATGGTGTTGCCTCCACGCAGATGGTGGTGGTGAGCAAAGACTGAGCACTCAAAATTCATTAAGTCATTTTCCAGCTTTGCAATGCCTGACTTTGCAAACAGAGTACTCCCTGTTCAGCTGACACCTGCTGTATGCCTGGAGAGGATGTTGTGGTCAGGCCATAAAACCCAGGGGTTGGATTTGTTTGACAAGAACAGTGTGGTCACCCACATTAAAAGCAGTCAGCCTCGACTCCCTTTATAGACAATAAAGAGAAATGCTTGCTAAGGGGTCTGATTTGATTGGCCCTTGCAAGATGCCTGTTTTGCTGAGGTCCTACAGTGACTACCTCAGAGATCAACGTCTGACAGCAAACAAGGTCTGTTTTAATGTAGTTCTGACTTCTCCTGATCAATCTTGTTCTGTGTACGGCCTCATTCCCTCTTAGTAAATAAAGACTTTTTTTATCTCCCTCTGCAGATAGTGGTCAACTACTTGGGCAGTTGCATACAGGGCAGTCCTTGTGCTCAGAGCCACCCCAGAGCTTTCTTGGAACAGGGTGGAACTTACAGTGTTTTGGGACATAATTTTAAAGTTATTTGGATGTCAGGGTGGAAAATAGAAGTTTACTGAAAGATAATTTTGAGAGACAATGTTTTTTAGGCTTGAAGGTATTTTATTTACTACTTGATGGAAATGAGCTATTGAGTGATGTGTGTTGATACCAATGATGCATTATTATCCATGGGAAATAGGAAACTTGGAGGAATTTTGCTATCTTATCAAGGTGGGCTGGCTTACTATGCAACTGATCAAGTACTAAGAGATCTACTTTGAGAGTAGATGCTTCTCATCCTGGTTTTACTGTCTGAAAGTCATGATTTAAGCCTCTGTTGAGTGTTGAGGTTCTTTCTACCGTTCTCAAAGATCCTGTCTTCTGGCCATGTGAACCAAAGTCAGACATATGCAGGGCTGAACTGTTTATAAACAGGGATTGTAAATGGTAGAAAATTAATCAGTCCAGGCAGACAGTAAGAGGAGTAAAAAAATTTCCCCATTTCCCCACATACTCAGGATCAGAGGATTTTGAGCATCCATGTGTAACCTCTGAAGAGTCTACCCATAACACTGGAGAGACAGAGGTGATCTACTCTTGTCCAAAAGCCCAGATCTTCACTGTTCTTTTGCAATATCTCTGTCCCCATAGATCATGCAGTGGTTGAGTGATTGTGACAGTATTCAGAGGAAAAAAGTAAAGTTACACAAAACCATATTTGTTCTAGCAAGGGGGAAAAATGAAACTTATACCGCATAGAAATCAAATGTCAAGTGCCAAAAAGAAGTAACTGGATGTTCAAGCAAAGCAAATATTTGGAGAACTTCCTCATGCATGGGCTGTGCTGTTACCAGATAGGAATCAGACATTATGTCCTGTTTTCCAGCCTTATCTTGATGGTTCAGGTTTTGGCACAGAACCAAGAGATTGAAAGTTGTTTCTCTCTAGTTGGCCAACATGGTGGTATCAAGTCACTGCCTCATGTACTTCCGTAGGGGTTTCCTCATTTGTAGGCTTTTGAGCTGAAGAAGGAAATACTGAATAAATTCCTCTTCTACTCATTTTTTTCACTCTGTCCTGAGGCAACTTATCTTCTCTTGGGTGTTTCCTTGCCATGAGGTCTGTGAGCACTTGTTTCTACCTCATGCTTTATTTTGTGACTTGGGTGGCCTAAACATCTGCAGGTGGCCAGTTGTGGTGGCCACGCTGACGGGTGTTTCCTACCAAGTGAAGGTTAGCAAATTGTGCCTGGTCTTATGTCCATGCTATGGAATTGCACACCTGTGGGCCATGGATTTAACAGGCAGATCATAGGGATGGAAGTTTTTGAAGTTCCTATTCAAATGATAAGTCCTTCTTTCTTGGTGTGGTCAAATCTCAGTTTTACCTGGTTTTCATGGGAGCTTTGGGTTAACTTTGCATGACACAGAACAGGGCAGGCAGTTCTGTAGCCTCTCTAGACCTTTACTTCCTTCAGGGCACATTTCTACACACACACCTGGTACTGCCACAGGAAATAAGGGCAGATTGGACACAGAGAAGGTGTAACAAAATTAAGAGACAGCAAAACCAAGTGTGCCAAGCAGCTGAGCAGCAGACTACCTGTAGGATAGACATTCTTTTGAGATCTCAGTCAGATAGGTTTAAAGGAAGCCATGAAGTTTCTTTGAGGGTACACGCCGTGAGTAGCTGAGGTGTTTCAGACATGGAAGAAGCACAAAGTTGCAAGTACATAAATATGTGATATTTGAAGTTGGCACCCTGTGATGCTTTGGGACAGGCAGCACATTGTCAACTCTGGTGGAGCATTCACCTTGTCCAAAAAAGCAGGGAAGATATGAGTTTATGCAAAACTAGCAGACACAAGCCTGACCTGGATTAAATCTCAGATGTATTTTGCAAAGCACTGGAAAAAATATCTAACCCTAGGAAAAATTCAATGGCTAATGAAATTCAGAAAGAAAACAAAAACCAAACCAAACCAACCAACCAAGCAAACAAACAAAAAGCCCAAACCAGACCAAAACAAAACAAAACAAAACAAACCCCAAAAAACCCTCCAAAAAAACAAACAAAAAAATCAATCAAACAAAAAAACCCCAAACAAACAAACAACCAAAATAAACCCCGCAAAACCGGAACAAAACCTAGAGCCAGGATTATTTTCATTTGCCATTCAAAGAGACGAGTGACATTCTTGGTCTTCTGAATTTCTGACTTTTACCATCCTGGTTCAGGAATTCTTTGCTCTGGTAATGAATACAGTGTTTGAAAGTACTCTATCCCAGCAGGTAGTTTTATTCAGAGACTTTCCCTTTAAATTATTTATGGAAAGTTAAGTGGAGGAATAAAATTAATACAATTCAGCAAAGAAAGATACAGATTGTTGATCGTCTCAGAGGTTTTTAACCATGAACCCAATGCCTACATAAAGAACATGTGAGACTTCTTGATTTTTAACATAAACCCAGATCCCTTACCTTGTATGAATTCATGCAGTAAGCCTTAAGTCCAGAAGGGTCCATAGGTCGTCTAGCCCACTATCATTCACAGTGATGAGTGTAACCTGATGTGAGACATCACTGAAAACTGTAGATGCAGCCAGGAATAGGTGAGAGTTTTGGGTCTCTCTCATCCTCACATGCATGAGGATCAACCCTGGAGAACACACTGAGATCCTTGTTTGAAGATAAATGGGTGAGAAACAGTGAAGGATGATCAAAGAATCCGTCTCCCACCCCAAGTGAGAAACACCTTTTTATGAGCCAGGAGAAAGACGCACATTAGCACAACAAGGTTTTTTCTTCTACCCAGTACAAGGTTCTCATTGCTTTGTCTGTGTTGGAGCACCCTAGTAGGATGGATGCGTAGAGAGTCTCTAGTGTTGCTGTTGCTGCTGATGTGTCTTTCTGAGGAGAAAAGTGAAAGCATTTCCACTTGGATTCCTATTTGAAGTCTTTTAAATGCACTTTTAAATCAGAAATAAAAGAGCTTGTGGACCAAACAGCAGTGAAAAACTCTAGTTGTCCTTCCATAGCTGGAATTGTACAACAGCATAAAAATATTTCCTAAATAAACTTTATATAACGTTTAACAAGAACTATTCAGGGAAATCAAAGCATCCTCTGTCTCATAGGCTTGATCATGCAATGTCAGGACAGATGCGTTTTGCTTCAGACTCAATCCCTTCTTTTCAAATTATTTCTGAGCACCTAACACAACAGCAAAATGAAGACAAAGGAGTATTCTGATCATGGCTGTGGCATAATGACAGTGAGAAAGAAGAATTTTTCTCTGAAATCTGATGGAGGATGAGAAAGGAAATAAAAGTTGGTGACTCATCTCCCTTTGAACAAGACTGTTTAACTTGTGATGTGATTGCACCAGCTTTTATATTTAAACAAGCTCTTTCTGAGCAAGCTGAAGTTTCTGAGAGAATTGACTGGAATATTACAGAATTGGTGCTAATAGCAAGAAACTGTAAATGCAGTGTTCAGAAAAGAAGAAAAGTCAGAACTTCACAGATTTTCTCCTGCTGGCTTTGCAAATAAGACAATGGGAAGAAAGGACCTTGGAAAAATAACAGCTGTCTCCAAAAAGAGGTGTTTTGCTGGAGGCTGGGATGGATGATGCAGAACTAGACCTCTTCTGTTGCTCAGATATCAGTGAGTTCAGGAGATGTGCAAGTTCTGCTTACGCTGGATCTTTCTTTTTGCTGTTGTGCAGGGGATGAAAGTCAAGTCATTACTAGACAGTTATTTGATACTTGTGTGAGCAATGTCTGGGGGTGGACCTCAGGCACTCTAATACCATTTTTGATCCTCAAATACCCTGGTCAGGTCTTCACCTTCTGTGGGTCACAACCTGCTGCACTGTTGTGCAGACACAGGCAGCGACCTCCTCCACTTCCCTGTGGGTGAAGTCCTGCTGGGTGGACTCAAAGAACAAACCCCTCACGCTCACCCATGTGTGGCTGAATTTTGTTACTGCTGCCATAAAAGGTCTGGACACAAAATTCCTCTTCTCCCTCCAACAGGCAGGATTTAATCTTATTGAGAGTTATTTACCTCCACCTGATCTGGTCACCTTGCGTGTCTTTTAAGAGTCAGTGCAGAGAAACAGACATTTCTTAGTGTTGGTCTTCTGCTTTGGGATAAACTCCTGCTGTAGTCCAGCAGTGCCAGCTTCCCTCCACTGGCTCAGAGTAGAACCCAAGAAATTTGGCTTAGATAGAGACAGCTCTATTGCAGATAAGAAAAATATCAGGGAGCTAAATCTCACCTGAGTTGTAGATTCCCAGAAGAAGTCTTTCCTTGTTGAACCCATCAGGATTATATCCTCCTGGCTTCCCTGTCCTTGGGACCCAGCCCTAAAGGTACCATCACTCATGAGGAAGTTTATAAACAGGGATCAATATATCTAAAGAGAAGAAAGATGTTCCTAGAGTTGAGGATTTAGATAAGGCATGGGAGGACAACTTGTCGAGGCATTTCCATTTGTAGAGCAGAATTGGCAAAAGAGCTGAAACTTGACTCTAATCTCCCTCAGGAAAGGCTGTTAAATTAGTTCAGCTTTCAGAGACAACTGCCTTTCTCTAGGGATGGTTAAATAGGATTTCCCCCAGGAAATGTGCCCACAGCTTAGCGAGCTGAGAGCTTCTGAAAGCAACATCCCTGGAAGACCAGAAGGCACCGAGGCGGGAACTGAACTAATCAAAGGCAAGACCTTCACTGCTGTTTTGTTCTATTCCTCCCTCTAATGAATGAGGGAAAGGATCAGTGGAATAATGGAATCATACTCCCAGGATCCATCTTATCTAATAGATTCTGGAAACAGCCATGATAGAGATATAGTTTGTACTCCTTAATCAACAAAGTCATTCATCTTGTCCTGGCAGAAGTGTCCAAGAGTGCCGAGAGCTCTCTAGTTGCTTAAAATTTAATTAGATGACCTCATCCTTTGCAGTATGTCGAGTGGCACAAGAGGGGAATAAATAAAGCCAGAACCAGGACCCATTTTGCTTTCCTTTTTCTCACCAGAAGACACACACCTTTCCCTCAGTCTCCATTACAGTCTGTTCTTTATTTCAGATGAAACTGAACTGGTTCTTTCTCTAATGGCCTACCTGTTCACTGCAGGTGTAGAGCTCATGGGTTACTCCCGGAAGAAATTGCAGAGTTCAAAAGGAGGAAAGCTGAAAAACTCCTTGGCAAAAGGGCCTAGATCTGAGGTAGTAGCTGTAGGACAGTCCCCCTGTAGCTCTGCTGTTTAGTGTCTGCTTGTGTGTTATTTGTCCACACTTTGTTGGTTTTAGTGTCTTTTTTCCCCCTTTCCTTCTATTTTTTCTCATTTTTTAATCCCTTTTTCCTTTCTTTTTTTTTTCTTTTTTTTTAATATGTGCTTTATTTTAACATCTCATTCAAAAGGTGCTTGGAACAGCAGCAAAGCTGTTTGAAGACCAGTAGCCTTGTTGGGTGATTTCCTAGTGAATTGATGACCTAGTATCATATTAATTCCTGAAAGACGTACAGTGTTACTGGGTTTACCTGCAGTGTATTATCAATCCACTCTATGTTGATGTTCACCGTGCCAGGAAGAGCCCAGTACATGGTAAACACAGAGATAAAACTGGAGCTCAAGCCTGGAAAAATCCAAATTTCCTATTGTTGCTTTTGTGTGAGGCACATCTCCCGCCCAGTGTAATTCCATACCTCATGACAGAAACAGGATGCAGCTCTGATATTCATCATTATGGAACCTGCAGGTAGAAGAGATAATGGATTTATGGATTGGGTGGAATTCAGAAGTCACATGGAATATGACAGCATGACCTGATCAAGTGGGTGTTATCAGAGCAAGGCTGGCATAGCAGCATGCACGGCCACACATGCACAGGTGTGGTGTCCCCTGAAAATGATGTATGAGTGGGGTTTTTAATATTACCTCTGAAAACAGCAATAATACTTCTGCTCAATTCCTCTGGACTCATGTGTATTTCATTTCCACTTCCCTAAAAAAAGGAGGAGTGGATGAAAGCCCAGAGTGCAAACCCCTAAGACACACCATAACAGGCTGATAGATTGCTATGAAGACTAAAGCTCCATTCAATTTTCTTGCAAGGATAAAACCCAGCAGGTAACTTTTGGCTGTGTTCCTCTTTCCCAAACACATCTTTTAAAGATTCAGGGTGTGTTACCAGGCTGGTTTATCTCCCTTAAGAGATATTTAAATTTTTGTCTGAAGTTCTTCCTATCGAGGACCTAAGGGCAGAAAACCCTCATTAAAAAAATAAAATGAACAAAATTGTTTAAATATGGGACACAATCTGCAAAGACCTGCATAAGCACTACCATATGTGAACACCCACTGCTAAATACAAGTTCCAAGGCACAGAAGACCACCCTGCTGATTTACACTTAGAAGTACCAACTAATCTTCCAAGGCCAGAGACAAAGAGGATCTCACACTTGGGTTAGCCCTGCTTGACAAAACCTGCACATATTCTGATACATAAGTATTTAGTACATATATCACCCACAAATATAGATTTCCACGCTGAAGCAAAGCTGATCAGCAGTATATTATGGAGAGCAGAAGGTCCTCATTAGCCAAATTGGCTTAATCCATTGGAAATAGCAGAAAAATCAATAAGACATTCACACCTGAATCATTTCAGTGACCCTGGTTCAATCCTGCTTGTGTGCAGGAGGCTTTCAATGGAGGCAATTAAGTCCTCAAAGGCCACTTATTCCCACATGCCTGTTTGGTGGTTTAGTGATGTTTCCAGCTCATCTCTTTCAGATGCTTCTGATGAAAGGGACTATGCTGCCAGTCACCTTGTTTTCCTTGATAGCAATAAAGGAACACAAGGACCTCAGATGTCCTCATCTATAGTCCATTCATGAGTCCAATTTATGGTCCTATTAGCCTGGGACCATGAACTGCTAACAGTCCCACAGGGTTCTTGCTGCAGTACAATAGGGATCCCCATCTTGGAGGAATTACGTATTTTGGAGTATTCATCTGGCCTGGAGTCTAGAGGAAGGTCAAGACTCTGCTTCTCATGCTCAGGAGTCAATCCTTCAACCTTGAAAGAGTGGCTGTAAACTCTGCTGTCCTTGGTGGGTTCTCGATTTCAAAGAGAAGCGGTGGTTCTGGCTGGATCTTGATAAAAACCCTCAGCAAAGCACGAGGAACGCCAGAGTGCACCTTCAGTTACCTGGAGATAAACCTCATGGCTGTATCACCAGTGACCCTTATCCTTGTCCTGTGGTAGGATCAGTGACCTTAACTTGGACCTTCTAACCCACTCACGCAAGTGGGATTCAGCCCAGAGCACCATGTCTGTCAGAGACACTTGTGTAAGGCTGGTAGATAAAACAGCAGCTGGAGACCATGTATGATAAACCACAGCATCAAATGCTGCTGGACAATGTCCTCGGGCAGATGAATCCTCCCTGTGGCATCTTAAAATGCTTCTGGTACGGAGGAAGGGATTTCTTTCTTTAACTTCAAAACACAAGAGAGAACTGTATCACGAGAGTGGTCAGTGACTCCCTAGGATCCGTGGATTTGTCTCAGTTTGTAGATGAGACTTAGACAAGAAAGTCAGTCAGAATTTGTTGTGGAGATCTCAGGGGCGAGATTTCACCCCGGTGTAATTGGAAGTGGCTGTATTTATGGAGGGACCCACTGTATGTGAATCTTAGTGCAATCTGAACTGCTCTCTGCTGACCTTTAGATAGGTAAGCATACAGGTGGTGTATCCTGCACCAGCCTGGGATTACCCAAAAGTACTGAGGTTCAATTTTTCAAGTTATTCTCTCTCTCTTTTTTCTTTTTTTTCTTCTGTTCCTCAGGGATTTCACTCTCTTTGTATTCTAACTCTTCATCCTGTGAACTCAGCCTAGTGACAGGAGATCCCTTGAGATTCTTTCTTGTTCAGGAAATACAGTGAATACCCAAATAATTGCAGCTTGCTTGCCAATCCATAAGCTAACAAGATGCAGCTGACCAGCAGATAAGATCACAGAGTCATAGAATAACTTGGGTTGGAAGGGACCTTTCAAGGTCATTTAGTCCAACCCACCTTGCAATGAGCAGAACCATGTTTCTCTAGACCAGGTTGCTCAGCCCCATCCATCCTGGCCTTGAATGCTCCCAGGGATGAGGCATCCACAGCTTTTCTGGGCAACCTGTGCTGGTGCCTCACCACCCTCATCATAAAAAATTTCTTCCTCATACCTAGTCTGAATCTATCCTCTTTTAGTTTAAAAACATTACCCTTCATATTATTTCTACAGGATACCTGCTTCATGTAGTCAGATTTTAACATATATTTCTGTTCTAAAGTAATTGCATGTTCATTGCACACAATGATGGTATGTACAGTTTCAACCATACATTTATGTATATACACAACTATTTCTTAGCTATTTCTTTCTAATCTCTATATAATCAAAATGGTGTTATTAGTAGGGACTAGCATTTAGTTCTTTTTGGTTTAAAGGAGCCGTAATGGTATTTTCTTCTATTATACACTGTAAATCTTATTCAATAGGATACTTCATGTATGACAGAGCAGTTGCAGACTTGAGACCTTCCTAAAGCCCTGCCATTTGCTGAGCTTCTGGCCTCTTACAAGTCCTTGATATTTGTTTTGTCTCTGAGAACCCCATTATATTATAATAAATTTTTAACCACCAACAGATGGTGGCCCAGAACCTGGGCTTCATGAACACTTGAAGTATTGTACCAAAAGATCCACTTCGACTCTGCCATTTAACATTTCTGCTTTGGCTGACACAAAATGATGTTAAATGAAAAGTCATTCCTTGTTGAGCAGAGTTGCTAACTCCTCTTCTCTTCTCTGTTTTGCAGCCACAACTGGCCAGATCTACTGACCAGGAAATTCAAATCTGTCCTGAGGGACACAAAGAGGACACTAAGAAAAGCAAACTTTAAAGAGCTGGGAAGCATGAAGGAGGCTGGAATAACTTTTGAAGAGGATGAAATCTGACAAGAACACAGCTAAGAGCTAGTAAGATCAAGAGGAACACCTTGAAGCCAATCCAACAGAGCTCACACTCTCCATTTAGTTCCCAGCCAGCCCAAAGCAGTATAACTAATGAAGCCTCTTAGCTCTTGCAGAGGGTAAACCTGAGCAGGGGGATGAATCCTGACCATCGTCTCTTGTGAAACTGGGCACTGGCTCAGAGCTGTATGTGTGTGTTTTTGGGAGGGATGCACTGGGGAGGAAAGTGATGGTGATGATGATGGTAGTTCCAGCTCTTCATGAGCACAACTGTCACAAGGATGAGCTCAAAGAATATTTTAGCTAGGTCTGCATGGCAGCACTAACAAGTCCAGCTGCCCTTGGGTCTGGATTCAAACAATAATGGCAAGTGCTAAAATGGTTTAACTGTTTCACGTTAAGTAGTTGTTTTCCTGTTGTTATTGTGGGAAGCTCTGGTTTCATGAATATCAGTGAAATTGAGAAGAGAATGTTTTGGACAACAACAAAAAATATTTTTACTCTCCCACAGAGAGAAATTTTGAATCCAAATGTTTTATTCCTGTATGTCAACTTAAGCTGAAACATTTTCTTTCAAATTGACATTTCAGCTGCAAATGCCAGTTTAATGCTATTTTCAAAATGAAATGACAGTTTTGAATTGAAACAGTTTGGTATAAATCAATATTTGTTTCAAATGCCAAAATGAGATTCTGCTCAAAATGTCAAAATATGTCGTATTCACAAATCCAGATCTAAATTGCAAGAACTTTTTTTTTTTGCTTTATACACACACATATACAGGATATCTAAAACATTTTGTGCTTTTCATCCTAAAGCAAGATGAAAATGGAATGCCAAGATATTGCAAAAGTGGGATGTAGTTCCATTAGCTGAGAAATACTAATAAAATATGATTTTTTTTTCCCTGCAAAAGAGGGGCTGAGGGAGTGAAGAGAACATTGCTAAAGCAGTGCGAAGCCTAAAACCCATCGCTCTTTTTCCTTTCCAGTCTTCAAGTGGTCTCTAAGGCACTTGTCTATAAAGTAAGCCTCCCCATGGGTGAAAAGCTTTCTGTAAAGGGTAAATATTTGGCCTGTAGGCACTTCCACCAGAGCACACTTTCTCAAGGTCAAATAATTTTGGTGTTGCGCCCTTCTTCTTCCAAGTTTTCTACTCCTGTTCAACATCTGGCTTCTAACAACCTTCTGGAAGTTGTTGTTCTCTCTTCTGCAAGGCTGAAGAGAAGAGCAGGTATGGTAATTTAATCAATATTACCACCAGATGTTAATTGAGAATACTGAGACCTTTCACAAGCTCAATTTGAACTCTCCTCATCAGACCAATCAAAACAGATTTTTACCATTCAGATAATAAATAAGATTCAACAAACCCTTGGCAAATCTTCATTGGATATTGAAAATATCTTTATGAAACAAGGTGAGTCTGACTTCACAGAGTTAAGGAACAAAGTGTTTTCACAACTGATTCACGGTATAAAGTATAAAACATGCACTGTCAAAGTAAGATCTATTTGGGGTACAAACATCTGAAAAGCAAAAACAGAAGGAAAATTAATTAATACTCTTTAATAATGAGCTTTTGCTCTGTGGCATCTGGTTTTGTAAAAGAAGCTTTTCCTCTTTCAGTGGTGAGTTGATATTCCATGTGAGAACAGCTGGCCCTTGAAGGACATTGGTTAAAAGGCTCATACAATACTTGAGCTGTCAAACAGGGATTAGGAAAGCCTTTACTTTCTGCCCTGTGCTCACCCTTTGTTTGAAAATTCATTCAGAAATGAAGTCCTGTGGAAGACACATGGGGCAGGTAATTCTGACACAATGCACCTCAGTGTTCAGTTCCAGAGAGGGACATTATCTGGATTGGTCTGTGGAAACAGGAGTTTAATATCAAAAAATTTTGTATAATCCATATCTCTTCCATTATTTTCCCGTGTAAAAAACCCAAAGCATTTATCTTTTCTGTCCTGCTACATCGCAGCGTGGGTTAAATCAACCTAAATTTTCCATGAAACTGATTGGAGCAAGATTTCAACCCACACTTCTGCACAGTTTCGAATTCTTTCTTCAGCCTGTAGTCTTCTAAAATAAACAACATTCTTTGAATTCCTTTTAAAAATTAAGACAGTAAATGTCCCCCTTTCTGTGGGAAAGGGTAGCAGAGAAGCAAAGTTCTAGTCACTGATGACTTTAGTAATCCCAGGATAATTCTTTATTCTCTTTGAAGCCAGTGGTAATTTTTCCTGTTAGTTTCAACAGGAAGAGGCTGAGGACTCATCCCTGAGTATGATTACCACTACTGTTAGAAATATGTAAAACACGCTTACATTTTCCTGGTATTGTTCTGTTTAGACAGATTTAGGTTCACTCATGAGATTTCTTCCCATACAAACTAAGATTACCGTATCATGCTCTATTTTTTTTATTACTTTTCTCCTAAAACTAGTGTTAGGATGTTGTAATGAGGAAGAAGTGGGCTGGAAGCAGCAAATACAAATTTTTGTAACTCCACATCAGACTTCTTGGGTGATTGTGGACAAGGCACTTGGTGGATTCTTGGATAGGAAAGCACAAATTGTAGTAACCATTATAAACAAGAACCTACCACATGATTGCTGGAAGTTTTACCACTAATGTTATAGAGCGAATTTTAATGTAATCATGCAAATCCACTGAGAGCTGTAGATGATGTATTTACATACAGTAAACACTATCTGAATATAGTTTGTATTTCATACAGTATTTTTAGCAGTCAATTTATAATATAAGACAATAAAGATCCTAGAAGACCTATCCCTCCACCTGAAAATCTCATTCTAATTTGTATATTTAACTTCAGCTGACTTCTCAGCTTACTTTTCATCTCCCTTTGGAGATAAGGCACATATGGAGACTCCTGTTTACATTTTCACTAGATTACACAATAATTTAAAAGCAGGTCTCAAGACACACAAGACAGTGGCAGGACAGTCAGACAGAGAAGGTGTGAGATGCAAAAGAATCCAAGGAAAATAGGGAGCAACCACAGTGTGGATGAGTGCCCAAACAGCTGCAATGGCCCAGATCTGGGAAAGTTTCCTGTGTCAAGAGATGTTAATGTGAGGAGGGAGCAATACCATTCCCCATAGCACCTTTCTCATTTAAAAATATGAAGATGCTTCTCTGGGGTTTGGAAATACAGCCATGTGAAAGCAGGAGTAGAGCTGAGGGTGAGTAATCCCTCAATAATTCTGTGATTCTGCGATTCCATCCTTTCACCAGCAATGAATCAAATAAATGTGTGAGAGACATCACATCAACTTGCACCTTTCTATCCATGCAATGGACATGGTCTGGCAAGGTCCTGTGCAGAGGCAGACTCTTACCCCCCTTCAGCTACCCACTCACACACAGGGCTCATCAGATGGATGCATCACTGGTGGAGGTGGGATGAGGATTACCTACGGCTGTGGCCACACATCCTTTCATTCCCCTTCAGCCATGCCTGAAAGCCCTAGTGTGGCCCTCGACACTTGTCTCATCTGTGTTAAAAATAATGGCTTGAATCATATCATGGAATTATATCATAGAATCATTTAGGCTGGAAAAGACCTCTAAGGTCATCAAATCCAATCATTAACCCAACACTGCCAAGACCACACTAAACCATGTCCTCAAGAGCCACATCTCCATGTCTTTGAAATACCTCCAGGGATGGTGACTCCACCACTTATCTGTTCCAGTGCTTGACAACCCTTTCCGTGAAGGATTATTTCCTAATACCCTATCTGAGCCTCTCCTAGTGCAACTTGATACCATTTCCTCTTGTCCTATTGTTTTTTATCTGGGAGAAAAGGCTGACCCCCAGCTGGATACAACCTCCTTTGAAGTACTTGTAGAGAGTGATCGGAGTAAAAGAATACAGGGGAGAGGGCAGAGAAACTGCAGCTCTTCATGCACAAACTGAAGCTGTGTGAAATGGTGGTGTTAGAGAAAGCCCTTACAGGTAAAACCCAGACTGATGGAGAGCTATGGGATTGCTAGGTCAGCTGTAGGATACAGAGAGTTTGATGTACAGGAAGGTTGGGTTAGCACACTGAGTTGAAACAGACCTCCCAAAATGCAGAGCGTCATTGCACTAAGGATTATTTCCAGACCCTGGGTGATTGCAGTTCTCTCCTCCAGCCTCCTGCAGCTGCAGGGTGAGCAGCAACACACAGTGCTCCTAGGCCAGCAGCTACTGAGACACGTGAGCAGGGGAAGCTTTTCTATATTCATCCCATACCAGGGTACTCCTCCAGCCTTCCTGAAATGACCACAGGAGAGCGTTCCCTGACCTGATGAAACCAGAATCTGTGTTCTGTGCAGTATAAGAAGCACATAATGCTTTTCCTCTGATGCTCGTAACTTTACAGCTGTTGATATTAAATTTCATCTACCAGCTTTTTCCTTATTCACTAGAGTTTCTCACAATTCTTCCCAAGCCTGACTTCACAATATTTGCAGATGTAAGCATCCTATGGTTCTCCTTCCTTTCCTGAGCATCCCTAAATTCTGCTGAACAGCACAGGACCCAGTGGAGGGACTGCAAGGACCACCCACAAAAGTTGTCACACAATGCATCCTGATAATGCAATTCTCTGCTTTGCTTCCTGACTCCACACATGTCCTGGTCCATGACATTTCCCCTTCACTTTGTCATTACTTGGTGCAAAAAGTCATCCTTTCCTGCACAGGACCTGTTTAGTCATGAAAATTTTATCAGATGGTTCTCTTTTATTGACTGCTTTCACTGACACATTACAATTATTTTGTTCAAAGGAATTAAGCCCCCTTTTGCCATTTTCTGTTTGCAACTTGGGGCTGTCCAGGAGCCAGACTTGATAGCGCAGACTTCGGGCACAGTTAAAAAACAACAGATTATGAAAGTAAATAGACTCATTTTCACAAATCTAGGTGTCTGAAACATGTTCATTAACATATCCAGAGAAACTCAGGAAAAACTGATTCAGGGCCAAGGACCAATGCTGAAGTATGTTAAATCCACATAGGCCTGATGCCTAGATGAAAACTGCAGAACCATGTATCAAATCCCCGTTGGTCTTGAACAGAAGGTATTTATTAAGTGCTAGAGACCTTTTTTTTTTCTATTGTTAGAATTTGTCAAATTGAAAACATTCTGCAGTTTTCAAGTGGAAAATGGTCTGGTTTCTGGACAGTTTGTTTTCCAGACACCTCAGCTGCCCATCTGCTGGGCTATTGCAGTCACTGATTCCAAAGCAACCCTGGAGGCAGATGTCTCAGCTCCAATCTCCACATACAATTTCCTCCTTTGTTTTCTTTTCTTCATTCAAAAACTGGAACTGAAATAGCATTTCAAAACATTGAAATCCTGCAGGAAACCAACTGACCTTTCTCCACACTAGTCAGAAAAACGTGGGCAGGAAAAGAAGGCAGCAAAAAGACTCTGCAAAGCTAAATGTCCGGCCTTGAGGTATTTTCTCACCAGAAGAAATGCACTCTCCGAACATCCCAGAATAATATCTGATGGCAGATGTGCTGCAATTAACTGCTTTAATAACTGTGGCTTATTGAACATTTCTTCTGTTGTCTCATGGACTGAGAGTCTGGTGCTATAAAAAATTGCTTACACTTCCCTTCATGTAACCTCTGCTTTGGTACATTGTTGTTTTAAAGGAAAAAATCTAAATACTCTTAATCTGAACAATTCTGATTTTAAAGGAAGGCCAGGCTCTGCTCTGAACATGTATTTTGTGACTCAGGGCTGTTTGCAATAAAAAAACATGACAGGAGCGCAGCATTCCTTTCCAATCCTTGTTTTGAGCTGTCTGTGAAATCTTGGCACCCTGTCGCTAGAACACTGTGTGGAAATAAAGCTTTTGTTTAACCTACTTGTGTGGGCTCCCTGAGGAGGTGACTGCCTGCCCAACCAAATCGGTAACTCTTGGCTCCCCAAACACCATCAGCAAATAGAAAGCACTGGAGGGACCAACTGCAAGTTGTTATCCAAATAAGGTGCCAAAGTTTATTCATGGATTCAAAGTTTATTCAAAGTTTATTCATTTATTCATGTCATCAAGGTTTCTCTGCCTGACTGCACCTCTCAGGACTGCAACACAGTCAGGACAAAAGGAAAATATGACCTGATACTCATGGCGGGTCCAAGACTTGGGTCCACTCTGCAGGGTGACCCAGGGAGCTCTGTTTCTCAAGCCATGGAGGAGAGGGATCAGCCTGAAAACCTTCTCCTCTCCATCCATCCTGCTGTACTTTTGTCCTTGTGGCTGATACTGGGATGGGTACAGACTGTCCAACACTGGTGTGTGTGGAAAGGAACCAGCCAACAGAAGGTGGGCAGGGGGAAAGGAACTGAGTGAAGAATCTCCCCAGATGGGGAGTCCTCCAGCTCTGGTGGGACAGAAGTTTTCATATCCTGTGAGATCTCTACCAAATCATTCCCCACGTCTGGAATAACAGGAGACCCTAAGCACTGAGAAGAACCAGTTTTGCATTGTCTATCTAGATTTCAGTAAAGCATTGACACTGTTTCACAGAACATTCCCCTGTAGAAACTGGCTGCTCATGGCTTGGACTGGTGTACTCTGTGTGGAAAACTGGCTGGCTGGCTAAGCCCAGAGTGTGGTGGTGAATGGAGTTAAATCCAGTTGGTCACAGATGGTGTTTTCCAAGGCTCAGTATTTGGGCGAGTCCTGCTTAATATCTCTATCAATGTTCTGGACAAGGGAGTCGAGGGCACCGTCAGTAAGTTCACAGATGACACCAAGTTGGGTGGGAGTGTTGATCTGCTGGAGAGCAGGATGGCTCTGCAGAGGGATCTGGACAGGCTGGATTGATGGGTCAAGGCCAATTTAATGATGTTCAACAAGACCAAGTGCCAGGTTCTGCATTTTGATTGCAGCAACTCCAGGCAGTGCTAAAGGCTGGGGGAAGAGTGGCTGGAAAACTGCCCAGCAGGAAAGGACCAGGGGATGCTCTGGCCACATCCCTGGGGAGCCTGCGACTGTGGACATCATACCCATGTTGCCTAATGCTACAGGGACCCAGAGACATTGTGTGCCCATCCCTGCACATAGCTTCAAAACAAATTCCAAGGCAAATGTGTAATCAGGATGATAATCTATAGAAGGGTTTGCAGATCTCAAGGGCTCCAAGGACTGAAGGCTGCTCTCCCTTCCTCTGAGGGGAAACCTGTAGTTTCACTTGGAAGCTCTGAGTGGTGAATTAAGGCGTTGATGAGAAGTTTTTCTGTTTCACTTCCCTCTGGACATAGACAAAGCCCATCGATATGAATATCACCTTTGCTGCCCTTCCCACTGCAATAGGTCATCCAAGGAGAAAAGGCTGGAACACTGTGTTCAGCCAATACCTCTTATATTTGTGTTAGTCCTGAAAGCTGCAGTGCTGAATGCATTTATCATCACCATCTTGTGCCCAGCTGCTGGACAGATTTCTAGGAGTTGTGAAGGGCTGCATGGCAAATCCTTCTGCTCTTTGCAGCTACAAGGGAAAATGAGTGGAAATATGATGTTGAATGCTTGCTAAACCTAAAAAAACTTCACCAAGGGTAAAGGAGTACTGAGATCAGCTCGGCTGCTTAGTGCATGGTGCTAATAATGCCAAGGCTGTGGATTTGATCCCTGAGTCAGACTCAATGACCTTGTGGATCCTTTCCAACTCCAAATATTTTGTGATTCTGTGAATATATGTCTTCCAAGTTTTCGCCATTCTCTCTGTGGCCTCCTGCTATCCCAAATTGGCATTGTGTAGGGAAAGGAACATCCATGCTGAGGCAGTTATCTCTTTTGTTGTCCCTTATTTGCTATAAGAACTGGTCCTGGAAAAACCTTTAGCTCTTGATTTTGTACAGCTCACACAGTTTCTGCAGAGTTTACTTATAGAGAGGAAAAGGACACATGAAGACCTTGCTGGTCTCTTGAGCTGGAGAAAATCTTTCACTATAACTCCTATTATTTTCATTCTGAAATATTTTAACAGAATTAAATTTTAGCACAATCACAGGAAAATTTTCAGCATCAAAAAGACCAGCCAGAGCCAGTGGCAATAGTTAACTACTGCTCACATCTGTAACATTCAAATTCAAGGTTGAATTCAGATGTAAGCATTTTATTCTGTATATGCCAACGCATATGGGCCTACGTGTATATATACATATACAAATGTGTATATGTAAATATATTTTTATGCATACAATTAAGCAGCAGCCATTCACCACCAGAGGGCAGGCAAAGAATATGAAAATCAATTGTCCTGTGTGCCCCTGTGCATGTCAATGAACAAATTGCTCAGTGGCCAGAAAGATATCACCAATGTTTTCTTTGACCATCTCCAATGACTTTCTTATCATAGAATCATAGAATCATAGAATCATGGAATAGTTCGAGCTGGAAGAGACCATTGCAAGTCATCTAGTCCCCTCCTCCTGCAATGAGCAGGGACACGTTCAACTGCATCTGGCAGCTCAGAGCCCTGTCCAGCCTGGCCTTGAATGTTTCCAGGGAGGGGCATCCATGACCTCTCTGGGCAATCTGTGACAGTATTTCACCACCCTCCTTGTAAAAAACTTGTTCCTAATGTCTTAACCAACCACCTTTTTGTTTAAAACCATTGCCCCTTGCTCTATCACAGCAGGCCCTGCTAAAATGTTTTTGTCCTTAATCTCAACCCTTACAACCACCTCGTATTGCACAGTGTGATGGCTAGTTGGGTTTTTTTTGTTTATTTGTCTGAGATCTAAATCTAGCAATGTTGATGTGAACCAGTGTATCTACTCTCACAGTGCTCAGTCCTAGGGGCTTTTGGAAAAGTGCCATGAGCAAAGAAGAGCTTCTCTTCTTTTCACTCATGCTATGGAGAGGATAAAAATACGTAAGTCTTGATGCCAGAGAGCAAATCCTTAGAAGCATGTACCTCCAACCAGGAGATTCTTATGATATGACACAGACAGACCATCTAGATGTGATGGGTCATGAGATCCATAAGGGCTGTTGTCTAAAACACAGTGCCTTTGACCTGAGGAGGAAAAGGGGTGTACAATCTTACCCAGAAGCTTCATCCCAATTTCTTAACAAAGATCTTTACAATTGTGTAGAAGCAGATGAAAGTTTATGGGGGTACAGAGGCCGCTCAGAGCAGGAATCTTGTTCAGGGCTTTGCTCAATGGGATGATGGATGCTAGACCCTCAAAGCAACAACAGAATGGCAGAATTGCTTGTAATGTTTGTAGCACATCCTGCAATACCATCCCCAAGTGGCTTCACTCGAGGAAACCTGGGAAGTATTTTAAAGGATTGCCGTGTCCAGCCTTGGCTGGAAAGTTGGGATTTACACCAGCAGGATGTATACTCACAACCATCAGAATAAACCAGTCCTCTGTTTCCTGATGACAAGAGGGATTAATTTCCCTTAATTCTGAATCTGTGTCTGCAGTAGTCACGCACCAGTCCCTTCATCTTCACAAGAGAAAGTCAGAGCTTGTGGAGGTGACTCATCTGCTGGACAATTAGATGAATCATGAGCAAGACAGGCTTTCATTTCCCTCCCTGAGCTGTGGAGGATATCAAGATCAGTGGCTCATTTGATAGGTCCCAACCTTGCAGCTGTCTATATTTGATGGAATATAGCTCATCTTTTTCACCTATGACATTACTCTGGAGTTACAAGTTTTTATGAGAAAAAGGAGACCAGGAGTTTACTCAGCTCTTCAATGTCATCACTGCTTCTACCTGGGCTTGGCAGGGGGCAGGTGGTACATGTTTGAGCATAATTGTCTGTGCTTCTGTGTTCCCCATATTTCACCATTCAATGCACTAAACTTTCTGGAAATGTAGCCCATGCACTGGATTCAAAGTTTTATCTGAGATGCACCCCACTTCTGAAATCTAGAAGGAGATGCTCAGAAGCAAATTACACTTACAGTGTCTTGAAAAATCAAAGAGATAGATGAGCAGGATTTTTTTCCTTCAGATTATTGTCTTATGTCTTCTTTCTGTCTCCACTGAAATAACTTCAATATCCTCCTATGTCTCCCAGTGTATGCCTTGCTTCATCACTTGGTTCAGAGGGTTTGTTAGATGATACAGGTACCTTTTTCCTCCAGCTGTATGTTCCACCTAAAACACTGCACACAGGAACTCTCATGATGTACTATTGTACCCCAGCAATCACCATGAAGGAATTAAGTAAGGTTTCCAGTATTTTTTCTTCATGCAAAAAAAAAAAAGTCCAAAATACAAAAATACATCTTTGGGGGTGGGAGTTAGATTATTCAAGAAAAGCCAACACACTGAGCAGTAAGCAAAGACATTTTGGAAATAACCCAGAATCCCACTGTGGGCTATAAAAAACCTCCATGATTTCAGTAAGTGATGACGTAGTGATGGATCAAGGGGCTGTGGGAAGGATCAAAGGGTTTAAGGAACATGACAAAAATAGAGCATTTCTAACTCATTTCTTCTCTATGATTATGATTCCAACCTTCTTTTTTTTCAGCATTTGCCTAAAAAGCAGCATAGAAGGAGCAAAACACAGAGTAGACCATACTCTCCATTAACTGTTGTGAAATACTTTTCTGCAAGAGCTGAAAATTATCTGTATCACGATCAGCTCCAAGGCCTTACAGATACAATGCCAGTAATCCATTCATTATAGCTTCCGTGCAGTAAAATGCCACCTATGCAAAGTAAACACTGCAAAGAGGTGGGAAGAAGGGACAACAAAAAGGGAAAACTGATTGTTTAAATGGTGGTTGATAGATAAGGGTCATTTTTGTAAGGTCTGATTCAATAGTAGGGACAGAAAATGCTGGGGAGAGAGGCCAACTTTCTTCATTCCTCCAACCAAAAGAAAACAAGAAGAAGGAGGAAGAATGGATGCTATTACACATTTTAAGTTAAGCAGGAGATTTAGAGAGAAACATGATCTTTAGCCCCATTAGCACAGAAGACAGAGCAAACTGTTCTGCAATTTGTTCCACAACATCTGATTCACAGATCCTTCTTCTATTGCAGTGGTAGAACAGAGATATAGGAAATATTTGCAAGAGAAACCACATCAATCTCATTTGGTTTGCTTTTCAAGATAAATCAGATTTGTCACATGCAGCACAGTTTCCTGAACCTGCTGATAAAGCTTTGGGATGTTTCAAGTATAGGCCAGAAGGTGTCCCTTGAGAAGTTATCAGAGGGCAGAGAATACCCAGAGACACTTGAAAAATCAGGGCAGGATGCAGGCTGGCTTCAGACATCGGAGCTGGCAGGGCAAGTGCAAGGCAGAAAGTCTGTGCCCTTACTTCTGTCTTCTTGACATGTTCACCTGTCGACTTTGCTTGCAAGCCATGCCTCAAAGTCTCCCTGAACAATGGTGCATGTCTGAGGACCACGGGGTTTGGAAAATAAAGCCAGAGGAGCCTGGAGATTGTTTTGGCCCCCCATAATACAAACACAAATTCCATTTGCACCATTTCAAACCCCGCCCCCCCCCAAAATTATGATAGTCTCTGTAGCTCCTGTGATATGAGTTTACCTGTCTGGGTGTTTTCCCCACGTGGTTTCCCTCTCTTTTTTCTCTTACTGCCTCACTACCATGAGCCCCAGGCATTGTTTTCTCCCTAACTTATTTGTGTTATCTTCTCTCAGAAGACTCTGCAGAAGATCCTCATCACCAAAGTCACCCCATCTATATCCTGTGGTGATACTTGCTTATGCTGGGAGTTTCCACGATATCTGCGACTCCAAGTGATGTACAACGTCTCTCAAGGGTACCATGAATGCCTTTTTGCACCATTATGTGCATTTTGCTTTCTTGCTCAATTTTCTGTCACTGTCTGCCTAGGCACCAAGCAGTGCTTGAGGACGCTGGCACCCAAGATTAACCAGATGAGCCAGGACTTTGTCCATCCTTCAGATCACTGCCTCGTAACATGGTCGCAGCTAAATCCTTCATAGCTGGTGACATCTGGCTGGGTAGGTGTGGCGTGTCCTAGGGGAACTGGACATTCATGCATTTTTACCCTGCCATGTGGTCCTGAGGAAGGTTATGGTTGGTGCCAAAGGGGACTGACAGAAATCCAGTCTGGGGAAACGTCAAGAGCAACATCTTCTTTGAGTTCAAATAGGTCACAGTTCCTGAGGCCTGCAGGCACCATATGATGAGGGCTGAGATGGGACAGGAATCACAGCTGACCTGGTGACCAGGACAACTTCCTTCTTCTGCTCACCACCTGTATCAGCACTAGTGCGTGAAGCATCATCCAAGCAACAAACTTCCCTCAACAGCAGCAGAAACACAAAAAGACTGGCCAGAGCAAAGATCCTGGAACCCTTGTTCCTCATCTATTTTTTTAAAAAGAAGAGGCTATAATCAGAGCTGGAGGAAATGGAGCATAAATATCAAACCCTGTTTAGGCCGGGAAAATGTAATTTATAATTAAAGATGGGCATCTTGTTGAAAAGATATGACTTATTTTAACTGAGGTGAACTCATGGTCAACTTCTAATCATTTGCAAGTTATTGAAACCAGCCAGTTCTTCTCTTCCTGGCTGGTTTATTTTTTTTATTTTTTTTTAATTTTTTTTAATGTAATTTCTAAAAAAGCAACTGGGCTAAGGTCAGCTCAAGATAATGATGCTTATACTGGCAGTGATGTCTTGGAGCCTCTCAGTAGCTGGGAATTTTTCTTTCTGTTCATGCACTACTGCTTGTTTCCATGCCAGCCCCACCAACCAAGCCTGTTCTCCTCTGCCCTGGAAGAGTGGGAATTGCAGGACACTTAGGCGGCAAGGAGAGGACGCAGGGTTGACTTTGTGTGACCAGAATTGACCTGTGGATTTTTTTTTTTTTGAGTGGGATTTGCTGGTTGCCACATCCTGCTGCCTCAGCATGGAGGGGTGTAGGATTTATGCATGGCAGGTACCAGCAGAGATTATCACAGGACTGGCACTTGTAAGCAGTTTGGTGGCAAGATCCTACAAGTCTTCAGGGCGTGGTGTCCCTCCTTGTATCCTCAGGTTCTCTCATGGGGTGTGCTTGGGTTCATTGGTGCCATCAGATAACCCAGCTGCCCAGAGTCAATCCTGCTGAGGGTTAGTTCTCCCAAGGGTGCCGTTTCCCACAAAACCAGCGTGTTCCCTCCAAGCTGGGTGTAGTTCTGAGGTTTCCTTCAGGGCCTGCATCAGGTTTGGTTGCTTCTGCTCCACACAGTTCTCCCACACTATTCCACAGCAGATTTGGACGCTGTCCCCACAAAATTCAAGGTACTCTGAAAGAAAGTTAGCAGTGAAACAACAAAGTCAGGGTTGTGGGGAAACCATCCAGAGTTAGATAACTGAGTACTACACACCCAGAAATAGTCAACTTGCTCTAGAGAACAGACAGATCTGTATGGATCCAGCCAGGGATCACTCCCTGGGAGAGATACCTTTAATGGGAGAGATGTAACTGGAGAAGCACCAGCACTCAGGTGTCACTGGGTACCAACCAATGGTTCATCCAGGATTCTGCAGCCCACACACCAGAGATAGAGATCTAACAACAGCAGCATCTGTGTGAGTGATTTCTTCTGCTTCCATGTAAGTCTGAAACTCATTGTCAGGAGACTTCCTATCCTTTCTGTGACAGGCCATTTTCCTTTAGCTAGCCATGCACCACCTGGAAGATACAACTGGCCCCCCGTCTCTGAGCAGCACAAATGCAGCCGTCCTCCAGGCTTGGCTGCTGTGATATCGAGCTGGCCATCAGGTTGGCCTGGTGTGATTACAGAAGGGGAGACAATATCTCCTTGGTGACCTCCCTCTGTCAGTCCCAGCCAAATAAGATAGCATGGATGCTGAGGGGAGGTGCAGCTTGGGTGGGAGATGCACATCAACACATCAGTGTCGAGCTGGTGCCAAACCAAATGGCACGGCCATAGTCATGAGGTATGGTGCCACAAGATAGAGCTATAGTGGACTCCTAGTTTCAGCACAGCACAGGGTTGTTGGGGTTTTCAGACCACATGCTCACTCATTGATACTGTGCTGTATTTTTTGGACCACCTATGTCCCATATAAGTGCTATTCTGAGGTCCTCAATAAGGTTTTGGAGCTGCTGCACACAAGTGAACTCCTCCAGATCTGCTTCTGTTGCCAAGGCAAATCAATGAGAAATTGTTTTCTTACTAATTGTTAAACCATTTGGCCTTTAAAAAATATGCATATACAGCTATACATGTTCATTATCATACATGATACAATTACAAACATGTATCACTATTGTTTACTTCTTTGCCATAATGTACACATCTAAATTGATTATCCTTGTTACATTCTTAATGCAGTAACATGTGCAAAATGTACTTATTGCAACATTTAACAAACCACATCTCATCTGTAGACATTTTCATCTTGAGTCTCCCAGTATGGTGCAGATCTGAAGTAACCTTGTCAGGAGCTGATGTGCTAAAGAGAATGAACAGTAACCTGTGGCAGAGGAGCAAACCCTGGATGCAGCACATGTTTAGCAGAATCCACAAAGTTGTTTGGCACATGGTGTGGAAGGACGTTGTTTTTATCTGATTTTAATAAACAGATCGAGGAAAGTTGGACAGAATTGATGATGTCCAGGAGAAGGGAGTCAGTACCCCCCTTTTTTTGGTCTATCCAAAATCCTTGTCCATAATGGCAGATGTCGGCGCAAAGAGGGCAAAACACACAATGCTGAAGGCAAACCTCTCCCCTAGGCAGGAGGTCACTCAGTTGAGATACTCTTCTTGCATCCAGGGAAGAAGGTTGGGTGTCTGCAGTGGTCCCTGGGAGGTTTGCTTTGGTCTGTGATGCTTGCAGGAGCTCCCTGGTGGGGTGGCCCAGGCAGGGCTGTGTCTTGGCTGGTGAACCCAACACTCAGTTTGGTCCTGAGACATCCACTGAGGATCTGGCCAAACTCTCTCAGAGGTTTGCACTGCTGCAAACTATCATGCAGAGACAGATGTACCCCTGACGTGGCACCAGGGCACGTCTAAGCAGAAAAGGACAGCACAGGCAATGCCCAGGTACTCCACCAGTTTACACAAGACCATTGCTTATGAAATAAAAGAGAGCTTCACATCCAAGGAATAGAAAGAAAAATCTATCCCACTGCCCTTTCTAGAAGGCATTTACATTGTTTCCCATTCAAGCATTAAATTGAATTTATCCTTTCCCCCAAGGGTGTGTTTGGTCATCCCACTGCTGTGCCACAGAGACAAAACTGAGCTGTTGGGAAACCAAACATATGTGTTCTCCCTACTGCAAAACTTCCCTCCCATATACCCTTTTGCTGTGCATCCCATCCTGCATGGACTTGGAGTTTAGGGTTTGCAGCTAGCTCAATGCCCCTGATTTACTCCATCTCCTGGGAATCTGCAAGCTGACAGCTGTGGGACAGGCAGGGATGACTTCAGAGACAAGCACGTGTCTGCAAAGCCTGCAGAGGGGATCTTTTTGTGGAATTTACAGACTGTTTCATGTGTCAATACGAGAGGAGCGTAATTACCAGCTGAGAAACTGCAGGAAATAAGCCAAGATTGAATGAACGAAATGGAAAATAAAGAGAAGCGCAGAGGACACACACATTTTAAAACAATTACGGAGGTATGTATTCACATGCTCGTGGGAGCCTGGGAATACATAAGAGATCGTGACTGCAAAGGAATGAATGCACGGACCAGTCTATGGGGAGCATTTTTTTTCCCTGTGACTTCAAACTTCTCTCAGAGCTCACAGAGTTTGAGTCAGCTGGCATGCGATAGAGGTACGACTTCCCTAAGGAAACTCTTCCTCGACTTGCCCTGAAAAGCTGCCGGGAGAGTCTGTGAGACAGAAGGCTGCAAGCAGAGGTGAATCCTGCTCCTCCTTCTCCTCCAGCCACAGAGCAGGTATGTGGAGATGCATGCGAACCTGGGAGCGTGCTGGAAAGTTGAGCTTTTGACTGCGGGAGAGATGGGGGTCTCTGGAGACTCAGAGCTGCAGCCTTTAAAAGTAACACGGATGAGGAAGGTACTGTATAAATAAAATATACCGTGTTTATGGATAGGCTGAGGAAGTGGCTAAACACACTGTGTAGATGGCTCTATGCACACAGCTGTATATTTAATCCATCAGGGACTTGCACTGCAGCGAGTCAGATCCCTCATGTTAAGGAGGCACCGATGAGTTTACAACAATGCAGTTGTCACACACTGGGTTTGCTATTATTCTCTGTGTTTACAGTAATGAAAGATGGGGACATGTCTGGGTATTTTTTCTTTCTTTACAGGACTTTAGTCTGTTTGTGGAATTGGTGCATTATTGTGCTCTGAACCAGGAGTGCTGCAGAGATCAGCCTTGTACACTGATTAAATGCCACTCGCCCAGCTCCCCGACACTGAATCCTAACACAGCCTTGGGCAAATCACACAGCCCCCGGGTAAAATGGGGTAAAAAAGCCTGTTTGGCTCCTCTGCTCTTCTTACTATCAGCGCTGTCATTGAGCTCTCCCTGTTGGAGCACGAGGTGTGAGATGGCAGCGTTATTTTGCTACTCTTAAGATCCTGACAGCTTGAATGTCACCTTGGGTGAACAATGACTTACTGAGAGGGTTCTGCTGCATCTGGGCTGTTACCACGGGAATTAACATTTACACAGTATTTGGAACTGGTAAAGTTTTAGAAAATCCTGGTTTATATAAAAGTCACAGATAAATTTATAAAGCCAAACCCTGTTGTATTTTGATAAAAGTATTTTTTATGGATGTTTCCTTAAATAGAATCAAAAGTTAGGTTTTCCACAACAGAAGAAATTTGTTTGTGGGTTTTTGGTTTGGTTTTCTTTTTTGTTGGTTTGGGTTGTTTTACTAAGATGCAATCATTTCAACTTTAAAATCAACTTACTACTCTAAAATGCTGAAATCCGTTAATTTTCTGTAAAAGAAATTCACAACAAGTAATCTCTTTTGAAAGCAGATATTTACATTTCAGTGGTTGTATCAGTGCTTTACCTTTTACTAATATAATTATGGATGGATCCAAGGGGGGGTATTAGTATCATGCAATCACATCTATCAGAAATAACTATCCTCACCTCATTATTTCTCTTGTAGGATCACATAAATTGAATAGACCTTTTCCCAGATACTGACTCCACTGTCAACTAAAACAAATTGCTGAATTAAAAGTCTATTTTTCTCTCTTTTTGCTGCACTAAGATAATATGAGAAATTATTGTTTTAGTAACTGAATTTGAGTTTCCCCGGGAACTTTGTTTTCCTGGGAGATAGTTTGTTTTCATGGTCAGATAGTTTAATCTGCAAATGTCACTTTCTGCTGATATAAGTGTTTTCATTTTCCCATCTCCTACTGTCCCTTCACCCGTCCCCTCACTTAGCAAGCCTCCAGGCTGGTGGATTTCATGCAATTGTAATTTTATTTTCTTTTTCTTTCCTGGAGAGAGAAGTAGAAAATAAAAGGTGAATAAAATAGGGAATCTGGCTAAACTCCATGCATCCAATTAATTCAAAATGTTAATTTTTGATGGGGAAATTATGTTGGCTAAACACCTGATACAGGTGCAAGTGGAGAGAGGACAGAGAGAGAAACGAGGAAGGCAACAGCTTCAAAAGACAGGAGAAAAACCATGTTGGGGTTACTGGAGATACAGGAGTCTTTATTTTAGTCTGCAGTGTTGACTTGGCTGTGATTTTAATGAGCAGCAGAATCAGTGCATGCCCTTCCCTCCTGCTTTGGCATTTGTTTCTGCCCAGGCTCTTCTTCACAGTTCACCTGGCACAACTGTTTGGTCACTTGGTAAAACAGCTTGAGGAACTGAGCTGGCTTTTTAAAAAGCACAGCCAACAAAATCTCTGCTATTTTTATGCCTGCAAATCCAAACTTCCCAAAGTGCTCTGAACATCCATGCGTAGAAAATGCAAAGCTGCAGTCATCCCGGTCATTTGTTGCTCTTCATTACTCATATCATAGGCATGATATTAGTACTCCATCTCTAAATGAAATAAAAATATCCTATTTTAAAAATTTCTTGGTTTTTTTCTCATGGAGGCCTCAAATGTTTGAGGTTTTCCTTGTGAAAGTGTCTGTGTGTTGCAAGCGCTATTGCACACTGCTGACAAGACAAACTCTAAACACAGAGCATCCAAAAGGAATTTAAACCTCTGGACACCACAGCAGTCCCCAGCTTCAACATGAGTTCCCTGCTCACCCCAAGGGGGTTGCAGACAGAGAGCTTGAATCCAGGATGTGTGCCAAAATCAGCACTGCAGCCAGCTCCAGCCGAGGGAAGCTCAAGACACGACGTGCTTGAGGGAAGGTGATCAAAACTAGTCTGATGAGAGAGGAACCTGTCTGGGGTTGTGACAATCTCACTGCCAGACTGTTCTCTTGAGAGCTTAACACGGATTTTTCTATCCATTGCACCTAATCATGCCCTCCCCTATTGTCTTTTCATAGCATTTTCGTGGCTAGACCAGCAATCTGGTCGGGAGGAAGGTGTCCCTAACTATGGAAGAGGTGTTGGAGCCAGAGGGTCTTTAAGGCCCCTTCCAACCCAAGCCATTCCATGATTCTATGATTTATGCCTCTCATTGCAGGGTGCATTGCAAAGCAAATAAGGTGTTAAGAGTCCAGCTCTTTGGCATATTATTTCAGCCATGGGAAAAGTGAATTGCAACAGTTCAAGCTTGTGGCTCTGGGAGAAAGCAATGGGGAAATCTGTGTAAGGCTGGGTTTTAGCAATGGGGAAATCTGTGTAAGGGTGGGTTTTCCAGCAGCAGTACTTAATTAACAGAAGGAAGTGAGGAAATCAGCAATTAGACAGCTGCTTCAGCCCTAGAGGGCAGCACAAAATAATAAAAAAAATCTGAACTCAGAAGCCATCTGAAATAATCTTCTGCATGACAGAAGCATGTCTATCAGGGTGGTGTCCTGTTGTGGCTAATATCCGCAGCTTAATTCATTGGATCTAAACAGAAACCATTTCCATTTGAGGGCTCTTCCTACATGATGCCAGACACACTGCCCAGCATGAGTAACTGGATTTCATTGGGTGGCCTGGATATCATCTAGGCAGCAGCTGGAACCACACAAACCCATTAAATGCCTTGCACCTTCCTTTTTCCACCAGGCTCAGAGGAATGCAGAGCTACTGAGGTAGGTCATAAGTGTAGTAGGCTCAGAGATGGGTTAATTTATTGCACTGCTTGTGTCCATCTCCATATAAGATGATGCTCTGGTGCCAGCTTTCACATGTGTTGACCTCTGTGTTCCGTTTGAAATCTAACCATAATTGCTTTTACCTGCAGAACCATGAAACTGAACATCATCTTCTTGCTGGCAGTGGTGAACACAGGGACCTTGAACTATCACCCCATAGAGGGGACATCCTGTGAAATGGTAAGGCAGGATCCCTACTCAGGCCCTTTGGGATCCGGAATGGGGCTGGGATCCCCTTATTACAGGCACTGTGCAAACAGCCATAGTCTCTGAAAAGGGAAATCCCCCAGGACCAGACTTTCTGTGGTGGCAGAGGAGGGATTTGCAGCGTTAGGAGATGGGTAGTGGGCAGCCCTCAGGCTCTGTTCTTTTTGTAGTGACAGCACATAAAAAGGGTGGAGGAGGGGTAAGGTGGGAAGAAGGGTCATTATCTCAGTTTTTTTCTAAAGGGGAGCTGGTTAAAAGAAATTTGACCTGATTTCCCTGAGACCATAGAGGGTTTCTGGGACTGAGACAGAGAAAAGACTTAGACATAAAATCAACTCCTTTCTATCAGGCCTAAGTTCTTTGTGCTTTAAATAAAGAATCTTCTGTGAAATATATCTATACCAGCCCTTTTGTAATAGCAGGGAGACTGACCTCCTCTGCCCTGACACAGCATTGCTGCCAGGGAAGTTGCACCTGACTTCTGCTGGAGGGAAAAGAAGTGACAAAGCCTCTTGCTCTAGTACAAAATTTTCTCCTTGGATTTTTGCAAGCACCTGGCACAATGTTATAACTGTTATTCACAGCTGAACTGTCTCTCTTCCCTATCAAAGTGTTTCTGACTGTAACAGGCTTTTAAAAAAACCCTTTTTTTCCCTGAATATGGAAGCTGCTCAGCGTAAACCTTCAAGAATTTCCAAAATAGGAAAAAAATTATTTGCTAGCTGTGCAAAACTCCCTGATGGGACTCATTCCATTCCTGCCCACCCTGCTGTGTTGCTGCACTTCCTGAATTCCAAAGAAATTAAAACCTAGTTTATATACAACGATCTTGGGAAGGTGCCTGAGTAGGTCAGTTCATTGGCCAGAGAGGGAAGACTGATGAAGCTTGGGTCCCATGTATCACAGTCAAGTAAAGGCTGGACAAGACACACAATAATCCAAGCAGATTTGTCCCATCCCATTTTTTGGCTGGGTCACAGAGTGGGCTGACTGCTGAGAAGTAAACACGTGCTTGTTTCCACCACTCCACTGTAAACTGCTTTCATCAAGTCAATGACCCAAGGCTCTAAGCAGTTAATGGAGATAAATTTAGCTCTGACAGAAAACTGCAGTAAAGGGCTGGGATGCTCCTCTCGGATAAATGAACAGCTCAGCATTGCAGATGTCGATGTTGATCATCTTCCTTCACTGGATGTCTGCTCCAACAGAAGGTATATGTAAATCCAAACATCGTTTAAAGAAAGAGGGAGCTACTGGATTAGCTGCTGGGTCCATTGAAGTCCTGTATTACTATTTTTCATCACAGCCTCACTGTTTCACAAGATACTTTCCCTGTGGTGACACCTCTAAAACTCAGAAATTAATACTTTCATCCCAAGTCTCCTGGAACAAGCATGAGTCAGAGACTTGTGCCCATCTCTGACTCACCACTGGTGCTCCTGTCATTGAACTAGAGCCCAAAGAGAGGTTTTAAGAAGAAAGCAGTCCCTACCAGACTCTCTACACAGGAGTGAGCTGCACTGCATATACAAGTTATGGCACATCTCCTTACTTGCAAGACAACAAGGCACAGCTTAAATGTCAGGAGGTTCTTCCTAACTCATGTTGCCTTCCAAAAACAGGCAAGGTTTCAGCTAGTTCATGTTCTATCTCCCAAAGAAAGATGTTTCTGTTAATTCAGGTTGCCTGGAAAAGAATAAGCTTTGAAATAATTTACAGAAGGGAAGGGATTTTAGGAAATTCTGTCTTATCTTGGATTGAGGTGGTGCAAGAACATGCACATAACCGGTGTCATAGGTCAGCTGATGTGGGGTACTCAGGCAAATTGCTGAGGTTTGGTTGTGCACCTAAGACTCCACCTGGGCAGCTCTTCTAAGAATGGCCACGGACACCACACAAGTGCAGGTTAACACCAAGTGTCTGCATCCCAAATTACTTGGTTCAAATGTTCATGAGCTGACAAAGGAGAACTTGGATCCAGCTGCATTTTTTGTAGGGCTTTTACGAATGTGGATGACAACTTCCTCCCAGTGCTGAGCAGTGAAGAACTGAAATCAGAATCTTAATAATGCTCAGCTTTCGAGCTGTTGGATCATTTTTTTGCCAGCACATAAATGGGACCAGACACTGAAGGGACCAAATGCTCCTCACCCTGCAGTGCTTCTTGACTATGGACTTGAAATAAACTGATGGCAGCACTCGCAAAAAAAGATGAAGTCAGAACATGAGACTGGCAAAACTATCTTTCCAGTTTCAGGCTACCAACCTATCGGGCTAAGAGGCAGGAGGAGGGGAGATACACCAAACAGATGTTGTTTGCTCCATCCCCCTGAGGAATGCTTCATCTTTTCTTCCTAATCCTCATGAGGATAAAATTCATGCAGCTTGAGCCTCAGGGGAGACAGGTCGGTGCAGAAGATAAGAAATATGATGAGGATCAAAACAGTCAGTGAAAAGGAATGAAAGTTTAAAAAGAAAAATGGGAGGGGAAATGTTATAGGAGCAAATTGTAGACAGTGGGAACTATAGATTTTTATCTCTCCCTTTTATCCCTGGGAGGGTCCTGTGGATGCAGATTAAAGGCCAAATCCTGCAAGATACATGGTGATCTGGGGCTGACCTCTCACCCATTGACTTCAGTGAAAACTGGCTGGCTGGTTTGGACAGCAGTTGGATCGTGACTTTGCTAAGATGATTTCTCCCAGAAGGAGTGGAGAGGGCTCTACACTCATTGAGATTTGGCTCAAAATGTGTGAAGAAACCTGGCATCTGCCTTAGGCTGCAAAGTATCTGCTGCTTTTTCACTGTGGATTTTTTAATCCTTCTGGCTTCTGCCTCTTCCACAAACCAAATAAAAAAGGCTCCCTTCTCATGAGTTGGAGCTAAGCCCAACTTTAAGCATATTTTAGCTCAAAATGAGCAATTCTACGATGGCTTTGCAGGAAAAAAAAATAATGTCAGGGAGAAGCCAGAAAATTTCCTTCTTTCTCCCTAACTTTTTTAGCTGGGGGAGATTTAAGTGAATTGGAGGGGGGATAAAAGGGTGTTCAGGTTTTAGCAGTCAATTTACTTGGGATCTTTGGTAAAGATGTATTATAGTAAGGACTGTGGAGCAATCTGACTATATCTAGAGTTTGGATGAGCACTTATACTTCTCTGACACGTTTTTGTGTGGTCTCCAAAATTTAGATGATGCAAAAGAGATTCACAAAAGACTACTGCCACACTTCTCTAAAACAGACCTGCCACTTCATTCACCTCAAAGTTCACATGAAACAGATGGGTTTTAATATTTTTTACTTTTAATGTTTAACATCTGAAAAGCTTTGTGTCATGGAATCTGGATGCTGCTTGTCCACAAAAATTAAGATTCAACAGATTTTTTCTTTATTTCTTTCCTTTCTGATCTTTCTACAAATATCATATGGCCCAGACACTCAAATACATTCGTGACAAGAGTTTTCTCCCAATAAATTAAATGCTATCTAAGCCTTTCACATTCCACTCCCTCACACTGCTGTATGTTCTCCTTAATAACAAACTATAGCTTGATATTTATGCAAGGATGCTCATGTTCCTGTTCCCGATCTTCTTTTTGAACACACACTCCAAATTTTGGCCTGGACACAGACTCAATCCTAGCTGCAATTAAACAGACTTGCATCTGGAAGGTGGATTTGATTTTGACATTTGGTTTTTTCCTCTACCTGCTGCTGAGAGTTGGCCTGAAAAAGTATGCCCCTCACTGCACCTCAAAACCTTTTACTCTCTCAAGAGCTGGCACTACAGAATTTGTCTTTTCTGTGATGTGTCACTTGTGTTTTGTTGGAGCGGCTTCAAAAAGGACTCTCCCCATGCAAGGAGAAGGGAACTGTTACCTTAGGAAAAGGATAAACGTGGATAGTAAAAGCAGGAAGAGTTCGTAGATTTGTATCCGAAATGTTTCAGCTGTTAAATGACCCATTTTGGATAAAGGTGCATTACTAAACTAAGCCACGGCTAAAGGAAGACATGATCAAATATCTGAGGGTGTGACCATGAAGGAGAGACAGGTTTTTTTATATAGGATCCTTAAATGTTTTTCCACCTCCTTGCTTTGGGACCCACATTGCCAACAGAGTGAAGCTTTTTCAAGTACCACTTACTGTTGCGAGTTTGAAAAATCTAATACCAAGAGAAAGTGAGAAAATTAAACATCAGAAGAAAAACGAAGAAATGGTGCTTGATTGCAATGGAAAAAGGGCAAAACTCCTTCACTTGGGACTATTAAAACGAGTCCAGGAGAAGGGTACAAAAAGGAGAACATTTAGTAGGTATTACACACAGATAAAACTCTACTGTTGTAAGTCAGAGATGTCTTTAAAATGAAAAGAGTGCTGTTATCTGCAAATAAGTGTTAGGATTGTTGCTCTTGCTGTCTGAGTGCTCAGAGAAAGTGGTGTGATCGGTATTTCAGGAGGAGGTTCTGCCTGAATGTTGAATGTTATTTTCCTTATATATAATCATGCAAAATGTTTTCCATTTGTCACGTGACAACCCCTTTTCTCTCTTTTTCTGGCAGGCAAACTCACAGGCGTTTTGCCACAACAAAGACCTCCACCAAATCCCTCATGAGCTCCATCCAAAAGTAAACAAAATAGATCTGTCTGGAAATCTGATTCAAAGCATCCCTGAAATGCCATTATCATTTTACACTTCCCTCCAGTGTCTGGATTTAAGCTCCAACCAGATAAGCTTCATCACGTCTGGAGTGTTTGCACACATGACGAGTTTGCTGGAAATAAATTTAGCCAATAATAACCTACATGAGCTTGCTCAGAATGGGACAGAGGGGATTGGACTTTTACCCAAGGTGGAAATAATGGACTTGTCCCACAACAACCTCTACAACGGGATGGCCGAGTATTTCATTAAGCAAGCTCCAGCACTGCGGTACCTTTCCTTGGCAGACAACAGTATTGTCATGATATCACACAAGATGTTTCAGGGGTCTCCCAGTCTTGTGGAGATAGATCTTCAGAGAAACATCATCATGGAAATAGAAGAAGGTGCTTTTGAGACTCTAGCGAACCTTTCCAAACTCAATCTCTCCACAAATTCAATTACTTGCATCTCTGATTTCAACCTCAAGCAGTTGGAGATACTCGACCTTAGCAAGAATAGCATTGAGACCTTTCGTATCACAAAGTCAGATGATGAATACCGCTTAAGATGTCTGGATCTTAGTGAAAACAAATTGCTTCACTTTCCAGTCTTCCCTCAGGTAAATAAGCTGGTAACTCTGAATTTATCAAACAATTTAATCCAGCTCACTGCTGAATCTCCTTATAATAAAATGGACTACAGGGATAGTGAATGGCTAGATGCTTCTTTTCATCTTCTTGATCAGAAGCAAAGTAGAAACAGAAGTTCTCTTTATTTATCCCAGCTTGTATATTTAGACTTAAGTTACAATGAAATCAAATCCATTCCAGATGGGTTCTTTGAGTCAATGTTGTCCCTTCACACCCTTAATCTCAGCAAAAACTGTCTTCAGGCATTTGCAGTAAGTTATGACAGTGCATTGATCTCCCTAACTGTCCTTGACTTGAGCTACAATGCTTTGCAGAACCTTCTCCTCAATGCTGGTGCTTTGCCAAATTTGAAGGAGTTTTATATCCAAAACAACAACCTTCAGACCCTGCAATTCGACATCTTTTCCAGTCTTCCTAGCCTCAGACTGCTTAACCTACAGAGCAATAATATCAGCCTTTGTCACATGTACTCAGGATTAGCTAAGCAAAGACTTGCTGCAGAGGAAAGTGGCTGTGTGTCATTTGTCAATTCTCCCACTCTTCAGTACTTGTACCTAGCTGACAACATGCTGAACATCCTACCAGCACACACCTTCCACAAGACTCCTCTGGTTGTCTTGGATCTCTCCATGAACCCGGGACTGAAAATAGAACTTAAAGCACTATCAGGACTGGAAAAGTCTCTGGAATATTTGCATTTACATGGTAATAGCCTGATCGATTTAAATATTGACTTGCCTTGTTTTAGTCACCTTAAACATTTAAACCTCTCTGAAAATCAGCTGAACTGGCTGCCTAGGTGGGGTAGTGACTCTCCACTGGAAGTTCTGGACCTACGGAACAACAGGTTCAGTACATTAGAAGACAGCAATATTTTAGCATTAGAAAATTCACTTAAAAACTTGTACCTCTCTGGGAACCCACTCAACTGCTGTGGAAACATCTGGCTTTCATCAATGATCCAGAACAAAAATGTCCAGATCCCCAACGTGGAGCACTTAACGTGCCAGTATATTCAGAATTTTGGGTATCGGGAAGAAATGCACATTGGGAACATTCGACCAGAAGACTGTGAAAAAGAGGATCTGAAGAAAATCAACATCCTCATTATATTAACATTTGTATTAGTTTTATCTGTGATCATCATTGGTGTGGGTTCATTTTTTTGCTTCCGCAGGCAAAACTTTAGCCATCAGTTTAAAGCATAGGAACACAAAATGCCTTGAAAACTGAAGAAATCAGGTGCTACCCTGGCATTGTGTAGAAATGAAGGATAACATTCTCATCTTTGAGTCCTAACTGTGGGTTTTACGATGGTTTTGAAGTGCCCCTGAACGGCATCACTGTAGTGGTCTGGGTTGCAGGCACTGGAAGGAGAATTTGCTCTGTTTTGTACTGCTTCTTTCACATGCAGATCTGCTTAAAAGATTACACAGTGTTAGAAGAGGCCACTGTAAAGTGCTGCTGTTGTTTTGGAGGAGGTGTAATTCAAACCAGCTCAGAAGAGAAAGGTCTGTAAGGTCTTGAGACCTGTGACTTTTCACTAAGCTCAGATGATGACATCAAGCAATTAGGAAATCCCTTCTCAAAGTTATGTGCCTCCACAAGATGTTTTGATTTGGTCTGAGCTTTGCTTTTCCCTAGCTGCTTAGCTCCTAACCCTTCTTAAACTGAAATCATACAAAGATATACCAGAGTGAGTCAAAACACAATCTTCACTCAGTGTAGCTGGTCCAATTCCCCTTGAGTTCCAAAACAATGAGAATTTAGCTAGAAAAACAAAACAAAACAAAACAAATCAAAACAAAACAAAACAAAACAAAAAAAAAAAAAAAAAAAAAAAAAAAAAAAAAAAAAAAAAAAAAAAAAAAAAAAAAAAAAAAAAAAAAAAAAAAAAAAAAAAAAAAAAAAAAAAAAAAACCAAAAAAACCCCAAAAAAACCCCAAACGAAAATTATAATTAATGTCCACTGTGATCCTGGCTACTATTTAGAAAATCCACAGCTTACCATGCAAGCCAAAGACAATGTGGCAGGAGCCTCTTTGGATACTTCCTTTTATGTGTTAGGATGTTGATCCAGTCACTGGGGCAAGACGTGAGAGGTAGATGAGGTCAATTAGTCCTGGCACTTAGTACTCATGAGGGATGTAAAAGAAATCTCAAGCATGAAACAACTGCTGATATGTTTCCCAGATCTGCTCAGAAGGTCACAGGTCCACAGTTTAACTAAAAGAGGAGAAATTTGCCTCTCACGTGCAATACGTATTTAACTGGGTATAATGTGAAGAAATTAATCTCTGGGGTGAATACTTTTCAAAAGAAAAATCTTGGAGAATGAATTTCAACCAGCTAGCATTGGACTGAAATGCTTACATTTCTAAGGAAAACTGTGGGAAATTCACAGCATACAGCTGCATTTCAATGCAAAAGAATAATATATCTATTTTTAAAGGTCATGGAAGGTTAGACTTCAAAAAGATACCATTGTTAAATGATACACAGGAACCTAGTCCTGTGCCATTATTCAGATCAGGTGTTCACTGTATTACCCTAAAAGGATATTATAGTCTAGAGGATAGGCTGTAAGAAAAGTTATGGAGATCCTCATCCTGTGATGGGTTTAACATGGCTGACATGCTATGTTGTTAGAAGTTGACATTGACATATATTTTGTTCTGTACCATGACAGAAAATTCACCCTTTTGAAGTGAAAGAAAAGCTCACCAAGAGTGGGAGCCTGACCTGCTAATGGGGTGCAATGGCTTCAAAAGGAACTATATTGGGTCTTTTGTTAATGCCAGAAACTGTGCATTAAGGTATATAAGAGAAATAGAGGTCAAACCAAAACCTGTCCAGGTAAATAACTCAGAGTCAAATTGCTGCTTCATTTCTGTTTCTCCAAGCTAGTGAATGTAAAAATTAACACACTACAAAAAGGTGTACAATTCTATTTTTAAAGCAGCTATGTAAGAAACTGGCTGGTGGATTTCACTGTGGAATTTTGTAAAATAAAAACATCTTTGAATTTTGTAAAAAGCACAGGGTCGTGAATACATTAAAACACCAGTTTGAAATGCTTCACAGATGAAAAGAAAAGCCTTCCTATTTTTCTATGGTGTTCAGACTCCACCTTAGACCTTTACCTTCTGGTCCTGAAGAAGGGACAGCTGCTCCTTTTCTTAGAGTGCAACCAATGGAGACCAGGGAGATCTACTGAAGAGGCAGGCAAAAATTTGGAACAGGTTTTTCAGAGAACTTGTGGATGACCCATCCCTGGAAGTGTCCAAGGCCAGGCTGGATGGTGCTTTGAGCAACCTGGTCTAGCAGAAGGTGTCCCTGCCCATGGAAATGGGGTTGGAACTCGATGGTCCTGCAAGTCCTTTCCAACCCAAACCATTCTGGGATTAAGTGATTCTACAAATTTGCACAAACCATCAGCAGCAATGGGGTCTGATCTAACATGCACAAAAGCCGATGCTTGAGCCCATCATCGACTCAAGCCTTTATTCAAGTAGGGAAATAAAATGTAGTCTCCAGTCTAGTCTAGCAGATTGCACAAACAGCAGTCCCAGGAACTAGTTGGAAATCTGATGTTGATGTTGCTGAGCTTTTCCCCTGGTGTGAAGGCAAGCTGAGCTGTGTGCCCAGACACAGGTTAATTTGCCACACACTGAGTTTATGGCTTTTGTGTCAAGCATGGCAATCTCCTTCTCAGAGCCAGTATTAACTTGACTAGCATGGCTGGAATTAGTTAATAACCTGATGACAAAGTCAGACCCGTTTAATTAATAGTTTTCACACCGCTTTTGTTTGGCTCTCCCAAAAGGAAGTGCTTGTTATTACTAAACATCTGGGACTAATTAGATTTCCATTGACGTCCCTGGGAGCAGAAACAGTTTTCTCAAGAATAAGCCTCGGGAGTAAAATGCAGCATGGCTTGTTTGGATTTTTCTGTTAGCAGCATAATCAACCAAGAAGTGACATGACCCTGCTCCTCTAAATAGCCAATTCTATTATTCTGGGTGGGGTGAGGAGCAAGAAGGGAAATAAAACCATGAATAAAATATCAGGGAGGAAAAACAGGGAGAAATGTGAGCCCTGCATGATATTATGCATCAAAATAGGGGTGTGTAGCTGACAGCCCCAGCTCTCACCTCCCCTGTCTGTTACTGTGTCTGCAAGAAGCCCAAATGCCAAAGTACCTGATCCTGCATCAAACGTGGATTTTACTCACACATTACACATCTTTCCACCAGTCAGCCCCATTTCCCTAATAGGTTGGAGGCATAGTCTAATGAAGAAGAAAATTAACCCTGTCCCAGCTGCCACCAGGATAGTAGGCATGATACAGGCTCTTTTGACTGGAGTTTTGCAAGCAAGAATTTAAGCCCTCATTCACTGCTTTTTCATAAAGTCCTTGCAACAGACTTTGTTGATGCAAAGAAAGCTCATATTGCTAAGCCAAGGAATATTGTCCTGGGATTCTGGAATATGTAATAAAGCATTTGGGAGTCATGCAGCCAATGCAATGTTTTGGGTTTTTTTTAACTGCTTCATGCAACAAGTGCCCTCCTGTCTGCAGGTGTTTGCAGGGTATAGGACAGAAGAAACACAGAATCACAGAATGGAAAGGGACCTTAGACACCACCTAGTTCCAGCCATCCTGCCATGGACAGGGACACATTCCACTATAGCAGATTGCTCAGAGCCCCATCCAATCTGGTCTCGAGCACTTACAGGGATGGGGCATCCTGTTCTAGTGTTTCACCACCCTCTGACTAAAGATTTTCTTCATAACATCTAATCTAAACGTGCCTGGTATCAGGTAGATATAAGTACTGGAAACATAAGAAACACTAGAAAGACTAGAAACAGAGAGAGGCCCTAAAAGTTTAGCAAGTCATGACTCATGTTAGCCATCCATGGAAAATCAAGTCTCAGTTTCCAGAAGTACTGGCTTTTTTTTTTTCTGCAAAGCCAAGACAGTACCCTAACAGAGTACCAGGGCCTCTGGCTACAGACTTCCCTGCAGGGACTCCACTCAGCTCTAAACTAGCCACAGTAGGTTAGTACACAACACACTAAGTGCCTCCTAATATTTTGGGAGCCCAAATAATTTTCTTTCCTGTTCTATCTAATCCCTATGTCATTCAGTACTCTCTTACTTTCCTGGGGAGAGAAAAACCGACATAACAACTTGAATCCCCTGTACCTCCAGCAGAAAGAAAACCAGGCAAGGTATCCTCTGGCCATATTGTTTTCCATAAACAATTACCTATTCTGTTTGTGCACACATGTGCAGAGGCTCAGACACACACACGGGCTAGTTTGAGAAATAGATAATTTCAGGATTAGCTTTGTTTAACCTAAATTAAAACAGCCTGTGCTAAATGATCATCTGTAATAACAAACAGCCTGTGGTGCTGCTGTGGATTCCTATTTCATGCCTGTCCATGTGAAATATTTTTATCAAGATTTTCAAAAGTGATCCCTGATTCATTTCAGATGCCTAAGTTTGCAGCCTGCATCTTGCCAACCCTGAAACAAGTCACATTTTCCAGAAAACTGGGTCCCTTTCCTCTCAAAACCAAGGCTCTGTGGTATGTCTTATACATGCCCCATGAAAAAAAATGAGGTTGTCCAGATGTATCTATAATTATTTCACTTAGAGCTTTCTAATGATGGTTTCTGCTCTGACAGAGTTGTTTGGAGCATCTGAACAGCTGAAAAACAGCAAAGCTACTGTCAACATCTCCTCTGCCCAGTAGTCTGCCCTCAGAAGGACCATATTAACCCAAGTTAACTATTCCCCCACTCTCACTCCCATCCTCAGCTATTGTTGTGTGTAAACTTGAGTGAGAAAAGGAAAAAGTCATAAGAAAAGAACAAAAATTAACTGTTGTGTCTGCAGCTTCCTGTCAATGCTGCAGCTATGCAGCCAGACCAGATTTTGGTCCCACGGGTCCTTGATTGGTGAGGGTCCAAATAGATTTTGCCAAGTAAAAAGAGGAATGAGGAATGAGAGGAGTTTAGAGTCATCAAAATGCTCATAGTGAGTGATGGGAAAAGAAGAAAACAAAGTGTTGGTGTAATTCCCTCTGAGAAGTGAAGAAGTGAAAATAAATTTAGAGGAACAGGCAGTGGTAGGTACTTACCCACCTCTCCCCCAGAGTTTAGAGAAGATCAGTGCAGCTTCACCCCATCTCTTGTAGAGGAAAGGTGAGATGAGAGCCAAGGAGACAGATAATAAAGGAACAGAAATGAAGGATGATAGTAGGAGTGAAAGATGAAAGGGAAATGGAGTAGAGAATAGAGTTTTAGTACAATTCATGTCTTCATGATGGGTAACAGAGAAGTGTAATGGGAAACTGGAGAGCATCAAAGAGGGAGAGACAGGAAAAGCTTTGCAAAGAGGTAGTCAGAGCTGAGCTGTGCAGAGCAGGAGGAGACACAGGTTAGACAACATGCTGGCTGCTTGCAAGCATGTGATGCATGAAAACAGAGGACATCAGTTCATGCAGGGTGGCAAACAGAAGTGTAAAGTAAACAGGGAAATGGGATGAAGCTGAAATGGGAGGAAAAAGAGACAGAATAATTTTCTGAGGAGAAAATTCTGAGGAATTTTCTGTGCAACACTCTTTCACAAGGAAAGATACTTGGAGGCTGATGCAACACGATACTAATGAAAATTTTGGCAAATATGAGGGAACAGTCCTGCAACACTGGGAGAGTCACTTTTCTCCCAAGCTATTGTTCATGGCAGTCCTGCTGCATTGCAGAGCCAAGATAGTTCCACAGATTTCCTCCTCCTGTCCATGTCTAGCAGTCGTTGCATCCAAGACACATGTTTGGGAGACACATGGGAGACTTTATTGCAGCCTTTCAATGCTTAAAGGGGCTTTATAAAAAAAGAGAGCAGGTTTTAAATGGGCTTTTCAAATGGGACATGGAGGAACAGTTTTAAGCCAAAAGAGGGGAGATTTGGATTAGACATGAGGAAGAAATTCTTTACTGTGAGGGGGGTGAGGCACTGGCACGAGTTGCCAAGAAGCTGTAGATGCCCCAACCATGAAAGCCAGGTTGGATGGGACTTTGATCAATCTGACCTAGTGGGTGTCATCCCTGCCCATGGCAGGGGGATTGGAACTAGGTCATCTTTAAGATCTCTTCCAGCCCAAAACATTTTGTAGTTCTATGATTTTCCAGTTCCTAAGCAGTATACTTTGTGAAGAAGTATTCTGGGAACTGGCTAGAGAGAAGATTCCTCTCTACTGTTCCAGACTTTCCCAGAAAATGGAGGGGAGAAGGGAGTCCAGGGTGCTGAAGACAAGACCAGAGAAGAAGAGGATTTCATTTTCAGGTAGGAAACCCAACAAAGAGAATAAAGTTTGGGACAGACAACAGGGTAGGAGGTGTGGCATGAGGAGAGCCAAAGAGGAGTAAGAATAGCTAAACCAGCATTTTGGAATACAAATCACAGAATCACAGAATGGTTCAGGCTGAAAGCGACCTCTGCAGATTGTCTGGTCCAACACCTCTGCTGGAGCAGGTTCACCTGGAATATTTCCAGAAAAAGAAACTGGATGGGCAGTTACAAGGAAGACAGCATCAGCTCCTCCCAGGAGGATTCAGTTGAAGGACAAGGTACAGCTGCTGCAAGTTGCAACTGTGGAAGTTTCCATTAAACATAAGGAGAAAAATACTTAATAATGAGACATGCTGAACTCTGCAAAATCCTTTTAGACTTTTGAAACTCCTCAGGGCAAAGCCCTGAACAACCAATTCTGACAGTGAAGTTGGCCCTGCTTTTATCAGGCAGCCGGACTGGGTTTTCCAGATGTTCCTTCCAATTTGAATTATTCTCCAAATCTTTGCAAAACAGATATGGGTCATGCATTTATGTGAGGAACAGAGTAGCAGAGAAACTTTGGAGCAACAGAGCCTGCAAGCAGTATCTGCTCCCTGTACTGATGCAGTGAAAGGGATTTGACAGGAGAAGTGTCCAGAGAGGTGGCAAAAGTGGTTGATGATGTCACATGCGGGCAGAGCTGGTCAGATTTTTGCAGTCTGAGTTCACATCATCTTTCTTTTCTTTTTTTTTTTTTTTCCTTTTTTTCATTTTCTTGTAGCTCAAAATTAAAATGAAGCTTTTCAAAATCTTTCATGAAAATTCTGAAAACTGTGAGGTTGGGAAATGTGTCCTTTGTAAGGCCAGAGCTTCAGTTTGAATTCAGATTTTCCTACTGCAGCAAGCACATTCTCATATAATAAAGTAATAAATGCAACATTGTTTGCTTTTACTATCTTTGTTCAAGAGTAGATGAGGAAACATCTCGATCAGCTAATCCTAAATAACATCCGTCCCAGCTATCACTAAAACAAAACAAAGCAAAATAAAACAAAACAAAGTAAAAAAATATATGAGGCTGTTGAAACTATGCAAATGTTTTCATAGTTCTACACTTCAATTAGTGCTGGGACACAGGAAGAGCATAAAACAAAATAAAATAATGGTAGTAAATTTACGAAATTCCAGAAGAAACTTATCAGGTAAGATTTTAGTTTAAAAATGTTTTTTATTGTAAAACTTCTTTTCCATCATGAGTACTTATATTGTAACTTGTGCTTTTTAAAATATTTACAAGTTTTATGACTCCACTGCCTTTCACTTTAAAGTGTTGTTACAAAAAATCCTGGCAAGAGTCGTAGATGGAGGAATTTCAAACCTCCAGCTTCATTAATTGTTGTTTACTCTTGGAGAAAGCTCCTTGTAACAGACTTTAGCATATGTTTCTTGCGTTACATATGTGATTTGAGACCATATGTTTCCTCTAATCTGCCCCTTGTGTTTCATAACAGACATCAGGCAAGTTATTGCATTGCTGAACTGGACCAATCACACCTTAATTGAGCTTCTTTCCTGTTTGGAGGGAGTGATGCCCAGTTAGGTGAAGGTGTCCAGGTGCTTTAATTGCCTCTCTAGATATAGAAGTCCAAAATATAAATCTTTACTGTCCTTCTACAGTTGCTGATTCTTCCATCTGGTACCTAAAGTCTGCAAAGGACTGTGTTTAATGTTAAAATTACCTATGAATTTCACAGTCTGTTCATTGGCATATCCAGAAATGCCACAAAGAGCACAGAACCATTTATATTTGTGCAAGCCCCAACAAGGCTGTCATGTTGAGAATCCCTGTACCACATCTCCTAAGTGGGTAAACGTTGTCAAGGTGTCACTGCCAGAAAAAGCTCTGTACAAAGTGCAGCTGGAAATGGACCTGCCATGATAACTCCATGCCTAGATGACTAAACAAATTCTCTTTCCTACCCTGATGGGTGTTTTCTCTTCCCCAAGTGGTGCCTTCCTTGGCAGTCCTTGGGGAACGCTATCTGGATCCTATCAATTTATCCTCATTTTTGTCTCCGTTTATAGAATGCCATGCTCCTTAAAGGGCATTTAAGTAATCTCTGGAGAACTGAGCACAACAAATTGGCCACTGGGACTGCAGAAGCAGAGGGGAAGAGCCTGAAAAAGACTGTTGGGAAGTACCATCTTCCCATATTTCTTGATGCACTACTTAAAGCAATTCCATTCCTGCAGGGAGCACTGAGCCACGGTGTGCCAGTGCATGGTGCTCCGAACACCAGGCTGTACAAGAGAAAGGAAAAGTCACCACAACCTTCAGTCACGGTGTTTCATGTGGGAGGTCTGTGGATGTGAACCACCAGTGGTCAGTTCTGTCTCCCTCTCTAGCCCAGATTTTGAGGCATTTGAGTCACTGAGGAAGGATAAAATGAAAGTGCCACCACGAAGGAGTATGACATCAGCACACCCCAGGGTATCCGAAAGGCAACTGAACACCAGTTTGTGGGTATCCAGTCAAGCTCACTGCTGGATAAGAAGTCAGAATTAGATCAAAAAACAGAGGCTCCAAGTGCTTTGCCTTAACTGGTTGATATGCTGGCCCTCATCTCTGAAGTCTGATGTCAGCTTACTCTCTTAAAAAGTAACCAAAACTAGAAATCAGGATAAACTTCATCAAGGAAGGTTTTGCACAGCACTCTGCCTGTGCACACCCAATGTCATGTTGTCCTCTTTGTTTACTTTTCCAGCCTCCTGCTTCCTTAGACTGCTCATAAGGAGGCTTTCCAGTAGAGACAATAAAAGTGCAATGACATCACATGTTTGTGCACTAGAGAATGTGTCACTTCATTTGTTTTGCATCGTGTACTTCCAGCTGCTTTTCAGTAGGCCTCTGGATTCACCCACACAAAGTATTCTCAGATGTTTCCTAGCAGAGTGCCCAGCTGATGCACATTTAAACAAATGGCTGACTGCTGTCTGTGGAGCAATGCTCTCAGCATCTCATCCATCAAAGGGTGTTTTTTTCTTACCGCTTCTTCTTTCACAACTTGCTCACTGCGATTTCAGTCTTGTGCAAGAGTTGTTATGGGAATAAAGTCTTATCTCAGAGAAAGATCTTGCTTTATTTGAATTAAATAAAATCAGCAGATCTTCCTATCTTTTCTCCTCCAATAATAACAAAAAAGGCTTTATTCAATTAATGAAGCATGAAGGACATGCCTAGCACATAGTTAAGTTTTCTGTGGAAACATCCAAACCTCTCTTGCTCTTCCACTGCTCTGTTTCAGACATCCCTGTGGTGGTTTAGTTTGCATCTTTTACTTTTTGTGAGATAAGAATTAGAAGAAGGGCAAAGCAGGCTCAAAACTTTAAGGAATACAAAGAAGTTTATTACTAACAGAATTAAAGGTAATAAAAGAATGATAAAGATTACAACAAACTCTCCCTTTCCCTCCAGCACCTCTCCCCCCAGCACCTCTCCCCACTTATTTCCCAACTCGCACAAAGGATAACACATATGATTTTAGGTCAGAATTACAGTTCTTACGTCTCTTTCATATTTGAAAGAAAAAGAGGTTCCTTCTGCCAAATGTGGTGCTTCAAACTGCCACAGCAAACAACCCCGCCCGGAAATCTGCTGCCGTGAAATATATCTCTCTCATGAATTCTGCAGTCTTCCCACAACTGCTATCATAAGC
>VWZT01005648.1:0-134845 GCA_013397055.1 Pachycephala philippinensis | reverse complement strand
GATTGGTCTAAAACCCTGTCTATCAACTCAGTCTCTTCAAACCACCACAATCCCACAAGTTAGAAATAAATCCAAAACATGCTATCTGCACTGGGAAGTAATGGAAATTATTTTTCTGGTTAAACCAGTGCAGTTTTTGAAGATGTCTCAGCTGTAAGTGAATGAGGCCAAGTTACAATCTGTTCACCAGCCAAGACCTCACAGCTCTCTACACCTCTCCTTGCTTGTGAAGCAGTTTAAAACATTTTCGTGTTTTACTTGACAAATGGGACGGGCTAAGACTATCTGCAGTATCATTAACATCCTGACTAGGGATAATTTATTAGGACACAGCTCTGTGGCAGCTGCCCCTATCTGCCTTGTGCTGTCTTGCTTTGCAGAGCTCCCATGTTTGCTCCTCAAGAACGAAGGTCTCAAGAATAAGGTTACAAAACCTGGCAGAGTTTTCCAGCCAGACACCGTGAGAGAGTTCAGAAGGGATCCAGGAGCAACTGGGAAAGGTGTGAAAAATGGGACCTTTACAGAAAGGTTGTGAGAGCTGGTTCACAGAGGAAGGGAGAGAATTAAAGCATATAAACAGAAAGGGAAATTCTGAATCAGAGGGGAAGACAGAAAAAACACACAGAAAATGTAAGTCAAATGTTGGGTGGATTTTTACAGTCTCCCTGGTGGCACAGATGTAAATGTATGTCGGCATCAACCCTGAATCTGGGGAACCCAGCAGAGTCTGCCTCCTGGAAGAGGCTTTTTGCATGAGGAAAGGAGTGGATGCTTTCCCATCAGTTTGGACTTAGAGATGTTGAAATGTAAATTATTCAGGACTGCTAAGACAACTCTAATTATCTTGGATGGTTTTCATTCCAGCCTGAGTGCCTGAATCCTTCTTGTTCTGTGAATGAAAATTGTCCCAGAACAATTAAACCAACATATCCAGGTTCCTGACTGGGGGAAACCCTTTGGAGGGACAGCTTCAGTCACACCAGTGAAGGCACTGCTGCCATTGCTGCTCACTTTTTGTTTTACCAACAGCAAGCATGGGACACCTGATGACATCAGGTGATGCTCATCAGGTTCCATATATCCAGCAACTTTTTGAACTGCGCTCAGAGGACAACAGAGGTGAAAGCTGGTGACACCAAGGTGAAAACCCCATCAAAAGTAAGGCTTTGTACAAAATATTCATTCTTTTAATGCATTTCTTGCTTTTTCTTCCCCAGCTGTTCCGTATACTCCATCCTGACCACTGACCTCCTCTCCCTCTGTTCTTCACTGGACTCCTCCCATCTGTTTCAGGCCATCTGTCTCAAACAGAACATAAACTCAACAAAATTTAAACCCAAGCTGAACTTTTGAACTGTATCATATTTGCGTGTACCGGAAATTAGGTCAGGGGAATTCATGCACCCATATTTCATCAAGAAGTGAGGCCTCTCTTCCTTGTTTATTGTTTCTACAATATTTAAATTTTTAGAAATAATATTATTGACTGGAAACAAATCTACTCTAATTGGAACAGCCTTTTCAATGTGTGAAAATATTATAATACCAATAGAGTCTGTGCTGCAAAGGGTGCAGGCAAACAGGAATTGTGGGCTGGCACTGTGTCAAAATTGCAGCTGTTCTCAAAACCTTCTGACCAAGGGAAAATGGTGTCTAGTCTTGAATGTTCATAGTGTAGGCATAAAAACACCACCATAGTCCTACTGAAAAGGTAGAAGGTCAAATCCTCATGGGAGTTTTTATTCCCTTTTGTAATATGTTCTCCTGAATCTGTTGATTTCTACAATGTAGGGGTCTGGATCACCAAGCACAGCTGAAAGCATTTTTTCATCCAACGTGTCGTGGAGTGTGTTATTTGTAGCACATGTAAAGGACTTCAAAGCAGCAATGATAACTTACACACTTGTGAAGTTCCCTTTAAGCCAGATTTTTCATCAGAACCTACATAAATTCACTTGTAAATCAGTGCACTCTTTGAACCTAGGTAGAGAAACAGGAACTTTTTTTTTTACATGCTTCAAGTGAGAACTTGTCCATATTACAGTCCCACTAACTGCAGAAATCAGGACGGTTCTGTGTATCAAATCATGTCTGAAAATCTTCCAGTCAAACTCAACCAGAAATGGTTGCAGAGGAGCACTGCCTGGTTCCTCTCACAGATGGGGAGGACCTGAATAAGTGTTTCCAAGGACACAGAGAAACTGCATGAGGTGACTCCATTTAGAGTATCCATGTACAGTAAATAGCACCTTGCACACAGTTCTCACCCTGCAGTGTGCATCAGCAGCTCACACACTATATTTGCAACAAAATGCATTTTGCACTGGCCAAGGATGAAGTTGTGCACAAGGCAGGGGCTCTGCACCAATCTCAATGCACCTTTACTGAGTTTCCTTTTAACAGCCATTCCCCATCCCTCCAGATCTCCTGGAGTAGAAGCTGAACTTGAGGCTTCCAGTTTAGCAACCAGACCAACAGTTCAGATACTTGTCCAGAGCTCAGTGGAATGAGGCTTCCCCATCTTGTTCTGCTGCCCAGATGGTTGGCTGCCTTCCTCCCTCCCTTAGGTTGGGAAAGCACACGTGTGGCTGCCAGAAGAGAGCTGGACCCTAGGATGCTGTGAGAGAAAGCACCTTTGCATTGTTTAGCAATACCTATGTAACACTGAAGAGCAGCTCCCCATTGCCATGGAGGGAAGGAGAGAGGGGTGGAGCAGTGAAAAACAACCAGGGGGCTTATCAGCAGACTTGCTGCCTCTCAGGGATGCTTTTGGATGCAGTTGTAGGGAATAAATCATGCTCTCCCCAGACCCCTCTGTTTTCCTTTCAAGCAGAAAAATGTGTCATAAATCATGTTTTTATAACTCAACATTGTATCAGGCTATGAGTACATTCCTCAATTAAGGAAACAGCCCCTTGGGGAGGGTCGCTCCAGACAAATCCTGTGCCAGGGAAAATGCTTCTGGGGAAAAGGCATTGGACAACCCTTGCCAGCAGCTCCCTTTGACCTCCCCGAGGGTACCCTGCATGGATGGCTGCAGGGAGCTGTGTATTTGCTCCACCATGGCACTGAGCTGGTCAGCCTCACGCCAGCTCTGTTTGGGATCTGCATGGCTTTGTGTGCCTGAGCTCACAGCTTCCACCAAGGAGCTTTCGTTTTCATGGGCACAGCCCCAGACAGGGCCAGCTCTTGCCCTACTGTGTCTCGACACTGAGAAGCCCAAAGTGAAGTCAAAAGCTGAAGAGCCAGGAGGTGAGAAAGCTGTCCTCCACCACTCTACTCTATTAAATTAGGAATTATCTATCCAACCCCTTGGTCCCCTTGGGCTGACAACGACTCAGCAGCCAGATGGAGTGTTCTGATGTCCAGTACTGCTTTTATCCACTGTAAGGAAGCTGTCTCAGTAAGGGCAGCACAGTGTGCCAGCATGTCTCACAACGTGGTTTGCAAAATAACATCACAAACCCAGGATAGCTGGACTGATGGGCAGCTGGGATGAGAGGGATAAGGACTTGCTATATATCACCCATGATTAGTCAACACAAGCAGCCCCATTTCCCTTCGAGGTCTTGGAGAAAGCTGTGGTACTTGCAGGATAGCAATGCTCCAGAGAAGAGCTATATTTGGTGCCTGGGAATGAAGAACCAAGTAAGGATGGAACAAGTTTTGCAGCCTAAGGACTGTGTTAGGTGCAGTCCTTTCCTTCCCAGTGAGGGAGAGTGACCCAGGCCTCACCAGGACTATGTTCTCTCTGCAATATCGTGGTTACACTCCAGCAAAGCACAGAGATAGATGGGACAGGCTTAAGCAGTCCTTGGGAGCAGACCACAGCCCTTTGCTCTCTGTAATGGAGAGGGAAGATAGGCTGGGAAGAGTGAAAAGGGGCCATAGAACAGCCCAGAAGAGGAGTTTTTTGGCAGATTCAGCAATGTTACTCATGCAGAATCTTTGGCTGCCTGCTCCTGACTGGGGTGATTAACAGATAAGTAGTTCCCAGATTATCAGCTGCAGAAGTGATAGTCAATTTAACAAGCCAAATATTACATTTTTCTCACAGTGGGAAGATTGTCCCTATTGGGGTGGCTTGGAAAATGCCCAAATGGGCATGAGAAATTGCCTGGAGTGCAGCCAAAGATCATGTAAGGTACGAGACTCTCTTTTCCTGGAGTAGTTCTAGGTCTTCAGCCTCTACTTGAAAAGTTCCAGGTAGTGCAGACTGGGGTGGCATGTGGACATAGGGCACAGGACATTTTGTTTATTCTTTTTTCTGTTGTCACCATTTGTTTCGCTATCCATTTATTGGCAGTGATTTCAAGGCAAACTGCACATCCTTCTGGCACAGCTTCCCTTCTCCTGTGTCCTTGCTCCCTGTTCAGGTGGCTCTCACTGCAGAGATAGCAGGACCTCTGTTGTTAATTTTTCCCATAAATTCTGGTTTGAATCCCAGTTCACATGAATTTTATTGCTGGGAGGGCAGAGGTCAGGAGGAGAGCAAGCAGCTGTCATCACTAGGTAAGAACAGAAATCAACAGCTAATCAACATTTTTCATTTATTTAGAGTATTTAAATTAACTATCAGTGTCTGAATATCTAAGCCCCTTTCTTTTAAGGTTGCCCAAACCATCACACTCCTGTGTCACCACTGGGCTCTTGTAGAGCATTGAAACTGAGCCTTGGAGGAGTTAATTGAGTGTAGCAGTGTAGGTGGAAACCGAATGTAGAAGCTGTGAGTCACAGTCAATTTCTCGTTTCCCTGTATTGTTTGCACTGCTTGCACTGTTTTCAGACCTTCTGTTTCTGAAAACTGGCAGCTTTAGCCAGTTTTAGGCCAGTAGAAATAAACAGCAATCTACTTTTAACATCAGAGAAATAAATACCCTGAAGACTAACCAATACACACAACTAGCAGTTACCTGACATCCCGAGTTTGAAAGGTTCTGCTTGTTGGAGAGCTTACTTTTCATAGTAAGTTTAACTGATGGCATAACCAAAAGGGGCTGTGTGGGGTTTTGGTTGGCAGAGGGTGGCAAGAGTCCAGCCAGGGCACCACTGCCAAGACAGACAGGAAATTTGAGAACCCACTGAGGAAGCTAAAGGAGCTCAAAGGGAGCTACAAATTAAAACCAGACAATAGAACACTATTGCTGCAGAAGGGGGAGAACAGTGCTTGTACATTCACAGTACTTACTTAAGATCTCTGAAGGCGCTCATTTTGATGAGGCACAAAAATACATCATAGAATGTTTTGGGTTGATTGAGACCTTAAAGACAATCTAGTTTCAACTCCTCCCACTGGACCAGGTTGTTCAAGGCCTCATCCAACCTGTCCTTAAACACTTCCAGAGACCGACCAGACACAGTTTCTCAGAGACACATGCCAATCCCTCGCCACCTTCACAGGAAAGAATTTCTTCCAATTTCTAATCTAAACCTTCCCTCTTTCAACATGAAGTCATTGCCCCTTGTCCTGTCATTCCATGCCTTTCTCAAAAGTCCCTCTCCAGCTGTCTTGCAGCCCCTTTAAGCACTGGAAAGAGCTCTAAGTTCTCCCCAGAGGCTTCTCTTCTCCAGGCTGAACAATTCCAGCTTTTTGAGCCTGTCTTTGTAGCAGAGGTGCTCCAGCCCTCTGAACACCTTCATGCCCTCCTCTGGACTTGCTGCAGGGTGTCCACATCCTTGTGCTGGGAACCCCAGAGCTGGATACAGCACTCCAGGTGGGGTCTCATGAGGGCAGAGCAGAGGGGCAGAATCCCCTCCCTTGCCTTGCTGGCCACACCTCTTTGGATGCAGACCAGGATATGCTTGGCTTTCTGGGCTGAGAATGCATAGTGCTGGCTCATGTCATGCTTCTTGTTCATCAATGCCACCAAGTCCTTCTCCCCAGGGCTGCTCTCAATCCATTCTCCACCTAGCCTGTGTCTGTGCTATGGAATTGCCCCCACCCAGGTCTAGGACCCTGCACTTGGCCTTGTTGGACTTTATGAGGCTCACAAAAGTCCACCTCTTCAGTCTGACAAGGTCCCTTTGGATGACATCCCTTTCCTCCAGTGTGTTGACAAGCTGTTATGGGAACCAGGGGAAACATGGATATTTTTAGCCTCTTCACCTGAGATAGAAAATTATAGTTTCAAAAGATTTCAAAAGCTTTTCACCCTGAACTCCAGCTGTGGAGTGTATTTACAGCGGAACAGCCATGGTTATTGCATAGGAGGTTTTTTAACATAACATCCTATACCATGGAATTGCACATGCTCTTTGTTGAGCATTTGCATATGGGTAAAATATCAGTTTGTGAGAGGTTTCCATGGAGATGAGGAGAAATAACAGCCTCAGTCCTCAGTTCTACTGACTTAACCCAATGTGCCAACATGATCCCAGAAGCACTTATGTGGCTTCACATATGTGTCATTCAGCAAAATCAAGGGAAAGGTCACTGTATTACTCCGCTCAGCTGGGACAAGAGGAAGCAGAATGGAGCTTTGATCACACAGCTTGTGGACTTGAGAAACCTCACTGCACAGACACATGGCTCTAATGAGAATGAAGAGACCTTACTTATTTTTTTCTAAAAAAACGCATTAAGTTGCCTTGAAATCATGGCTGCACCTGGGCTGCACGTCCTGCCAAATTTCAACATGAAAATTTGCATGAATAACCATAGGAAACCAGCATGAAGCTGCTGATACCACTGATGGCTGATGATGACTCATGTGACAGCTTTCCAGATGCCACCGATGGAGGTGCTGTCACGGGGCAGCCTGGTCCAGGGATCCAGATCTCATGCCAAAGAAGGGCACGGGAAGGCAGACACAGCATCTTGATGCCCATCTCTCATCTCCAAGCACGAACCCAGACTGCTGTGCACATCAGGGGGAGAAGGAGGATGATCCTGAGGAGGCGCTCTCTGAAGGAGGCTTATGAAGGAAAAACAGGTTTCTGTGTCCCAAATAATATTTAAACCTTGGAGCTGTACTTGCATTCCAGAGGCACTTAACCCATTAATCCATGGTTAACTGATGGGGAAGAGATTGTGATGCTGCCTGTGTCCTCCATCCAGCTCAGCACAGTGAATGGCTCTTAGCACTGACGACACATCCAAATGTTTGGAGTGGGGCTCCCTTCACTAGAAGTGACTTGGAGGCATTTGAATCATTGTTGTCTATCCCAGGGATATTCTTTTTCCCTGGGACTGATATTGAGCTGTTCCTAATCTTCCATTTCATGAATGGCACGTAATCCTCACCTTGGTTTCTGCTGATTTCTGATCTAAATACGTCAAATTATACAGTTCAACCCAACTGTTTTATTTGACCACCTCAACAGAAAATGGCTTAAAAATAATTTCAATTCAAGTTGATATAACTTATCTGCTTAGTTTCTAGTTTGGTAATTGAACCAGCAATATGTGTGATGGGATTAATCTTTATCAACCACAGTTCCACCAGCTCTATTCTAGACAGAGGCAGTCACCCTTCAGAGCAGCACGCACAGCCTTAGCCAGACCCAGGAATTATTGGTTTGCTAGTAAGATGCCACTTATGTCTTTCATTTTCAGGGGAAAAGAACAGTCACTCAAAATTTATAGCAGAAAACTATTTTGCAGTAGTCCAATGAGATCCAAAGAAGATGCCTTCAAGAAACATAAGCAGAGCAAAGCTGACTGACACCTCCATGGTGCAGACAACTTTGATCCATATTTCAAAGACTGAACTGAGAGTGGATCTGTGCTTCCAAACTTGGTTTGTGCTTCTTTCATAAAGGAGATATCCAAAACATTGTATTTGGACTTGTTTCCTTATAAATAATATAAAACCCATATTCATGGTTCCTTATAATCTCTTCTCCTTTCTCTTATTGTCTGTGCTTGGGAATGTCTGTTCCCAGTTTTGACCTAGCAGATATTTTCCTGAATTAATTCAGATTTATTGCCTTTTAGTTTTGGTATTCCAAGTCTCAAATGCACCATTTTACAGTTGAAATATATAATTTACCTCTAAAGCATTGCTTGAGATTTCAAGAAGACCTGGGACTCACCTAAGCTCCACTGGTTAAGCACATGAAAAGCACCAATAGTCAGTCTTAAAAGGATCCAGTATAAATCATTGCACCACTGCTACTGGAGAATGTGTTCGGTCTCAGCATTTCCTGAACATATAGACAGCGTTCTGACACCAAGAGAGATTACAAATTTGTGCCTGGGCTTCAACAGAAAATGGGCAATTATCAGGAAACAGTTATTGGGAAAATTAGTCTTGTTCTCAAAATAGTACTTCCCATTACAGCCATGTGTTGTGCTGGGGAAAACATCCAAAAGGAAAAAATCTTCACAGATTATTAATGAGTGTAATAACAGCAAAAATAATGATGCTCTGACTCTGGTAATTAGAAAAATCACCAAGCTTAATAAAATGGACTACCATCAAAGGAATCTTATATTAAAAAAGTATACAGGTTACAAAGGGAGACTGTTAATGATACATGGTAATTGCATAATAATGTAACGCTTAACAATCGGTCATCTGAAATCCTGTTTTAGACACATAAACAATTATCTTATTTACACAGTGGTTGTCCTCTTATTCCTTTCCTCAATAGTTACTTTCTTATGCACTTTGCATAGTTAATAACATAACCAGAGCTCAGAAGGGCCCTTCAAACACAGAATTCAGCTTACCCAAGTAGTACCTTTAAGTGCCCATTAAAGCTGTGATATGACAGCATTTACAATCCTGAGAGTCAAAGTAATATCCTGGTGTACACTGTAAATGACATAAAAATTCTTCCTATTGCCATCAGAGTGGAGTGTGGAATTTTTAAGATGCACTTTATCCATCAGGCTCTGATGGAAAAGTAATAATAGCAGGTGAGAGAGAAAACTGATAATCTTCTGGTCATTTAGCTCTTTCCATTTGGTCTCTACCTTGCAAAAAATTTTATGACACTTTTGAATCAAATTAACCATTTAAGGAGATCTGATCCTAGCTTGTCACTGGCAGGTATTTTTTCTTATATATAGATAATCTATTCCACCTAAGATAAATGGGCTCACATTGCTCAGAAACATGTTTTAAGTTTTTATTTTGGTAGAGGCTACTTTCTTTTTCTGTTTTTTTTTCCTTTTCCTTTTCCTTTTCCTTTTCCTTTTCCTTTTCCTTTTCCTTTTCCTTTTCCTTTTCCTTTTCCTTTTCCTTTTCCTTTTCCTTTTCCTTTTCCTTTTCCTTTCTGTCACCAATTAAGTGTGGAATCTGATCATTTTCAGGGACATTTTATGAAAATCTTTTTTCAGGTATGGTCTCTGAGTTCTGGCCTGATAATGGTCAGATTGATCCCATCTCACTCCATCATGCTTAAAGCTGGGCTGATAATTTGAGGTGTTGGTCTATAACCAACAGAGAGACAGAGGTACCTCCAGAGGAATCACTTCACCAAGAAATGATTTTACATATTTTGGGGCAGAAAGGATGTTCTTCAGAGACACTTTTCTCTCTCCATGGCCAATAGTAGAACAACTTAAAGCAGGTACATAATTTTTCAGAAGCTGAAATGAAGTGTCAGATACAAACAATCATCACTTTCTGAGGGATGAAGCCATCTGTGCATGCCTTTTCTACTGAAGTCAACACAGCACCTGGTCTTTCCCTTATATTAGTAACAGCTCAGACAAACTTTTTCAAGGAAAGGTCCAGGAGTGCTTGATTCAGCCTAGGAGACTGAATGGGGGCTCAGGTAACCTCTTCCAGATCTTCCCAGCCTGCACCTCTATAATATTGTGTGGAATAAAGATCAATTGCTGGATCAGAGTCCTCTACAATCAGTCTCTAAAAAGTGCCTTTTTCTCTCCAACAGCAAAAAAGTAAGCTCAGACACAAACATCACCCTCAAATATGTTTATATTTAATCTGGCAAATCCCACCATTATGGTTCAAATAGAAAGCACATCTTGTGCAATTTAGTCTCAAATATTTACAGTTTTGATAGTGCAGCTGGGTATCTCCTACTTGCTAGCAAAGGACAAAGATTTCCAAAGACATTGCAATGCATACAGTATTTATTCAAAGTAAAGTCTCTCTGATATCTGTTATTGAGTGATAATGTGAGAGGTTGAAGAGCAACCTCAGAGTTTATATTTCAGTACAATTTCTGGTTGTCTAGAGACCAGATGTTTAAGCAATAAGATGATTAGCACTGAGTAGGTGGAATGTTTGAGGACAGGATGATAATGTAGAACTGAAGATTACACATTCTCCAGAATCTTATGTGACTATAAATCACTGGACTTCTTCAAGCTGCACCAGGAGAAAATTCCATGTACGCCGTCTGTCAAAATGAAAATTCATAGCAGTGAGAATAGTTATGGTCTGGCTTTGACAGACAGTAGTTAATAAACTAGTGGGATGAAAGCAAATTTATTTGAATTTCAAGGCAGCATGAACTTAAAAATCAGTTGAAGCTCACCTTCTACCATATTGTTACAATGAATTTGAACGGATAAACAAGTGCAGCACATAAAAGTCAAAGAAATTTATAGAATTAGATTTTGGAGAAGGCAAAGATTTCTTCTTGTGTGTATAGAAAAGGATTTAAACCCCTGACCCCTTCACTAAAATGCCAAATCAGGGATTAATACAGCAAACGACTTCTCTCTCTGTCCTTCACAGTATTGTGCTAAATGGGCCTCTGCAAAAGGAGCAGGGATGGAACAGATCAGTCTCATCAGAAAACGGGTGACCACAGTTCCAGGTGCATGGTACCTCTTGGGTTACAAATCCCAGACATTTCTAGGAAGAGCATGTCAACACAGTTCAAGAAGAAATCTAACCCCTCTTCCACCTCATTTCTAAGTTTGATGACATATTATCTTTACACTACATATTGGCAAGTTGACATATATATTTTGAGCAAGCTCAAAACCAAATGCAGTGGTAAAATTCTGGCACTGGTAAGTTTTAATTTGAATGTCACAAAAGTTTTCCCAGCGTCTGAACTTTGGACACTTTTTCCTCACTCTCGACATTTTTGACTCAGTTTTCAATACTGTGGAATGAATTCTACTTAGGACTGACTTCCTCAAGCCCTCAGACTGTGTCCTCTTGCCACAGCAGCAGCAATATTGTTGCACAATAGCAAAACGATGTGACGAGTTTTTCATAGAGACTGATTTATGAGGCAATAGATTATTTTCTTTTTGAGATATGAAAGTTATAAACAGGATCTAAACTTTCTTCCTGCAAACATTTACATATGTTCTACACTTCATTTATCAGAGTGGGCTAACTGACATCAGACACTTGTGTACACAAAGTTAAATAAGTGCATGAATATTATCACTAAGCACAGGGGGTCAAAAACTAAATGAAAGCCCTTAGGCAAGCAGTTATATATATTCAAGTGGGTGGTTAAGAAGTTACAGCCTGTCAGCTGAGCTCTGGTGCTTGGCTTGTGCACGTTCTTAAAGTGCAAGAGCACAGCTCCACTTTGACACGAGCGGTGGAGGAGAGATTCAAGCACAAGCATCTCCCAGCACAGTTGAGGTACACTGAGAGCAGGAACATGCACGGTGATGACAGCTCAACAGCAAGAAGCATTTCAGTAAAGGTCAGCAGAGATGTGCTGCCAAACATCCGAACCATGCTTCTGCAAACCCGCTTTTCAAAGGTCACCACTGCAAGTGATGGGAGGACTTGTGCAGGGGATGAGGAGTGTGTTTCCATTTTAGATCAAGGAGCTGCACAAATCTTGCTGTAAGCCTCAGGAAAGGCCCTGTAGGTCCCTTGAAAAAATAAATCTTTATTTTATCTCAAGACTGCCTATTTCAAGAAAGAGCAACACTCAAAAGATTTGCACAGCTGAAGCGATTACTGAAATTCCTCAGAAGAATTTACTCAGACTGAACCCTTGACTAGCAGGAAAAATTTTAAAAGACTATATAAAAAACTTTTTCTTCACAAATCACTTTTTGTTGATTCTCTGCTGACCCAAATTTGAGAAATGCCATGCAAACTAACATATATTAGTGTTGAAAGTATTATAGAAATGTGTCAGTTTATCTGGGTCTTCTTCATATATGGAGGTAAAACTAATTCTTCAGAAGGAAAAGCAAGACATGAGTTTTATTTAACAAGCCATCACACAGAGGAAGAACAACAGTGTTACTCAGCACTTTGTTGATACGAGAGGTGTACGTGCTGAAAGGGAGGCTCTTTGTGCCTTCCTACAACAGGCCTGAAAGGACATAAATCAATAAACAAACCTGACAGCACTCAGGTCTGACAGTGTGCTGAATAAACCTGAGTTGTGTGAATTACAATAGCTCATTTGTTAGAAACACAGAGGTGCACTCAGAGAGAGGAAACAAAAAAATAGTTCTTGGCACCATCAGGGAGCACACACCAGTCTGTGATAGGATCAATCTCATATCTGTACAAAAAAATCTTTGCAAAGGACAGGAGATTTGAAAAGAGAGGTTGCTCCAAAACACTCATCATAGATCCTGGGAAGGACTTACCTTGGCCTGAACTGTACAAGAGGAGGGGCTGCTCTAAGAATCACATAAAACTGCACTGTTCAGTTCTGGTGCCCCCATCATGAGAAGGATGTGGACCTGCTGGAGTGAGTCCAGAGGAGGGCACAAAGATGATCAGAGGGCTGGAGCACCTCTGCTATTGAGACAGGCTGAGAGAGTTGGGGTTGTTCAGCCTGGAGAAGGTTCCAGGGAGACCTTAGAGACTCTTTGAGTAGCTAAAGAGTCTCCAAGAGAGCTGGAGTGGGGTTTTTGACAAGTACATGGAGCGACAGGACAAGGGACATCAGCTTCAGACTGACAGAGGGAAGGCTGAGATTAGGTATTAGGAAGAAATTCTTCCCTGTGAGGATGGTGAGACACTGGCATGTGTCTCTGAGAGAAGCTATGTCTGTTTCATCCCTGGAAGTGTTTAAGGCCAGGTTGGATGGAGTTTTGAGCAACCTGGTCTAGTGGGTGGCATGCCTACCAAAGGCAAGGGGCTTGGAACTACATCATCTTTCGAGTCCCTTCCAACTCAAATCATTCTGTGATTCTGATTCTATGATTATGTACTGCAGGAACTGAAATGGGAAAACTAATACTATCAATAATTTTAAGCACCAGACAAAATAATTTTATTAATCTCTGAACTTATCCCAAATTCTGGCAGAATTTTCCAAAAAGCTTCAGTGGAAAGGTTTAGGGCAGGTGAGAAATGTAATGTAATCTAAACCTACCCTCCTTCAGCTTAAGACCATTGTCCCTTGTCCCACCGCTATTTGCCCCTGTGAAAAGTCTCTCTTCAGCCTTCTTGAAAGTCCCATTCAGGTAGTGGAAGACACTCTAAGGTCTTGTGCAGCTACCTGTGCTGTCCTAGCCGGCACGGTAGCTGCTTGAGTGGGGATGGAAACCCTGGCTTTGGGAGGCGTTCTTGGTGTCACTGGTGCCTGTGCTGCTGTTGTATTCCGGAGCTGCAGCGCAGCGCCACGAAATGAGGCAGGACGGAAAGCTGCTGCTGGCTTTTACCTTCCCGACATAACCACTAGATGGGGCAAGGCACTCGCCTAACAACCCCAGAGCACCGGGATGTTCCCTTACGGACACCAGGGCAGCTCCACAGCTGAGCACACCCCGCATTGCTCCCGCAGAAAACATCCAGGCAGAGCTCTGGTGAAGGTGCTGACCTTCCCTTTCCCATCGCAGCCTATAAACTGCTCCACCAACTCTGGGGCTACGCGCTCTCCTTCCCACCTAAATGTGCATAACATTATTTACTCCTGTCAGATTCCAGCTCCAAAATTGAAAATGTCCAGCGTCTGCTCCCGCACAAAAGGTGCCAGGCCAGAAAGATGTTGCATGCTTTTTCTTTCCTCATGCAGACTGTAAACTACACCAGAAACAGTGGGGCTATGTGCTTTCCTTCTCGCTTAAATGTGCAATCCTGGTTTTTTAATAGCCAGCAACTAAGCTTGAAAACAGTAAACATTCATGGGTTGCTCCCACACAAAAATGCCAAGACAGAAAACTCTTGCTGGCCTTCACTCTCCTATTGCAGCCTGTAAACTGCTATAATTGTTGGTAAACTGCACTGCCAGCACAGGCTAAGATCCCAGGTGAACTCACCCAGTACCACGAGATGTTTGGAACAGTGAAAAAAAATGTGATTGTACACTTAAATTAGGAAGGCAAGTGCATAGCCCCAGTGTTGGTGCTGCAGTTTGTAGGATGCACAGGGAAAGACCAGGCTACAGCAGGAAGGTAAAGGCCAGCAACACCTTTCTGATCTGTCACCTATTGTTTTGGAGTCACCACCAGGTATTTTGAGTATCTGAGCTTATTTGGTGTGGTGGTGCATTTAGCTGGCTAGGCAAGTTCATATTCCCATCTGGATGCACTGTTGAAAGACCACATGGGGAAGGATAAGGCCAGGAACAGCTTTTTGTTCTGCCACCTTTTTTGTCAGAGCAGTCACCAGGCATTTTCACTTTTGGAGCTCTATCTCTGTTAAACTCAGAGAGTGTGACTGTACACTTAGTTGGCTAGGCAAGCATATAGCCTAGTGTTGGTAGTGTTGGTGCTGCTGCTGAAAAGCTACAGGGGGAAAGGTGAAAGCCAGTAGAACCTCTCTGGCATCTTTCTGTGGGAGCACTCGCCGGATATTTTCAATTTTGGACCTGTACTTGGGGAAAGTTGCAGAGTGTCATGGTGCATTTAGGTTCTTCATCTTGACTTTGTAGCCTTTCAACAGGCTCAGGTGATAGCAATGACTGGGTGTTAAAGACAGAGCTCTGCTTTGGGTGGGACTGAAAAATAGGCTCTCAATAGCAATAGCCCTCAGGGCTGACCACTTCTTTTGAGTAAGCCTTAGCTGGCAGCTGGCCTTTTCCTTGCTAGCTGTGGTCCCTGCCATGGTTTAGGTGTTAGAGCAGAGACAGAACCCTGGGTTTGTGGCTTTGGATGGGGATGCCAAGGGAAATTGAGGCTTGACAGCAGCTTTTGGCCTTGGCAGTTCTGCGTGCATTTAGTTTCTCTTTGCTTGTCTGTGCATTTTCACCACACCCAGGGCCACCACTCCCGATTCCTGACAGCCCCAGGATGGCTGGGCACATTTCAAGAGCTGTGCAGGATTGCTCATTAATTACTGGGTAGTCATCCCGAGACTATAATCCTGAGCTGATACTATCCCTGCACACCTTGTTAGTGTGGTTCACTAGGCCAGGCGAAGACTTTACTGCAGAATCATCTCCAAACCAGATCTGCTTTGGTCTGTGGTTGGAGGACCTCATTCCCACCTGTGCAGGAGAGTCCTGAGCGATGTAACTGGACTCGTTCTTGTACTCACTCAGGAACTGCTGTTTTTATTAGCTCTTGTGGAGCCGGCACAAGGGTCAGAAAGCTGCAACACAACACTGTAATCCAGGATTTCATTGAGTATACATCTGGCATTGACAGGAGTGTGTAGAAATACACTCTTTTGCAGCACCAGTACCCAGAAAAATTGATTGTAGACTGGAAGGTGACATAGGCCACTTCTTGGGATATTCAAATTTTCCTTAAGCGTCAGTGGCTCAAAGCATTTAGCATTGATTGAACTGTATTCACTGCTTTGAGAGAGAGATCATTTGTTCCTTTCAGATTCAGGCACACAGAAAATTAGAGCAATTACTAATCTTAGTGAAGGGAATGGGTCTTGTTTATATAATTAAAAGCACTTTTACTAACAGTAAAGATGCATACAATAAAATGCAGGTTTGGGCCACATCTAGACTTATTCTCTTATTCCACCTGTTGCTGCAAAGGTTTGACATGTTTCTTGGCCCCTAATTAGTAATATGCTGTCTCCAGAGACATGGTATTCAGTGTAAGGGCTCCCCATGTTCAGTCATGCAGTTAACATGTGAGGATCTCTAGGAACACTGAACACAAATTATATATCGAAGAATTTCTTTGTTAATTTATGGAATTTTTTTTTTGCCATGTGGCCGTATTTTTAGCAACTCAGCAGCTAGGAGTGCTTAAAAATGCCTAAGATTTACACCATCAAATAGAGAGAGACTGGGACACTGGTGGTTCTGCTCATTTTCTTTTCCTCCTAGGAAAAGACGGAAATAATGAGTTTACACAGAAGTAGCCTGCAAATAATGTAATATGTTTTCAAGCTCTGTTCGTGTTTTCAGCATCCCTTCTACTGAAATGCCTTCCCTAATCAGACAGTAGACAGAGTCCTCTTCTTGTGCTTGAGTCCTTAAATGTGCCTTTTAAAGGACACAGTGCAGAAGATTATTATGGAGGGCAGAATTTGTCAGCCGACAGAGGTGAAATTCCTGGTGAAACCAGTAGTGAGGCTGAGGTTGTTATTCCCAGTAGGCCCATGCACACACACACCACAGATACACATAAATGGATGGCCACCACACAGAACTACACAGACACACAGATCACTCCCCTGATCCCAAACACCAGCAACAGCTGTAAGGGCTTTGTACCACCAAAAGTGATTCTCCTAGAAAATGCAAGTTTCTTAAGGGAATGACCTGCAGCGTGATCTTACCAGTTGGAAAAAGTGAGATGGGCACACAAAGTGATTTGATCTGCAGAGTCTTTGGTCCCTGGTCACTGGAAGAATGACTGGCTCTTAAGAAAAATGAGGAGGAATACAAGAGACTTATTTGTGCTGCCTGAAGAGTCACTCTTAAAAGCCTTCTCCAGGATTCTCTTGCCTGCAGATTAGTTCAATCGAGTGCGGTGCATTGCAGAATTACAGCACAACAGGTGCATGTGACTTCAAACTGCATGTGGCAGTTGTTTCACATCACCAGAAGAAAGCCAGAAGCTTTTGTTAGATAAAATAACATCCCTGAAAAATGCTTTGTACTAAATGGAAATCTTGAAGTTGCGAGGCCTGTCTTGGAGCTATTACTTATACGTTGTTCAAAGGACTGGAAAAACGAGGTCTTAACATACAAAGAGGGATCACCACACTTTATACAAGATCTCTTCTGTCTTTGAACTACCAATTCTCCTGAACAACTGGCAGCACATAAGACCACGTTAAATAGTTCTCAGGTTATCCATGAAATGATCTGGTCTTTGTAGTGTTTACACTTTGAAGTTTCATGATCAAGATGCCTGGCTACCTGCATGGGGTAGTCCCCTTGTCTTTCTGTTTCTTTGGACCTTGCAGCTGGGGAAGAGTTGCCCATAGGTTCTTGCTCTGACTCAATTCTAGCTGATGCTCTAGAGTGAGCAGATCTTTCCTGGCTCGTGGACCAACTACAGCCTCAGCCTGAACAGATCTTGTGAAATGTCCACTGGCAAGGATCATAGGATCATTAAGGCTGGAAAACACTTCTGAGATCATCGAGTCCAACCTCGGACTGGCCACTACCTTGTCAACTACATTATGGCATAAAGTGCCGCGTCAAGTCATTCCTGGAACGCCTCCAGGGATGGTGACTCCACCACTTCCCTGGACAGTACTTTCCAATGTTTAGCAACCCTTTCCATGAAGAAATTCCTCCTGATGTCCAGCCTGAATCTCCCCTGGCACAACTTGGGGATTTCCTCTCATCCCATTGCTGGTTGCCTGGGAGAAGAGACCAATCTCCACCTGGCTACAACCTTCTCTCAGGCAGCTGCAGAGAGTGAGGAGGTCTCTCGTGAGCCTCCTTTGCTCCAGGCTAAACAACCCCAGCTCTCTCAGCCACTCCTCACAGGACTGACCCTGTAGACCCTTCACCAGCTCCATTGCCCTTCTCTGGGCACACTTCAGCACCTCAATGTCCCTTCTGAACTGAGGGGCCTAGAACTGAGTCGACTCAGAGAAGTAAAACCAGCAATGTTTTTGGGGTATCAATCTGAGTTTCCTAAGACTGCAAGCTCTTGCTTTGACTTGTAGAGTTTGGATGTTTCTGAAAGGGTAAAACCAGAGGATTCCGTGAAATGGGAGGGGTTTGAGTGGGTTATTGTGGGGACTCGTGTATTGCTCTCTTTAAAAAACAGAAATATGTAATTGCCAAATGAGGTCGTTTAACCACAAGGAGTGGGAGGTCATTCAGAACCTGAATCTGGAGTGAACTGATTCGTTTTCTTTGTATCAGAATCCAAAATTTGAAATGACAACATTTCAAAAAGGCAGCTCTCAAATAAGTTTCTTTGTTTTAACTCCATTGCTGTCTGAGTGCTTTAGAGCCCGGTGAGTCACTCTGCCCATGACAACCCAAAGAGAAGAACAATATAAATAAGGGAACAAGGAAAACATTGAAGACAGGAAAGCTTTTCTACTGAAGTAGAAATTCTTTTTACTCTTTAAAAGGCTCACTGTCACACATTTTTGTCCTCTGTGATGGAATCAAATACATGTTCGTGGTTTCTTATGGCAAAGGTCTGTAACAACCAAATCTTAGAGTTTCATCAATATGTCTTTTTTTTTTCAAGATTTTGAGCTAATTCAGAATGTCACCAACATAATTACTACATAAAAATTGCCTTCTTCATAGATTGTTGGGTATTTTGTTTTATGATAAATGAATTTTTTATATCAAGTTGTTCATTTAAATACAGTAATATTTAATAATAATTAGATTAACTAAACCAATATGTAACAATACTGATTGTTTGCACTGGTCCTGCACTCTGCTTGACCTCATCTATTCTTCTCATTACGTGGCCCTGTGGATTGTCTAGCAGGCTTCCTATTTCTGTTGTTTCTGAAGAAAGACTGATGACTGGTTTAGATTGTCTCTGCTGCTCTTTTTAAACTTTCTTTTTCTTAGCCTGCCTTGCTATGTTTACACCCTTCTATTTTCATAATTTAGACACAGCAGGCATTTTTCAAGGATGTCTGTATACGTTACGTTACTTTACAGATAAAGAAAAATGGTTGGTATTTCAAGTGTTTCATGACATATGAGGCTGCAACACTTAATTTTTCAGAAGCAGAACTAAAACATGTTCAATAAAGATTGTGTTGAAAGCGTAGCCTGAATTTACTAACAGTCTGTCTGTAACAAAGACTTTTCCGGTACTGAATAGTTTATGGTTTGTTCTTCTCAATAGAACAGTGTTATAATGTCTAACATTACCTGATAGTAATTCCTACAGAAAATGAGCAACATCAGAAAAATGTTCCATCCATTCAACATGATACAGAATACTCTACCAACCACACTATGGCCTCTTGCCAGCAAACATTCTGAGAAACACTTTCACTTGCAAACCTAAAAGCTTGCAGGAAAAGGATATGCCTTGGAAAAATAGAAAGCTGTGTGGGCAAATTTACCCAAAGTATGTAAACTTAAAAACATGCACAGCACTATTCAGAGATATGTTGGCTTTTTAAAACAAGATGTTTCATCACAGTGCATTTGACAAATGTGTTGTGGGAAAGCATATATCAGATTATAATTTCCTGAGAAAATCATAGGCTAGTAAACAGCCTGGGACTGTTGTGAGAGTGTTTGCCCAAGTCAAATGGAAGCTGGGGCTCTGATCCCATATCCACCTCTTTCAGGTAAAGAAATCAGGCAATAAAACAGGTATTGTAGTGTGTGGGGTGTGGTGGATTGTCTGCACGTCATCTCAGGTGAAGTCATGACTTAGAAAGTACTTAGAGTCCTTGCTGTGCAGTGTTATGCAAATATAAAGTGAAGCCATAGAGCAGAAACAAGTAATTATATATTACTCACTCTTCTGGAAAATCCAAGGTTTCACTGCTAAAAGCTGATCATATTTCTACTGAACTTCCTGCTGCTTCTCTGACAAAAATGAAAACAGACATGACTTAGATCCGTATTGACCAAGAATTTGAATGTCTCAGCTCCAGATTCAGACTATGCAGCATTCTGCGTGCCACATGGATATTCTTCAACAGATTTATTTTCTAATTTGTGACTCTGTCTAGTGCCTAGATTCTGCACATACAGATATGCTGGACATTTTGGGACAGTGTAGGGATATTTGACATGATCTGTGCAAGCTAATTGGGGTATTGGATGTGACCAGTCACAGCCTCACAGACTGCTCTGTTTTTAGAGCCATGTACATGCTAAACACTGAAATACTCACAGAAAGTGAGTGGATTCAGCTTTAGTTGAAAAACTCCATGTTGCCCTGGCCTGTATGTGTGCCCAATAAGAAAGAGAAGAAGAAGGCAGGTGCTAGATGCCTTCTAGTCTGATAAGATGGATTGGCAGATTCAACCTTATTTGAAAGAAAATTAACTTGTGAAAAACACATTTTCAATGCAACTCCAATCATCACTTTGACTCATCTAGAGAAAGAATGGAGCAGGAGAAAAGTATGTATATATAAAATTCCTTAATAACAGGGAGCTAAAGCAGTAATTTTCTGAAGTCTGGACTGAGTGAGTTGAAGATATGTTGATTTTCTGCTGTCCAAAAGGCATGTGACACAATTCTACTTTGAAAACCAAGCACACGTGTATTTGCATTGCTTTGGTCTTGAAGTTGACACTGTTCCTCATTTCATCAAATTTCTAGCCAAACTATGATATCCAGTTACATCTTTCCTTATGCCAATACAAAGCAGGTCCACAGACTGGTTTAAGATTTCCAGTATCAAGGAACTTTCTGTGTGTCTTTCTTGTAACTGCTGCTTAGTGTGAGGTTAATTATCTCTCCATGTTTAATCCTGATCTTTGTGCTTCTAGATTTATCCTCTCTGGCTCCTAGTTTCTTAATCATGCAACTGAAAATTTCTGCATTTTCCCCTCCTACCAAAGACACCTAGAATAGTTTCCTCCTTGCACTGGCATGTTAAGAATTATGCCTGTATTGGTACTGATGTGTCCTTATCACAACATTGCTACAATACAAGGAGGTCCTCTGGAACAAGTAATTTCACTAAAGTAATGAATTCAATAGCTTGTTTCCAGAGAAACATGTGCTTTTCAATTGTTCTGAACATAGTGTCTTCTAGGGTTTCAGTTTTGCAAACACTTTATTTTTTTCTTTTCCATGTCTGGTTGTTAAGAAGAAAGCCCTCTAATCTTCCTGCTAAAGGCGCACTGCACTTAAATAAAGGGTGAGCTTCTGGAGCAATTTACACCAGGACCCTGGAGTTGCTTGCTATTTCCTCCTCCCCACTTAATTCTTTTTGCCTGTTACTTAGTACCTGTTTAAGAGATGGGGTCTGAGGCACTTCAAAGCTGCAAATACCTACTACATACTCCGAACTGTCTTCTGACCTCATTTCAACTAATGCAAGCAGCTTCCTTCACGGTGTGACTGCCCTGTTTGCACACCACACATCTGCCGCTCAGCCTTGTCACCGTAAGGTCACGTCATTCTGGGAAGCTTTGTGTAATATGTCCCACCAGTAACACAGTGGGAATAGTAGCTGCCATAGTTCCAGCAGCATCCAGGGAAGTTTCCTTTGTGTCCCAACTTGGTCATCAGAAAGGTTTTAGAAAAGATGAGTAAGTAAGCTGGTAGGCATATGTAGGTTTAAACATCAGCTATACTGATGGAAAGAATAACTCCAGTATGGCTGAATCATTAGCTACAGGGCTGAAATAATGTATTTTTTCATGAAAGCTGAAATTGTTAGGATCTGGCTTTCAACAAGCACACATCAATTTCTACACCACATTACTACAGTAGTCTTCATTTCCTCTTCATACCCTTTACCTCTGAAATAACTTCAGGCCCTCTCTGCATTGCTCAACACCTTTTTCAGTGCCCCCAGCTCTTTTTCATGTTCCTAATTACTCCTGGAGTATACTCAGCTTCCTCTTCCCATTCATCATTTGTTTGGTTGAGAAGACAAATTGGAAAGGAAATTGCCTGTTACTTCCCCAGGGGTTGCAGTTACAGACTGTTGTTGTTTGGCCACCTTGTTTTGTTTCAGATTGGCTCTTTTTTCTATTTCCTGTATAAGAGTGTGAATCCAGTCCCCAACTACTATAGATTATTCTGTCTCCTTGGTAGTATTGCCAAGAGTTTCGGCAACACATGCAAGAAACTGATTCTTCCCCTCTATTCAGTGGTTGTGAGACCACAATGAAGTTCTGCATCCAGTACAAGAAAGGGTTTGACAGGCTGAAGGGAGTCCAGTGGAAGGTCACTGGGATGATCAGGGACTGGGACAAACCTACAGAAGGAAACAGTCTTATTTAATTCAGCCTGGGGGAACAAAGGCTACATGGGGACATAATTTCAGTCTTCCACAACGTAAAGTGGAATTATAGAGAAGAGAGATCCTTCCTGGAGGCGCACAGTGAAAGGACAAGGAAAAATGGACACAGGCTATAATATGGGAAATTCTGATTTAAGGAAAAGAAGTGTTCACAGCATGGATGGTTAAGCGTGGAAGGAGATGTCCAGAGATGATGTGGACTCTCCATTCCTCCAGATACTCAAAACATGACTTCTTTGAAGCTAGCCCTGCTTAAAATGAGAGATTCAACCATGTAATGTCAGGAAGTCTCATTCTATCTAAATTATTTTGTGATTCTATGTATTAATTATTCTGAAACTTCTTCTCAGATTTACTAAAATTCACCAACAGACTTACAAGTCATTTAATGGGGGGAGCAGGGATGAGGGGGAAAAAGCAGACTGACAGACAAATGAGTGAACAAATGGAGTAATGCCATCAGATTCCTTTTCCTAGCAATATACTTGTCCTGACCACTGGCAAAAAATGCTAGACTACTAGCCAACATCATTCCTTGCTGAATGTCAGTGTCTGCAGTAAGAAATCCAGATTACCATCAGGAGTTTCCTTTTGTGCCATTCTGAATGCAGCTGTGGCTGTATTTGTATTGATGCTGTGTTTTTACCTATCCTGGCTGCCACGCAGACATGCAATAGCACTGTGTCATGGTTATTGCCGTGGAGTGACACGTGTCTACAGAACACCTTTGCAGAATAAGGAAATAGTTCAGCAGTGGCAAATACTAACAAGCTGAAACATTAGGGAATCTTCAGCCAATGACACGATAATCAAAGAGGTAAGCTTCAATGAAATAATCATACAGGCAGGAACCGGTTTGTCTTGCAATACCTCACAGAGCTATGTGAAATACGAGAGCTTTCCAAAGCTGTTGTTAGGGAGTTCAATGAGTATGAAAACAGACAGCTGAGAGGAAATTGAATGTATGCAAATTTTATGTAGATATCTTTTGTTAGAGCGTGATTGAAGCCGTGGAGGAGGAGCACCATTTCAGGCCAATTTAAAAACCAGGGACAGGCTGTCAGCTTGAGATCAGTCTCTCTTCATACACAGACATGTGGTCAAGGATTCTTCTTGGTATTCTGTCCTTGAACTGGTTTCCCATAGTGTCTTCTGAAACGTAAGTGGTCATACATTCTGTGTCTTTATGATAACATATTTTATTGTATTTCCCACCAGCTTATTTCTTCTGGGACACTGCTGTATAATAAACAGGGTATTTGAGACCTAGATCTTTGAATGTGTCAACTTGGAAGTAGATGACATTGAAGGATGGTTTGGAATGGTGCTCTCCATCATAAAACTGCTGTGAAATTTAGTGTGAATGACAGAAACCTGGAACTTGAGTAGCTGAAAAGGGATGTGCGTGGGTAAAATGGGAAGGAGACTCAGGAGTAGACTAAAAAGTAACACCAATTAGGATTGATATGCACCAGCAGCACAGAGGGAGCACGGTGTATGGGGAGGTGCTGGAGGCCAGATAGTGGCTGGGACTAGGGACCATGCTGAATGGCAAACCCAGTAAAATTAGTATTCAAATTAGCACTGTCAGTGTCCATGGCTTTATACAAACAGAAGATTTCAGCCACAGCTTTCAAAAATACACCAACATTAGAGCTTAAACCCCCTTCTCAAAAATTCTAAAGGAAAACACTGTGAAAGACACGTTATCTTCCTCCTATACACTGTTGATTTTAATACTTTTAATTTTGGTCTTTGAATTTCATGCAGCCTGAACTGGGCAAGTGAAAATAAAAAATAAATGCAATACGAGCTGGCAAAGCTGTGGGGGGAAAAAAAAAAAAAAAAGAGAAAGGATCAGATTAGAAAGAAAAGATTGTGTGATTCATGTTATGTTACAAAACCAGCTCATGATTTCTGTCATACATTATTTGGGAAGACTAGTTTGGGTAGCAAACTGGTGGACAGCAACAGAATTTTAGACAAACTTAGCAAATATGAAGGAAAGTTATTCAGAGGAAGAATCTGGGGGAGGAAGGCTGCCTTAATTATAGAGAGCCAAAATATCAATTAAAAAGTTCAGTGGAAGAAATAAACAAAGGAAACCACATAGGGAGAAACATGGAAGCAGAGGCATGGAAACAGAATTGAGCATGCAGATTAGATTGAGCATTCCCTGGCATTTTCTGCAAAATGGAAAAGCAAGATCATTTCTTGTGCATTAAGTGAACAGACTTATGTCAGTTCTTATATGAGAGATATCCAGGGAAAAAGAAATTGTAAAATTGTTGCAACCATTACTAGTATTTTTGTCATTGATTCCAAGAAGCAGCTAAATATCTCTTCTCCTTATGGGAGGCTGCAGAGGTTTAAGTACACACCTAGGTCATGGGAGGACAAATGCAAGTATGCTTTAGCCACTTCAGTAATTGGAGCTGTGTAAATACCTGGAATGGAGAGGTGCAGTATCGTGCTGGATAAGACACTGCATAGAATGATGCCAGTATTTCCACTCAGAAAGAACTGTGAGGAATTAAAATGCTGACGTTTTTACTTTCTTAGCATATTATTTTAAATTCATTGAAAGAAATGGAAATCCTTCCACTGGTTTGAGCAACTTTTGGATCATGTCTTCCTTCACTTCTACGGCACTTCCGTGGTGTTTTCCTCTCCTGTTTGCTCTGACATTGCTGCAGGACTGAACTTTCTGACCTGGCCTTGCCCCCTCACAGCCAGTATGTGCTGCTGATCCCGTCGGTCGTGCGGAGCGACGCTCCACAGACTGCTTGTGTGCAGTTACACAGCCTCAGTGAGCCTCTGTCCTTGAGCGTTGTCCTGGAATATGGCAGCGTCCAAAAGACTCTCTTTGAGGAACCCGTGACAGAGAATGACTTCTTCAAGTGCAGCGAGTTCAAGGTATGCGCTCTTTCGAAACTACCGAGGAGGGTGTTGTAGCTGTAAATGCTTCTGATTGCAACTTTCCCAGTGTGGGAAAGAAGACATATTGTTTAAGATAAGACAGACTGACAAAATAGGAAAAAAAGACATACAGGTTTTAGAAGGGAGCTAGAGAAAAACTTTCCATCTCCATGCACAGAGTGAATATAAAAAAGCTTTAGATTGTCATCACAGTTGCATGCTCCTTAGGGGACTGTTTATCAAGCAAGAGAACCCAGATGGATCACGCTTATTCCCTTTCCTATGACTCTGCAAAATCTGTACAGACAAGACAAAGAGTCCCAAGGTGAGGTCTTCCAGAATGCAGCAGGAGAAAACACTTCAGAATTAAGGGTATATTGCTGTGGCAACCTGCATGTAAGCAGGGAAATGCATAGGACAGAGCACAGCTTCAAATCGTATTACCTGGTGACAGATTATGGCACTTCCACAGCAGAAATTCCCAGAAATTATCTCACTGACAAAGGTGGGGCTTCTCATGACTTCGCATAAGCTATTTATGACTCAACTGACAGTGTCTTAGTCAAAAAACCCTGGGCATCAGGGAACCTCAATATGTTTCTTCACCACTTTTCCTCTGGGATTTTGTTCCTCTCCAGGTTCCTCCTGCTGCTTCTGATCCCGTGGCATTCATTTCCTTCTCTGCCAAAGGCACCACAGTCGACTTAGCTGAGAGAAGATCAGTGGCAATTCAGAATGTGGATGGTGCTGTCTTCATCCAGACAGACAAACCCCTCTACAAACAAGGACAAACAGGTGGATGATGAGTATTAGTCAGCTAGAGAAGTGAGAAATTGAGTGCAAGGGTGGGCCTAGGATGACAGAAACTTACTCTTGTGGAATAAAAAATCTCATCTGAGTTTGGGATCATCAAAGTTGGTGAAAAATAGAACCAGTTCATAAAATTGCAATGAAGTAGTGGAATTTATGTGTTTGTACTGGGTTAATTGCATTTACAGGATCTCGAGTTCTGTCAAGTTTACTAGAGGACAGTCACATGAAAAGTATCCTTAAAAATACAGAAAATAATAGGTTAAGTTTGGAGCTATTAAAATTAATGTAAAAATGAAGCAAGCACCTCATTTCCTGTCAACAACTCTTTCTCCTTAACCGCTGATCTATTTCAAAGTGCTGATTCCATCACAATATTTAAATGACAGTACTAGCTGTGGTGGAGTTAGCTATCTCTTTAGCATAATTATACTTCAATGCTGCACAGAGTTCACACTCAGAAGAAAGAGAAACTCTTCCTTCTCTATGAATTTTTCATTGATCTGGTTTGTATAAACAGGTTTTTTTTAGGAAATGCTCCAAAGAATGGAGTCATTCAAGAAGGATTGAAGGCAGTAAACTGCATTTACTACAGAGGTTGCTTTAGTCCAAGTGGGTCATAATTGAAGACATTTCAGCTGACATTTATTTTGGTTTTCTTTTTTCACTGGCTAAGATAATCAATTCCTTTCATGTTCTCTGGGCACTCTTTAGTTTTCTCAAAAAGCCTGGTCAAAGCTGTGTAGCGAAAATTATTTATCACTGCTAATAAAATAAACAATAGAGGCATCCTCATGTTACACTTGGGGATAAGGTTTGGGGGTGATTATGGTGGTGCCAGCTTTATGGTTACTCTAGACAATCCTGGAGGTCTCTTCCAACCTTGATGATTCTGTAATCCTTTTTTGTCCTGTGTCTTTTTCAGTGATGTTTCGAGTGGTCACTTTGGACACCCAGCTTAGACCTGTGCAGGAGACGGTGAGTGATAGTCAAAACTTTTCAAGTATACTCTTGAGGTACCTCTTCACTGAGACTCTCTCACTTGGCTATTGAACAAGAAGGGCCTGGGATAGGTCTCCTGATATTTCTTGAGAACTGCTGTTCCTCCTTAGCTGCACACTCTATTCTTTCCCTGCCTTTATGGAAAGCAAAAGCTCTAAAAGCACTTCTGGAAATCTCTCACAACACACAGGTTTTGTAGTCACTTTTCCTGTCCCAGATATGTAGAAAAAGACTGGATGTTTCTGCAGAAAAGATAAATTCACAAGCAGGTTATTCTCTTAAAATTATCTCTTTGATTACATACATGAGTTTCAAATTGTTTCTTTGGCCCAGTCTTTTCCATCTAGAAAAAGCTGTTCACAGATTTTCTTATGTTCTAGTGTTTATCAACCTCCCCAGTCAGTTAATTGATGTTTTGATAATTTTTTTTTCTCTTCCTTTTCTCCTCCTCCAGTATCCCAGAATCACCATTGAGGTAAGAGATACAACATGAAATTAAAGCACAAGTTCCTTTGGAAAGACTATGCTTCATCATTCCCCATACAGTCAACAACTGAGGGAGACTTATCCACAGCACACCATTTAAAGCCAATGGATTTGAGGTTGAAGAGTGGCAATACGCACTATCAAGCAATAGAGGAAAAGAAATCAGCAGAACTGGAGAAGTTAGTCAGAAATGGCGTGGGGTTGCTGCTCTGTCTTTCATTAGTGTTCAAAGAGGAGTGTTTTGTCCAGTCTCACTTTGGGAGGACTACAGTAAATAACTGGTGAAATGGCCTCATTCTCATACAGAGCACATAAGAGAAGTCGCTTTCTGAAATGCCATGTTCTCATGGGGACAGGCTAACAATGGATCTTCTACCACATTTCACATCACTACATCTCCAAGCACTTTTTGAGAGAGGCCAGCATAATATTCCTGTTTTACAGAGGCAGTTGAGTCAGAAAGATTTGTGCTAGAAGAGTTACAGACACACAACCTGTGTCTCTATCAGGAACTGTTTCTGAATGATCTGAGGCCATCTGTCAGTGTAGCTAATTCCCAGTTAAACATAAACTTAGGTTTGCTTAATCCACAAGCAGATGTGGAAAGTCAGAGCACATGTCATCAGCCCCAAAGCACTCTCAGCCTGTGACGCATTTAGCCTGTATGTCAGGAGACAGCACTTGAAAAAAGGCAAGAAACGGGGTGGTAAAGGTTTTGCTACATCTCTTTCTTCCACTCTCCAGGACCCAGAGGGGAACAAGATCTTCCAGTGGCTGGAGGTAACATCCAAGCACGGAATTGCCCAGCTCTCCTTTCCACTGATCCCAGAGCCTATTCTGGGGTCCTACCAAATCATTGTGGAGAAAAAGTCAGGTGAAAAAGAGTACCAGTCCTTCAGAGTGGAGGAATATGGTAAGCAAAGACTGATAAACTACCCTGTGCTAGCAGTGAGGCTCGGCCTAAATCAGATAAGAGCTACTAGTGCAGAGTTTAGGTCCTTTGAATTTTCCACTTCATGCCTGGAAAAGAAAGACATGGAGAGAGCTGGGTGGACTGGTGCATGAGAAACAGGCCTTTCCCAGCTGTGTTGCAATTATTGCTGGTGACCTGGGATAAAATATAAGTTGAACAGAGGTAGTGTCAGCAATCTATTTGATTTTATTATTTCACTTAATCTCTTGCCTTTCCCCTTCACTGCAACTGGATTGCATAATAACTTTTGTTCTCCAGGGCTTAACTAGTTTGAGACATTGGCATTACTCATTTTTCTTTAAGAAAAGAGATTAAAGTGATTTATCATGGGTTTTGCTGTGACTGTTATACTTATTAGTATGATTATTATTTAATTTTAAAGAAGTTACTCATCTTACCACTGAAGGTTATTTTTTCCATTGTAATATACTACAGCCAGTTCCTAGTTAGATTCTTCTTTGATCCATTTCCCCTCCCTTGTTGGTGAAAATGTCTTTGCCAACTGTTTTTTTAGTGTCTCACCCACACACATACCTGTGTATGGCATGCAATTCCTGATCAGTCATATTCATATTGTGTTCTCAGTGCTGCCAAAATTTGAAGTGACAACCACTGGGCCGAAGACGATTTCTTTCTTTGATGAAGAAGTCAGGGTGAATGTTTGTGCCACGTAAGTAACAGAAGACAATACAATTGTGCACAACAAATGGGATAGGCTTTGGATGGTGTGCTGTGCTGGGAAGCAGAGATCCTGCTGCTGGTTCAGAATGTGGCTTAGAGCAATTCCTTTAGCTACGACTTTCATGACATAAAACAGGATAACTCTTCTCCTGCTACAAAGCAGAATTAAAACTGGGAGTGTTTCTGTGTGTCCAAATCAAGCACTTCATGCTTGCTAGCTGCTGTGCTTTATTATTACAGAAAAGGAGAGTCTATCATTAAAATTGCTGGCTGTGATGCTGCCAAAGTGCAGGGTGCCCGGAGCTAAAAGGGTGAATGGGGTCTTTCTGCAATATGTTCTGCTTTGTGTAAGGTACTAATGAGAAAAAGCAGCAGGGAATGATATCCTGTGTCCAGCACCACTTTCCAGCTTCAGAATTTGAAGAATGACTGCACCAAGACAATGATAAACCAGGGGGTTTTTAAAAAGACAGCAGAAACAGCCTAAAAATAGTAGAAAGGAATTCTACTAGGGCTAACTGATTGTAATTCCCAACTGCTCTTCTGTCCGTGCTCTGGGCACTCCAGAGTGATTTAGAGTCTGCATTGCTCTGCAACTTTTGCAGGTTTCATGTTAAATCCACATGACTGAATTCTTGTGTTCCTTCCTCTCCAAGGTACACTTACGGCCAGCCAGTACAAGGGAACGCCCGAATCAATGTGTGTCGGCAGCGCTTTTACCGTCCCCAGTGTGAACAACACCGGAAAAAGAACTGTGAAACTGTCACTGGACTGGTATGATACATAACAAGTCTGTTCTTCCCTGTCAGCTTTACATGTAGCACAGTATTTGGTGGCCTCATTAATTTCCAAGGGAACACCAGAGAGACAATCTCAATGGTGTGGTTTTTCTCACTATCTCACAGGCACTGCTGAAAGACCATGAACGTAGCTTTTACCAATGGCCTCACTAAAAGACTTTGATTTTTTCCTCAGAAAGAATCAGTAGGAAGCAGGGATGCCTATGAAACTGTAAATTTGTAATCATTTCTAGAACACTTGGGGCTGTGATCTTACCAAATCTAATCAGCAGACCACTACTGGGAGTCTTTGAAGACACTGAATGTTAAATGAATGATTAATTTTTTCACTAGCTCAGACTCAATATGCTGTGGTCACAAAGCACAGGCATCAAGTAAGATGGGTTTAAGAAGGAGCATGAGCATAGAGAAAACTAGAGGGGATAAGGAGAGAAGTTTCCAGGTGGTAGAGTAAATGATATTGAAACAGTCATCCGGGATGGGAGCTGGGGAGTGAGAAATGAAAGGTAGGTGGGGAGTTCTTCAGGGACACACTAATACAGATGTAGGAAGAATTTTCCAAACCTTGAGAAAAATGGGCTTTTCCCTTTGTGCTGCTTTTTCAGCTGGGAAAGGATGGCTGCCTCAACGCTGTCATCTCCATCAAAAAATTCCAGCTTTACCGCAGCTATGCCATGATGTATGCCAGCCTCAACATAGAAAGCATCGTCACTGAGAATGGGACAGGTAACACCACGTGGAGGTTGGGAGCAGCTGGTTAAAGCTAATGCATGGGACTTCCACCATCTGTGTGGCAACATGGTTTGCATTGTGTAGCTCTCCCTCCAGAGCATCACCACTCCATACAGCTTATCAAAAGGAACAGCTTTCTGCCCGTGTCTGATTTCTGTTTCCTCTCCTTTGCACTGGGTGTGTCTCACAGGTATCCAGAAGAAGGCCTATGACTATGTTTCAGTCAACCAAGAAAATGACCAAGTGCTGTTCAGGAATATGGATTCCTATTACAAGAGGGGAATTCCTTACCATGGTGAGGTAGGTACATGAGTGGATACATTTAGACCCAAACTCCCTGAGGTCCAGCATGATAATCTTTGAGTTGCCCCATTTATGGCTGTCCCCTGACTGTGCTGTCAGATTCCCATGATAACTCTGCATAACAGCGACTGCATAGTTCTCTTAATACTCCTAGAGAAAAAAAGAAAATTGTATTACACCTGAAATGTCAGGGTCTCTTTTCTGCTATAGTCAGAGGATGTCTTAAAAGTGAATAAGTGGAAGGTCATATGAGTGGGGAAGACGAGTCTTCAAGAAAATACTTCAGGAACTATTGTGCCTAAACCAAAGGTAGAATTCACCCTGAGTTGCATCACACAATCCCAGGGATGTTTACTTAAAGCAATATGGACGTTGGAGCACATTCCCACTTCTTAGCAACCTACACATGCTGGATAAACCCCGGCACAAAAAGGAGGATGACCTGTACAGCATCATCCTGACACGCAGTGGAGACAGTGGGTGTGCACAGATGCGTTGGGGCTGAAAGGTGCTACTGAGCTCCACAGGTTGCCTGTGGCCGTGGAGTCATCTGGTTGTTTTAGGTGTGTTAATCAATGTTCTTCAATGAATATTCCTCCTCCCTTTGTGACACATAGTTTATTCATGGGAATTTCCCACTAATGGGAATTTTCCTGTCACAGAACTCCTGCTCTCTCAAAATATTGAGGAACATTTGCCCCTTCAATACATTTCACTCTTGCAATTGTCCTCAGTGTTTAAGTGAGCATCCTCTAGTAAACAGAGCTTTTCTTTTTGTTGTTGTTGTTCTTTGTTTTTTTTCTGAATCCCTTGGGTATTTCTTGTGTTCAGATCACTGTGACAAGTGTGGATGGTGAGCCTGTTGCCAACAGCACTGTCCTGCTGGAGCTCAATGGAGATCATCTGGCCAGATACGCCACTGACGAAAACGGCGCTGTTGCTTTTTCCATTGACACGTCCAACTTCTTTGATCCCAGTTTGAAGCTGACAGTAAGTAAACACAGGCTACAGTCTAATTCATAAATAAATACTTCATGGGAGAGAGGGTTTAGAAGGAATACCTGCAAACTGTGAAACTCATATGAGAAAACAGCAGTACCTGAGAAGAGGCAGACTGCACCCCAGCTGTGGTTTTGGGTTGTAGCGATCTTCAGTCCCTCTCTGGAGTTTTCCCTCCCCTCAGAAGCTCTTTCTGCATTCATCTTCCTTCTCTTTATTCTGTGTGTTGGACAACCTTCCTCAGAGACTGCACTGCCTTCCCCATCTAGCCTTGGTGCATGCCAGCACCTTTCACTGCTGCTGCCTGCTTCCCTGCATTTCTGCTGGCACAAACTCATGCCTGTTACCATCCCGTGGTCTTCTTGTACTGTCACGTCTTTGTTCTGGTGGGGTGGGAAGAGCTGAGAAAAAGTGTGTGGTTTAGCACAATGCCATTCTAATTCACAGTAAGTCCCAGCAGTTTATGCAACTGGTCCCAAGCCTGAAAGAATCTGGAATAACCCCCCTACTGCAAAGTGCCACAGGCATCTGGGTGCTTTAAGGTATCCAGAAGGCCACTCATTCTGCATTGGTAAAGCACAAATTTTTCACACCAGTTCTTTCCTGTGGCTTAAACAGCCTCACAAAATCAGCTCCTTAACAGAATATTTTACAGGAAAGATGCCTTTGCCTCTCACCTGCCTTGCATTTTCTTTTTTTCCACACACTGTTGGTTTCCCATGTACGGTTTTCTGTTTCACAGGTCAAACAGGCACCAGAAGAATGTGCAGACTTTACCTGGGGGATTGCTAATGAGCCCAAAGCCTCATTCCTTGTCCGGCGTTTCTACTCACGGACCAACAGCTTTCTGAAAATCGAGCCAGTGACAGAGGAGCTCAGCTGTGGCCAGCAGAGAACAATCAATGTCCACTATGTCCTGAACAGAAGGGGCTACAGCAACGCCACACACACAAACTTCTACTATGTTGTAAGTGCTGTTGCTCCTAAGACATCTTTTGTTCACCCTACAAGGCAGAAATCTTACAATCAGATAGTGGTTACAGACCATGCCTCAACCTGATGGCCTTTGAGGCTTCTCAGAACAATATTCAAAATCGACGATTTCATGGTGGAAGGGAGAAGGTGCTTTTGACTCACTTTCATGAGATTTTTCTATGCCCAGGTGATGACACAAGGAAAAATTACTCTCAGTGGCCAGAAGCAAGTCAGCATTTCTGGTGGTAAGTTCCAGACCATATTACTACTTGTACTTCAGAGCATTGTTCTGAGCACCAGAGCATAGTAAGTGTTGCAAGAAGTGGCTAAATCAGATACTAGTTTCTAAATCTCATGACGTGTTACTACTCACAGAATCATTTTCTTTTGCTGCAGCATCTAGACAACCCCCCGTATTATAACCAATTTCATCTTGTTAATAGAAAGATATTTTATTATGATCAAACACATGGAATGCAACCTTCATTTGTTTTATTGTATTATTTTATTATGCCAAGGAGTATTTATGGTCTCACAGTTACTGTGTGACATCCTAGTCTTCACCAATTAGAATAATAACACTTTTTAAAGTTTGGAATAATAGGTGTCCCATTTGACAGGCATATTTAGCAGTCAACTCTTGAAATTCATTGCTCTTTCAAAAGTCTCCAAATACCCACAAATGACAGTGATCCTGACCTTCATTCTTTTGTTGTTAAAAATAACTTTTCTTGCAGAACCTGGTCTATTTGCAGACTTCAGGAGGTAGCTTAAGTAATCCTCTCTCCACATATAGGACTTGTTTCATATTCACCATCTTTGGTCTTAAGCTTAATTCCCTGTCCATGTGCTTGTAGTTTTCATCCATGTAGAGAAGAATTCCCTGTTTCTTAGTGTTAAGAGAACTCTCTTTTAACTCAGGATATCGCTCTGTTTCCTCTGGTTTAGGTAGAAGTTTCTAGTTTAGAGACTCAAAGGCAATGTTGTGCTCTTCTCATAACAATCATGCACAGATTTCCATGTTGAACTTCTTCCCAGCTTAGACCTCTCTCTGCAAAGCACTCTGGTCTCAGCATCCTCCATTTCGTGTCTGTTGTCTTGATGATGGGAGCTGTTCCTCAGCTACTGAGAGATTAATCTTCCAATATCCAATTCCCTGGGTTTTTAATGTGCTAATAGGTTATGAAAAAATATGTGGTCCTTCCACCAAAGCTGAGGTGTGTCTAATCTCTTTTGCTGGTTTGTCTTTCCCTGACCCATGTTCCTTCCACAGCTTCCAGAGGTATGTTCTCCATCACACTGACTGTCACTGAGAAGCTTGCCCCCAGCGCCAGACTGCTGGTCTACACGGTGCATCCTCAGGGGGAGATAGTGGCTGACAGCTCCAGGATACACAGTGATATATGCTTCAAAAACAAGGTGAAAACCTTTGCTTTCTTGTCAGGGATATGTCAGAGTTTGCCAAAAAACAAGAGCTCATCAAGAGCCCTGCACTGGGGATGGCATTTAGGAATGGAAAAAGTGTAGATGTGTCTGGGATCGTGGGAAGCTGTCCCTGGAATTGGCATATACGTTCAGACTTGGACAAAACTCTCCACGGAGCGGGGAGAGAAAGGTGGCTGGGGGATTAGGTGAAGTTTTACAAACGGATCCAGAGGGGCCATCTAGCGGTAGGAGCTTTGTCCCACAGGGAACAGAGCGAGTGTCGGTGAAAGGTGAGATTTAGATCTCCGTGCCAATCAGATTCACCTAATTTCCGTGGGGTTGTCTCGGATTTGTTAATTTCCAGGTCCGGCTCAATTTCTCTGAGAAGCAGGGTCTGCCGGGCTCTAAAGTTGGACTCCACCTGGAAGCTGCTGCCAATTCCTACTGTGCCCTGAGAGCAATTCAGAGCGTCCTTGTTCGGTCTGGGCAAGAGTTATCTGCTGAGAGGGTAAGTCACACCCCCAGTCCTGTGTTCTTTTGAGCTAGGAACACCCAGTTCCCACCTGCGATGTCTCTGCTGCTGACTGTATTTTTATTTTTCCTTTGGAAACAGACATCTGTGATTAAAGGAAGGTCTAAGGCAGTTGTACGCTTCAAAGACAGAAATTGATAGCACAACACTGCTTTTGGGAAGCATGGCAGTGTAACACATATCCCAAGAATATGTAAATCTTTGACAGCATATTTCCTCACTGTGGAGTGACTATGTCAAAATTGCATTTTTATGGCTCAGATAGGCCTTGGGTCCAGAACAAAAGCTGTGGATGACAGCTAGTGTATTGTAAAACTCCAGTCTCCTCTTTGCTTAACTCAGGAGTGTATCTCCTTGTTTTGTGCTCAAATTCACTCTACAAAGCCTTTGCAGCTCAGAAGGAGGAGGGTACTGTCCAGCCTAGTCCAAATTGCTTGTTCATCTCTAGGTAGGCATCATTAGGCAAGCCCACCAAAGTCAACAGGATTCCTCAGGGCCCACTATAAGCTTTGAATATATGTGATTTTGCACCTGCCTGAGACCTTCCTTGTCCTTACACTAGTCACTCTCACCTCCAGGTGTACTACCAGCTTGGTGGGGGTGATTTATATGGCTATTACTACAATGGGCTCAACCTGGAAGATGACAGGCCACAGGCATGTACCCCATCCAAAACCATCTTTTCTGATGGCTTGTACTTTGAACCTGTGAATGTCAGTCGTGATGGAGACGTCTACAGGATTTTCAAGGTATGTGGTCTGTGTGGGAGGCTCTTTAAGTGGGAGGGGTTCCAGAAGAATTCAAGCGCATTAGCATTCATCTTTCTCAGTGGTTGTTCTTACTGCTGAGAGAAGGCAGCTGATGCCTGAAACTGCCTAAAGCATTTGATCACCCAGTTTCTGCCTTCTTGTCCTCATCACTTATTCAGGAGGTCTGAAAATCACTGCTAGAAAATCACTGAGATGCTGCCCATGCTTCAGTGGACATTTCCTAGGCAAGACCATGGCCTTGGCTCATGACTTCAGGCATTTCTTGTAAAGATCTGTGTCTGTGATGTAGGTCACTCAGTTCCTGATACACTGGACTCCACTGCCCACTGGCCCTATGCCCTAAGGCCAACATCATACTCACCATCACTGCTCTTTGCAGAACACAAGGTGTCACTGCTCCATAAGAAATACCCAGAGGTTGGCGAGGGAGAGTTGAGAGACATCCAGGGCTGAAAGAATGGGATGTGATGGAATGTGATGAGGGAGGGGAGAAATGAGGAATGATAATCATGATATGCACTGGCAGCTAGTGAATGCCCTGAGTGACTTGATAGATTCTTTCATATTTATAGGATATGGGTCTGAAAGTGTTCACCAACTCTGTGCTACGGAAACCAGTTCTGTGCAATGAAGACAGATCAGATACAGAACATTACCCTTCTCACCATTACAGTGCTGATCTCAAGGCCTCAGGTAAAAGAAGGTTCTCTCTGTATCTCCAGTCTCAGTCTATGGGGTCTTCAAAACTGTTGCTGTATAAAAAACCAGCAAGTATATTGGGGGGCTGGGGGGAATAGGTCTGTGTGTCCCAGTTTGCATCCTGTAATCCCTTTCTGGCAGTCTTTGCAGTAGAATCAATTTTCTCTCACTTAGGTGCAGGTGCATATAGAAAAGGAAGGGAATACTGTAGTGCTGCTTCTTTCATAAACTGATACTGGCTTTTCAGGGGTTTTCAGGTCAGAACCTTTCATCAAATCATAATTCAATTAAATATTTAAAAGTCAAAATTTCCCACAGCATGTGGCACACTTAGCACATAGTCTCCAAAGCCTTTATAGCTCAGTAAGAGTTACAATTATCCCTCTATCAAGTCAGATTGCTCAGCAAAAGAGCAAAAGGAGCAGTCATAAGTTGCCACAAGGGAAAGTGTTATTCAACATTAGGAAAACGTTCTATCTCTTGAGAGCTGTAGTACACTAGAAGGGGATATCCAGGAGGTTTTGGAATCTCCATCACTGCTGGTTTTCAAAACTGAGCCGCACAGGAAGTAACCTGATCTGACTTTGAAGTTAGTCCTATTTCAAGAAAATTGGACTAGAGATCTACAGGGTTGCTCCCAACCTAGATTTTTTTCCAATGATTCTGTGATTATATGATTCTAAGTCATTGTAAAGCATTTATGATCTTTGATGACAATACTGGCTACTGTTGCCCATTTTCAGACCAAGGAGAGCTTGTTGTAGAGGATGGGGAACATACTTTTCTAACTGAATGATGAGAACTTTCAGTATGAAACAAAGTAAAATGTCTTGTAAAATAGCTAATTTTTCCAGTATTTTTCCCACGGGAAAAGGGAATAGATAAGAAATTGTTTCTTCGCATATCCCCATATCTCTTGGAATTTTCCCTATTATATGGGAGGGAAAAAATCAAAAAATGCTCAAAAGGGATACTTAGTGTTCATTGGTGGTGTGAAGCATGTCTAACAGAAGTTCAGATCCTTCTCACATGATGTCTCTAATACTATCCTTTAACCATATCCCCACTTGTAGCTGAGTCAGCGACTCTTGGTGGGGGTGGTGGTGTCAGCACTGTTCGGAAATTCTTCCCCGAGACCTGGATTTGGAAACTGGTTAACACTGAGTAAGTGTGTTTGTTTATCTTCACTTCTTTCCTCCTGTGTGGATTTTTGAGTTCATTCATTTAGCTAAAATGGACTCTGGGAAGGAGCCATGGAACATATGTTTGCTTTGTAGACATGGATCTACTTTTCCCATCTTGATCAACGACTGTTGCGGACAAATGTTCTGTGCTCTGTTCCCTGTCTTTCTGATGGAGAGAAATAAATAGGGGCTAAGAGTGAAATAAAAGTACTTTTTGAGGAGAGAGAAGGAGCTTGTTATTTTTCATTCCATTTTTAATTCAGCAGCAAAAAACTCAGTTTATTTTTCTTTTCTTTCAGGCTATCACAGCATCTGCAATGAGAATATTTCCGTCTTAACTATGTCTTCAGATGCTGTTCTAGAACATTAATCTAAATTTATTGATTCTAATCTGTGTGTTTGGGCATTCTGGCTTTTCAACAATTGGTATTTCTAAATTTAAAAAGTTGAGTATTTCAGTGCTTTTTAACATGTAGTTAACTAACACCTTTATCTTTACTTCAAGCATTACAACATTTTTTTAAATATGGAAAGGTAGAAAGGGAGATGAAAACAGAAGTTCTAACTCAAGCAGAGAGCCTATTCTATAATTTGTCTTTAAAAATTCCGAAGTTCATTTCTCATTCTGTGTTTCCAATTCTCTTCAGTTCCAGAGGAGAGGTCGATGTCTCTTACACCATTCCTGACACCATCACAGAATGGAAAGCCAGCGCTTTCTGTGTGCAGGATGATGTCGGGTTTGGCATCTCCTCACCTGCTTCACTGACAGCATTCCAACCATTCTTTGTGGACCTCACCATGCCATACTCTGTCACTCGAGGGGAAAAATTTAATTTCATAGCCAATGTCTTCAACTACCTCAACGAGTGTGCCCAGGTATATCAAGTTCCCTTTTACTTCCTATGTGGTTTGCTTGTTTCCCAGAGATCTTTTTGCCCTTGAAAGAGGAACCTCAGCAGAGGGTATGGGTACTGTGCTGTGCAAAGCACAGTAAATACTGAGTAATGCAGCAGCCTCCCTTGCTCTGCAGCCTGACTTTAAGATCATTCTCCCTCATTTGTAATCTTGCTCCTTCTTTCTTTGTCTCAGATCAGTGCCATACTGGAACAGTCAAGTGACTATGAGGCAGAGATCCTTTCGTCGGGGGACAACACAGCAACAGTGTGTGCCAATGAAAGAAAAACCTATATTTGGGCTGTTAGCCCCCGAAAACTCGGTAAGTTTGTCTTTTTATCACCTTGATATATCCCCTCCTGTCTGATCTTTCTACTCCCACCCTTCAGGACAGCATAAAGAATCCACAAGCAGGCATTTCTGTACAACTCCATTAATTGCTCCAAATTTAGCATTGGACCTCTCCTAAAACTCCCGTAGATGCACTGAAAGACCAGTGAATTGTTCTGGTGTTTTACCTCTTTCAGTTTTTGGTTAGTCCACTTCCCACCCATTTTAGGAAGAACTCTTCTTCACTTGCCAGATGTATGAAATACTGTCAGGATTTCATGTGCCTATGATCTTTCAGCTGACATTTTTGTATCTAACCAAAGGTATTTAGTAAGAATAAAATTTGCTAATAATTTTGGACTGGATTCTCAGTGGACAATAAGGACACTGCTCCTTCCCAGGCTTCTAGCTGTGTTAATCCACACTGCCTTCAAGTCCACATTGTCTTTTTTTAAAAAAGCAATTGTAATTACTTGCATGTATAAGTGCTCCAAAAGTTGAAATACAAATAAAGGCAGAAGAGCTGTGATTAAACTATTGCAACACTACCCTAGGCCAGAGAAAACTCGGTACAAGGCTAGGAAGACATGGAAACTGGTAGTGAATGTCCAGTTTTTGGCCAGGATCGCCCCTCTTTCATTCCTGATTTCAGGGCCCCAGGCAAGCACTCCTTTCCACTAATGAACAGATGTGGAGTCTTCATGAAATTTGGTTTTACTGAGCTGTCTTTAGAGAAAATACATTTCTCAGCAGTTCATCAGCCTAGAAGAGGCAGTCAAAACCAGGGGTAATTGTAGACATTGAAGATAACTTCCTTTTCTTGGGCTGGTGGGTGTCTTTCCAGGTGAGGTGAAATTTGTGATTACTGCTGAGGCCAAACTGAACAGCAGAGATACTGGAAACAGCACATCTTCAGAAGAGAAGCCCATTTACAGGGACACCTTGTTTCAAACCCTGCTTGTTGAGGTAAGATAGGAAATCTGCAGGTGCTTTCTGCCTCATGGGAGCTGGAATTCCTGTAGCTGTGGGTTAGAAGCAGTTAGGAGGGAGGGAGGGCAGTACCTGTGTACAGTAGGCTTCTCCATATCAAAATAAGAGTGAAAATCACAGTGATCACAGCAGCCACTGTCTCCTTCTTGGGACCATGAGCACACGTGTCCTGAAAGCCGATGTTGCCAGGAAGGAGGAGATTCAATGCCTTACTTTTAAGCACCGTTAGCCTGTGACTCGAATACTAGGGAGGAGGGTGGAGAGAAAATATAAAAGGAAAAGGGTTTATCTTGAGCATCATAAACCAACAGCTGCATCAGATTAATTGGGCAGAGTATCTCAGAGGCTGGAAATACCTATTTTTTAACTGCTTTTAAAGTAGGAAGTTGCTCTGGATGGGGTGTTGGGTATGAGAGGGAGCCATGGACCAAGAGATATTCTAGTGGAGCTAGGGTAGGACTGGGTACAAGAGGTGCACAGTCTGGATAACCATATTCATATACTATCTTACACTGCTAAATTGTACTGGTTTCATGGTGATGTTCTGCACTTTTCTTTCTCTTCCTGACCACTTCATCGGAATTAAACAGCCTGAAGGTATTAAAAAGGAGTTGACTCAGAGCTCCCTCATCTGTGCAAAAGGTAGGGCAAGTTTGTTCATTCATTCCTTCATTCATTCCTTCCTTCATTCATTCCGTCATTCATTCCTTCATTCATTCCAGGGAGTAAAGTGGAACTGTTTCACTGTCTTGTAGATCTTGTCCTACAAAACCAGAGACCCTTCCAGGGGAGGAAAGAGATTTTCAGGGTCAGGGTGCTAGGCTAAAATTCAGAATTTTCAGATACCTTTAACTCGTTGGGCGAGTCTCTGAAGCATTTTCTTTACCCAGACTGAAGACTGTAGCAGTCACTGTAGTTATGCTTATGAAGTAAAGTCTTCTGTAAAAAATCCCATAATTTTAACAATAATTTTTTTCACATTTTCTCATCAGGTGAAAAGATTTCTGAACAAGTGTCTCTCAGCTTGCCAAGAAACCTAGTGCAGGGATCAGCCAGAGCTTATTTTTCTGTCATTGGTAAGTTTAATACTTAGTCTAAATGCGAAATTGTGTTTCTCTTGTGCTGCACCAAGTGCCATCATGTATACACACACAAACCTTATGTTAAGTTGAAGAAGTAATTATTCTTGATTTTAGAAGGTAAGTTTTCTACTTTGCAAAATGGCAGTAAGATGCAAAAGTTGCTGAAAATTCTCTCATATCAAGAGAGGACAAAATAGTCCAATAATTTCCATTTATATTGCATTTCAGATTATACTGCATTAGCGTATCCAGCTCTGTATAGTAAAACAGCTAATTCAGCTGAAAAGTAACGTAAGGCAGACTTGTTTGAAAAAAATTATCTTAATTTCTTGGAAAGACATCTTCAGAACCTTGCTGACTGCATAATTTCAAATTTACCATTTTGCATAATGAAAAACATTTGTAAGTCAGTAAGTTCCCACAGAATAAAAGTTTCAGGTCCCAATCAGCTCTACTAATCTGAAAGTCATTACTAAGACTGGAGGCTTCTCTTCAGTGAAAATTTTTTGAGGTTCTGAACTCAGATTGTTTTCTAAACACAGTTGGTTTGCATGCCCGTGTCTGTGTGAGATGTGCTGATGCTGTGCAATTACAGCCCCTGTGGCCCATCAGCATCGTACCCACACGACATTTTCACATGTACATGCAAAAAGGAAGCAGGCTGTAAAGGGCAGGGAAATCTAGCCCTTCCAAGGATTCATAGCTGTTTCTCAGAAGCTATGCCAGCCAGCAGTGGGGCTCACTTTGTTCTCTCAAATTCTCAGTTTCTCCCAGGTGTCCTTCATCCAGAAAATAAATGAAAAATGGGGGCATTTCAGAACTTTTCTTCTATAATGTGTCTTTGGTTACTATGATTACTCTGTATTAGTCATTGCCCTTGGGTTTATAATAAGATAGTATAGAGCAATGTATAATGCTATGTGATAAAAACATGTCTGAACTGAGCTGACTTCTTACATATTTTCACTCTTCAGGAGACATTTTGGGTACAGCCCTGCGGAACTTAGATAACCTCCTCCATATGCCTTATGGTTGCGGAGAGCAGAACATGGCCTTGTTCACACCCAACATCTATGCCCTGGATTATCTGAATAAGACTGGGCAGCTGACTGAAGAGATTAGAGTCAGGGGTACTGGATATTTATCCACAGGTGAGAGGTTTTCAGATTCTTCCATCTTCTTCTTTGGGGAAATGGTCATAGGACCAAGCCTGACAGAGTTTAGGAAGTGTTTGGACAATGCTGTCAGGCACATGGTGTGATTTTTGGGATTCTGTGCATGGTTAAGAGGTGTGTGGGTTGATGACCTTTGGGAGTCCCTTCCAACTCAGAATATACTGTGATTCTGTGATCTAATATTGTGATTGTGTGTGTTGAACTCTTCAGCTCTACATAGTGAGCATTCCTCTCTAAGTTCCAACACCATGGTTACTGCAAAGGAGCAGGCAGTGAGAGCACCCCAAAGCAGCATGTCGTTCTTCCAGGAGTAAAAGCAGCTGGAATCCATAGTGGTTGGCATTATTTGCCAGACACACATTACGTGATACTAAATCCAAAAGTCTTCCTGCTTCAGTTGAACAAACAGCAGAACTAATCCTTTTCTGTGATTAGGAAATGTGTCTTTATTGTGTTTTCAGGTTACCAGAAACAGCTATCATACAAACACCGGGATGGATCCTACAGCTCCTTTGGGTTACGAGATAGAGAAGGGAGTGTATGGTAAGTGATGACACTTTCTATTTCCCTAGCACAGGATCTTTAGGCTTTGAAAAATGATCCAAGTATTCAGTGATTCTTATTTTTAATAGACTAAGTAAATATAGTTCAATTGATTTGAATCCCCTAGTAAAGGATAGATTAATAACTGGAAAGAGGGCAACAAAAGGATGGTATGATGGTTGGCAGCTGGAGTATATCATGTTCAGTGGGAAGCTGAAGGATCTGGGTTTGTTTAGCCTGTAGAACAGGAAGCTAATGGGAGACCTGGGTAAACCTTTCTGCTGCCTAGATGGGGACTGTGGAAAAACAGAGTCAGACCCTTGTCGGAGCTGCACAGAGTAAGGACAAGAGTTTGTCCTTACTCAAGTTGCTACAGAGACATATCCAAGTGGGTAGAAGGAATAAAAGTCTTCCTCAGGAGAAGGCTGTAGCACTGAGACAAATGCCCAGAGAGGATGTGGATATCTCTATCCCTAGAGATTTTCACGTGACTGGACAAAATACTGAGCAGCCCGACACAGCTCTGAAGCTGGCCTTAGTTTAAGCAGGTGATTGAACAGGATACTTCCAAAGGTCCCTTCCAACCTGGTTTGTTTCATAATTCAATTAACTAAGACTAGAAATTGCTAACATCAATCATCAAGCTGTGCCTGTACTTTACCACTGCTCTAAAAGAATGGTTTCAGCACAGTAATGGAGAAATATCGGGTCAATTTTTAGCATCAGGATTTTACATATGTTATTTATTAAAAGCTTAGAAAACACTTTCTTCTTTAACCTCAAACATTATGAAGTTCATTTTATGTCATTTTCCATGCACATCCTATGCACTGGTGAATCTCCTTGGTCTTGTTCACACCATACCTGCTGTTTCTGGGTCCCCTGCAGGCTCACTGCCTTTGTGTACAAGTCCCTGGAGCAAGCCAAGCGCTACATCTACATTGACGACAACGTCCAGTCTCAAACGTTGATCTGGCTGGCGAGCAAGCAGAAGTCAGATGGCTGCTTTGAAAATGCTGGGTCACATTTCAACAATGCTTTGAAGGTAACTGAGATAAGTATAGCCACAAACTTCCAGTCCTGCCGTCTGGATTGATTTGGATAATTTCTGCCAGACATAAGCTTACTCTTTGTCACACCCTTACTCTTTCTAGTACTGTTATCTCTTGTTCCTCCTATATAAGCAGGGCATGATTCTTATGTGTGCTCTTGAAGATGAGGTAAAAACAAGTAGAACTTTCTGAGTAATAAGAAGGTTTTGTCTTCCACCACTGTATTGTGTGCTCAGTCACGGGCTATGGTGTGCTTTATTACACATGTGCAAAAGTCATGAAGATGCAGTCAATTATTTTGGCTTTATCCTGAGTGAACTTGATCTTTCTTGCTCCTGTGCACACAGGGAGACAGAAACTACTGCTGATCTCAAATCTAACTGATATATGAACTCTGAATTAATTCATATGTTGTTTCTTTCTAGGACATTCATCCTAACCAGTTCGTTGCTTGTTTTTCATCAGGGTGGAGAAGAAGCTGAATACTCCCTCACAGCCTACGTTGTGGCATCACTGCTGGAGGCTGGGCACTCTGCTGCAGTAAGTATTTAGTGCTCTGTTAGCCCAGTCAGCCATTTGTCAAACTGCACAAGTCACAGTCCTCACGTCGGTGTTCTTCCACAATGACAGACTTGAATGCTGATTGTAGGACAGTAGCTGATTGTAGACAGTAGTTTTCAGAGCCCTGCAGTCCCCTGCAAGTATTTAATGAGTGTTACAAATCAGTTATCATAGGCATATCCAGTGCCTATGAATTCACTTGAAAAAACCCTGAGGAATCCAGCTGTTTTAGACAATAGTAGTCTAAGTAGGTGCAAAATCCAGACTGAATTTGCCCACTCCATCCTGAGTCCACTTTGGAATTTTCTCTGAATTTGCCCAGTCCAAAGTTCAAGCTATCCAAATCTTCAGTCTACAAACTCACTTGGTGCTTTTAGTTCCAAGTTTTGTTTCCACTTCCCTGCGGAAATCGTATTAATGGAAGGAAACGATGATCTGCTGGTTGTAGTACTAGGCATTGGGAAATGAAAGCCAAGTTCTGTTCTCTGCAATATATTTCCTGCTTATCCCTGTGACCTTGTTTTTATGCTGACTTTGTTCTTTGTATAATGGGGAGGAGGAGAATTGTTCCAAATCTGACAAACATGTTCTGGATGTGCTGATTTTTTGAACATCACTCAGACATGGGGTATGGGCCATCATTAAGGTACATGAGACCAACAGGATGAAAACATTGTGCAGAATCAAATAGTTTTTCAGCAACATTAATTGTTTCCAATACCTTCATAAGAATCTCCAAAACCTGGTGGCACATGTTTAAGTGAAGCTGCAGGGACAAGACATGCTTAGTAGTGTGCTGGTGATGTCTGAGATGAGGAAGAGTTCACAGAGATGGTCTGTAAGGCTGAAAGGTCTGAAGAGTTACCTTGATAGTTATAGCTAGCAAATGAGCAATATCTATTTGAGAGAGCCTGTTTATTCATGAGGTCTCAACACACTTTACATATTTCTGTAAAAATGCTCCACATTTTATTTCTAAAGCAGCTGAGGAACAAAGGATTCACTTGCATGAGGTCATCACGTGAGTCAGGAAAAGAAACAGTGCTCTGTTATTCTGGCCATGCTGCCTCTAAATAAATGCAGAAAGGAGGCAACGTGACTGGAAGGGCATTTTTTTACAGGATGCACTCTGTAGGAGCTTAAACATGCCATGGATCACTCTTCTAGCATGAAGAGTCAGAGATTGCAGCTTAAGCAATGGTGGAAGTATTTAAAGAGAAGTAGAGACAGAAGAACAGGTACCTGACATTTTACTGTGTTTTGCATTACCAGCATCCTGTCGTTCGGAGTGGCATGAACTGTTTGGAGACTGCATTTAGCAATGGGGTCCACAACCTGTATAACCAGGCCCTCCTTGCCTATGTGTATGGCCTAGCTGGCAGAGAGGAAAGACGCCAGTTCTTCCTTGAGAAGCTGGACGGGGCAGCTGTCAGGGCTGGTAAGTGCAGCATGGCCATGGTGCAGGCACTGCAGCTGGTGGAATGGCCTTCTGTATCATGGAAGCTGTTCTGATGTACGGTTTTGTCATGCATGCTCTCCCTTCCCATTCCGTGCCTGCTATGCTACTGAGTTTATCTCTAGGAGTTTTTCTGTCTGTCCCTTCTGGCTTCACAAAAGTTTGAGTTGTGGCCTGATTTATGAAATTATGAAATACTTTAGGTGCAGAGAGAGAGTCCCCTGCATGTCTCAGTCCAAGGTATTGGAATATTGTACCTGATTTTCCAATTAGCTTTCTCATCTACATGCTGAACAAATCCAGTTCCCTTGACTATGCCACGTGCTCCTGTTTGTGACTGCCTTAGCATCTTTCTACTACACTGCCTTCACTTCAATCCCTCTTTAACTTACACAGCCTGCTTTTATTAATTCCCTTTCCATCCCTTCCTGTTTTCTTTTCCATGCTGGAAGTAACACTTATCCAGTTCAGGACACCAATAAATGAAAAAACTTATGTTTTCCATGCTTTTTACACCCTACTTTTCTGTTTTCAGGTGGTTCTGTTCACTGGCAGAGAGAAAACAAGCCACCAGCAGAACGTTTCTCTGACTTCTATTCCCGTGCCCCTTCTGCTGAGATTGAAATGACCAGCTATGTGCTCCTGGCTCTGCTCAACAGAACCAAACTCACTCCGGAAGACTTAACTTATATTTCCCGCATTGTGTACTGGCTTATCAAACAACAGAACCCATATGGTGGCTTTTCCTCCAGCCAGGTAACAACTGTGTGTGCGAAAAAGAAAGCTTCTGGGAGCAGTCCAGTCTGCAAGCTGAATCTTAACAAATGACAAATCTTTCTCACTGCATATGGATTTGAGTAATATTTGATAATTGGTGCTTGCATAGGTTGCCTTGTCAAGGCACACCATGCTCTTCATAGCTTTACACATAATTTGATTTTAAGCAATGAGAATTTTCCTGAACTCCAGGTTAGCCATGGACAGCAGTCAGTGCTGACACATTATCCCAGGTCTTCTGGGATAATTAAAATCTGTTGCTCCAGAATCACAGAGTCCAGAATGGGTCAGGCTGGAAGGGACCACAGTGGGTCATCTGCTCCAACCTCCCTGCTCAATCAGGGTCATCCCAGAGCACATGGCACAGGATTGTGTCCAGACAGTTCTTGAACATCTCCAGTGAGGGAGACTCCACAACCTCCCTGGGCAACCTGTTCCAGTGTGTGGTCACCTGCACAGAAAAGAGGTCCTTCTTCATGTTCAGGTGGATCTTCCTGTGCATCAGTTTCTGCCCATTGCCTCATGTCCTATTGCCCAGCACCACCAAGAAGAACCCAGCTCCATCCTCTGGACACCCTCCCTTCAGATATTTGTGAGATCCCCTCTCAGTTGTCTCTTCTCAATCCTGAACAGGCCCAGTTCTGTCAGCCTTTCCTTGTAGGAGATGATCCAGTCCCTTAATCACTCTTGTCATGATGCTCCTCTGGACCAGCTTCAGGAGCTTCATGTCTTTCTTGAACTGAGGAGCCCAGACGGGACACAGCACTCCAGATACACCTCCCTAGGGCTTAGTAGAGAGGCAGGATCAACTCCCTCAACCTGCTGCCAAAGTCCTTCCTAATGCAACACAGATGGAATTACTGGTCACCAGACCACACTGGTGGCTCAGGGTCAGCTTTTTGTCCACTAGGACGAGTTCTACAAGAACTTGTGTCTTGTCTCCTTGGCTCTTTGCAAAGCCCCCCTGCATTTATGAGTACTGAGAAAGAATCAGGGAAATAGGAGCTGTGCTAATCTCATGGACCATCTTACAGCTGGGTATCTAATTTGGATCATGTTATTCTTTTCAGGACACTGTGGTTGCACTCCAAGCTTTAGCCCAGTATGGATATCTCACCTTCTCCAAAGAAAGTCTTAATACAGTCGAAGTCCACTCCCTGGAGTCCCCCAGTAAGATTTTCCAGGTGGATGACAAGAACCGCTTCTTACAGCAGCAGGCTTCCTTACCCACTATTCCAGGGAATTACAGTGTGGAGGTGAATGGCACTGGCTGTGTCTATCTGCAGGTAAGCAAGCTGGGAACTCAGCACCACCCTCTGAGAACTAAGCAGGGGGCTCTCCATGCTTTATTCCTCTGTACATGTCATGCCAGAGGCATAAAACCCTTTTAAGTCTGTGACCATCTCACACTTTCTATCTCTTTTAGACCACCCTGAGATACAACATCCATTTGCCAAAAAAAGTTGCAGGATTTTCTCTATCCGTAAGGACAGAAAATGTGTCTTGCACAGGCAACTATCCACCAAAGTTTGACCTTGTCCTCTCTGCCAGGTAACTTCCTTTCACTGACCTACCCCCTTGCACTCACAGTTTGGTAAATCATCCTAGAAAGGATTTAAATACAGGCAGTTAACTACTGCTCTGCAGCTGTAGGAAGAAAAATAGGATTATTGAGAGATAAAAATGTCATTCACTGGTCTCCTTTCCATTTGCAGACCAGACTAACAGAACTTTTCTCATTTTAGTTACACAGGAAACCGCAACATCTCCAACATGGCTATTATTGATGTGAAAATGCTCTCAGGTTTTGTTCCCGAAGAATCTTCCCTGAAAAAGGTAAAAAATGGGACCAACGTGAATGAGAAACCCTGAAAACATAGGAAGTTGATAAAAATAGTCTCTGATTAGCAAATTTGAGGCCATGGGAGTACTGCAAAGTCCCTGGGCGTAGCCTTCTCTCGCATACTCTGTGTTTCAAATTTGTAGCTGTTCATGTGTTGAAGACAAATCTCTTATGAGTTGCCAAATCCAGTAGCCCAGGAGAGCTAAGAATTCATATCCTCAGGTCCAACCAACAGCAAGGTTCAGTGTATATTCCCAACATGCAGACATGCACACTACACATGTAAATCCATATATACATAATATACATGCTGGCCACCCAGGTCAATAGACAGGAAAGACAGCACTTCCACAAACACAGATAGCACAAATGGCCTTATCCTGTTCCCTTTTCTGCCTGATCAGATTAAAATCTCATTTGTGGAAAAGATAAATAAATAAATACATAAATATACACGTGCACATATATACATGCAAATACACAATGTGGGTCCTTATGGCAGCTGACCTCAGGCACTCAGTCTGCCCAGAAGCTGTCCCTGAACCCTTGTTCTGTTGAGCTGCAGGCATCTGGGCATGTGCCTGCTCAAGGCCTGAGCCCCACTTCAGTGCCTGGAACTGAGGTCCCCATCACCCACATGTGTGCATGGTGGGACCTCTCTAAGCCACCTTAGACATGCAGCAGGTGGGCTGGGATCCCCTGGTCTCACAGCGATGTCACACAGGCAGAGACACAGGCAAATGAGTCTCCTCTAGCTGCTCCAGACCAATAGCCTGACCAGTGTCCACTTCCAAGACCATATGGTTACTCCAGAAACAGGCTGGGACACTCTGGTCTCTTTGGTAGCTGTCCTGGATCCTCTGGTGTCTTCAATATTTGGGTCAGGTTTATGCCTGACTCAGTAGCTGGCTGCTAGCCAGTTTATCACTAGTGACCACACACTGACATACATACCCCACACAGGAACCCTGAAGTCTGGTGATGTCTCAGGATGCTGGCACTCCAGGCACACAGTCCCTGTGATCTCTGATCCTCTCTTCAGTGACTGCCACTCCCCACACACATGTTCACACAGAATAGAGAGCCTTTCACCCTGGAAATCTGTCAGGAACAGAGACTAATAAGAAGGCAGGAGAGGCTGTGGTGACCAGGTGCAGGGCAGACAAGTGTGCTGACCACCAACCTGTTAATGTGAAACTGGCCTCTTTTATCTTATTTTCCACCCTTTTTCCTTCCAATTGGACTTTATCCCTCTCTTTGTTACTTCTGGCTCTTCCCCTAAACACCCTGTAATAACTCTTTCTTGAGTCCCAGCATCCCATACTCAGCCCTGTGGTCTGTAGGCAGCATTCCCCTTCAGTCTACAAGGTGATCCAGGGATATTCTGCTGTTAACTCACCTGGTGGGTCTCACTCCCTGACACTGGGCTGGTCACTGCCCTGTGGCAGCCCAAGGGGAACCAGGTCAGAGTGCTCCAGTGGCTCAGCTCAGGTTGCTGGGGTTTCCCTGTGGCCCTTAGTGTTTGTGTGTATGAGTCTGTAGCCACACAGCCTGACAGAATCCATGTGAGAAATACTTCTGCCATAGTTAAACTGCTTTAATTGGCATTTTGCATTATTATCCCTTTGACAGGGGTTATTTCTTCCTCTACACTACAGTTTAACAAACAAAAACAAAAAAAAAAAGGAGGTTATTGATCGTCCTCCTTTACTATCCAGAAATTTTGTTATGACGATGACAATGCTGGGGACAACACTGATAAACACCTCATTTCAGTTCCTAATGCAGTTTAGGTTCACAATAGATGAGTTAACTTCAAGCCATGAGGTGGAATTTTCAAGTAGATAAAAAGAAGAATTAAATTCTTTGTAGAGTCTGGTCATACCTTTGTGTATTTATAATCATTCAGCACTCAGACCTGAGGGGTTTTTTTGGCTAGAACTGTAGGAAATTAATAAATTCTCTTCGGAAGGTTTTTCTATTGACATGCTATTCTGTTTGGCATCCTACACCTCTTCGTATACATTTGGGGAAAAAATAGCTGTTTTTTAAAGTTTGGGATATTTTAGGTTTGTATGTTTTGATAGTAAAATAATTTTGTTCACATTCTTTTCTAAATGTTTTTAAACTTTTATTTAAAACATACAGTGGACTAACAAGTGAGTCAGCTTGAGCTGCAGAAATTAATTGTAAATTCTCTTTAAAATGAGAGCATTCTTAGGTTGATGATAAAAGTCACAAGTATCAAAGCTGAGTGGTAAAACTGTTTACCACTGTGTGGTCTGCATGCATCAGGTTATAAAAACACTCAACTTGCATTTCTTTTTCTGGCGACTAGATGGCGGGGTGGCATAAAAGGAGCGCGGCAGACGCTTTAAACGCATTTTGCTGTGGAATCCGTAAGTCTCCTTGGCAAGTCTCTCGTGTTAACATTGCTGTATTTTGCCTTATTTAAAGCTCCGGTACGAGGATTCTGTTGTGGATCGCGTAGACATCAAGAACAACCACATACTCTTCTACCTTCAGAAGGTAAGTCTGGGAGATTTCCTTTCGGTTTTATTAAACTGGGAGTTTAAAACAGGCTCCCTGATTTAAAAGAAAAAAATCCTATTAATAGCATATTAACAATGCACGTGCCTTAAAGATGTAAAGGTACTTCACTCAATCCAACATCAAATAGATATAGATATAGATAGATAGATAAATAGATCTGTAGTCTTCCCAACCCAGAGGAAGCTTGAAAAGCAGAGGAAGATGAGCAAAGAGGAAAGTAGTTTGGGACATTTGTCTGCAAGAGTATGTAATGAGGATCAGAATCACAGAGGAGAATGGGGATATTGAGATGAAAGTAATTAAGGAGAGAAAAGAATGGAGGAGATTCTGAGGGGTACTGACCATGATTTTAGCTGGGAAAAGGCAAGGAAAGAAACTAACAGCAATTTTCAATTACAGGATGAATACTGATGTGCTGAAAACCACACTAACAGGGAATTAGGCTGGGGTAATTGGCAATGGAAACAGGAAGAAAGAAAAGAGCACGCAATTTTAGCAACAAAACATATTTAACAACAGCTTTTAGACAATTATCTGATTTGACATGAAGTTTACAAACTGGAGGGATCTGTAGAATGGCACATTTTCACACAGTCTGATTCAGAAATTAACCTGTTCAACCTTAGCCTCAGGGATAGTTATGAAAAGTTCTGATGCATTTTCTTGTCTTTCCATTTCCAGGTGTCCCAGAAGGAAATCAGCTTCTCCTTCGGTGTGGAGCAAAGCCTGCCTGTCTCAGACATCAAGCCAGTCCCTGTACATATGTATGACTATTATGAAACAGGTAGGTGACCCCAGCAGGCCTCAGGAAAACCTGTGAAACCAAAGGAGAGACACGGGGAGACCCACTTAGCAATTCTGCTGGTTTTGATGACTAGACCACAAAGGTTTTGCAGAGCATAGATAGTTCCTGTCCTCCAGAGTTTACATTTCTAGCTTCATTTCAACATTAAGCAGATAAGAAAGTGATACATGAGGAGTTTCCTTCTTACAAAATACATGCAAATAAAAACGTGGTTCCACTTTCTTTACACATGATGGTTAAAATCAGTAACTCAAAGGCAGCAGTGTTCCTGACTTCCCTGAACTGCATTATCTAATTTTTTTACTTAATATTGCCGTAGTAGGCTGCAGCAAAAAGACCTTCCTTAGTGGAATTCAAATACTTAAGTGGGAATGACGGTCCCACTTAACAAAAGAGGAGTTTAAGTTACTAAAACTAGAAAATTAAGTGCCTGACCACCTTTCTTGAACATCCTAGCACATTAGCAGCAGCAGCAGTCAGAGAATTGACCCTGGAATGCATTTTCTGCCACCTGATCCACATCTTGCACGGTGACAGCAATGATGTGTTCTGATTAACACGGTCACAGGAGTGCAGTGGTCTCTGGCTATGCACCCTTGCAACTGGGTGCCTTTACAATTGGGAGTCTACCACAAGATTTATCAAATATCTTCTGTTTTGTAGCATGTTAATCACACGTGCAGATAGACAGGGGTCAGAGTAATTTCTCACTCTCATACAAATGTCTTCTTCCTTTCTCCTTTCCAGATGAATATGCCCTTTCAGAGTACAACACACCCTGCTCCCCACTTTCCAAATGAAATCAGAAGTGTGCCAGAAGAGGTAATGATTCAGAAAGTATCAGGCGAGCAATTCTAGAGCAAAAAGGATAAGAGACTTCGTTGTTTCTGGGAGCACAATGAAAAACATGTAGAATAATGAGGAATAAGCAAATCCCATATTGCTGTAGATCAGAATGACCCATTCTGGCCCATTGACTTGGGGTCGATGTGGATTAGAAACCGCAGATAAAGTGCTTTTCCTGACAAGGGAGATACTGTGCAATTGTTGACCTGACCATCCATCTTGTTTTGAAACTTACGACATATTCCAATGGGAGATTTGTGTAAACACTTGAAATGTGTGTTCTTGCCTGTAGATTCCTCTTAAGAAATCCTAATCTCTGAGAATAAGGTGCTGCTGCTTCTGTAGATATTACTTGTTTTGGTCTTTCCATTAACCAGAAGGAAAATTCTGAAGAAATTATTTTGATCCTCACCTTTTTCAGCTATTGAACTGAATCATTTACAGATGGCAGAATTCTAGTCACAGGAAGACAACTTTTTTGCAGGTTTTACCTCTATTTAGAAATAAATATTTTCTTCAGATTAGCATCTCATATTTTACTGCTGTTTATAATAAAACATTCTGATGGCAATGGTATTTGTGCCAGTCTCCACTCCTTGGTCTATCTAGAGCTGGGTGATGCAAGGTGTTTTATAAGCTAAAACATTCAAACCTTGGGCAAGTCAATCAATGACTTCCTGACATCAGTGACATCTTGTGTCACAGCCATGATGGGGGCCCTGACACATGTGTTGGAAGCTTTCCATCCAAAGACCAATGCTGGGAAAAAGTTAGAGAGTTGCAACACAGAAACTTGGAAAAGGGGTTAGGGAGGAATGGTGGGTCCAGTGGAGCCCTTCGAGGGAGAAAAATATTATGGTTTGGAGGGAGTGAAAAATAAAGAGAGCCACAAGGAGCTTACGACGACAGAAACTAATCAGCAGAAGGGTGTTCAGCTTGGGAGTGGCACTGGGGTCCAGGCAAAAAAAGCAGACTTCAGCAATTCAGCAACACCAGGACCTAGGAAACTTTGGGAAGCAGCTAGAGAATTGGTTTAAAGAGATGAGGAATTGGAGATAGGAACCTAAGGCTCTTAGTGAATTTAGATTCTGGCTGACATGAGCTAAGTGCCTTAGCACCCTTGAGAACCTGGCCCCATGCACTGATTCTCTCAGCCTTCTAAATACACCACCTGGCATGTGAAAGCACCACGCACAGAGCAGCTTTTCACGTGGTAGCACTGTGCATGCTGGCAAGCCTGAAGGGGCACTTCGATGCATAAAACAACATCTATGAGCACATGTGCCACTTATATTTCTGGTCACTCTCCTTAGGATGGACAGAAATACGGGAATGGAGTTCTTGGAGTTCTCTGCCTTTTTTTTTTTTTTTTTTTTAAATAATTGCATTTAAGCTTGGTTTACCAACGAACAAGAATAGTTTCTTCCCTGCTGATTCTGGTGGAATTTCTACCTTGCGAAAAAAAAATGATGACATTTTGAGAAAAAAGATGTTGTGAGGTGAGTGGTTTTCAATTCTTTCAATTCTGCTCGAAACACAGGGTTTCTACCCCCAGCATTTCTCTTCCCAACAGAAGCAACCCCTGGGCACAACCCTTGACCCAAAAAGTCACACTGAAAGCAATGTTTTCATGTTTGCATGAGACCTGTGGTGACTTTTGCTACAGACAGACACATGCTGAGAAATAAGTTATGACTCCGAAGATGTTAAGGGGACAAGTTGCTTTTCACTGACCCCAAAGTCCCCCTTGCTCTCCCATCCCTGTCAGCAAAAAAAAAGATAGTGTGAGCTTCAAGAGGGGTCAGTCAGGCTACTTCAATCCACCTTCCTCAGCTGTGTAAACTCAGCCTGCTGCTAAACAAAAGCCTTTGTTTAATGCCATTCCAGTGAATGGCCAACTGCAAGCCTGGTCAGATGGAAACTGATATGAAATGCAGATTCTTTCAAAAGCACAGCATTTAAATTTTACTACAAATTTCCAAAACACTAGGCCGAGAGAGAGTGGATGGAACAATGCCAGCAGTACCTAGCAAAATCTGCATTTTACAGCCTTCTTTTACCTCTTTAACTTTTTTAACTGCAGTGCAACTAGTGAACAATTTTTTTTTCTCTTGGAACTTGCATCATGTGAACCTGCTGCTTCACAAACTCAGTTTGCTTAACCTCAATGCAAGTCCGATGAAAAGATGTAACAATTGAAAGGAGCTTCAGATACCGAGCTTGTAGGACCACGTGAATCAATCAGAAAATGGTAAGGGCTGTATCCCATCTCCAAAAATGCCAAATACAACACATTTACACTCAGTTTCCTTACTCTGATTGCTATAGTTAGAAAGATGCTCTGGAACTCTAAAATTATCAATCTTCCCTTTTACTTTCAGTGTGCAAAAAGATCATCTACTTCCTTACACTTCTTCCAGCAGTTCCTATGGGACCCATCTGCTGTAGTCCATGGGAATGTGCCAGGACAGGCTCTGGGGGTTTTTTACAGAGGTGTAAAAAGCCAGGACTCTGCCACTGTTTTGTGTAATAGCAAAGCACTTGTGCTACAAGCAACTGTGAGTGACCCTAGACATGGATGTGATGCTCCAGTCACTCCCTCATTTCCACACAGTGCTCTCCAGCAGAGAGTTTTGCCTAGCGCTGGTCATTTATGGGTCAATAACAATAAAAAACACCTAGTTCTTCAAAAGAGGACAATTAGGACTTTCTCTGACTCCCTGTTTGCCTGAGGCCAGCTTGTTTGCCCTCAGACAACTTGGAAACTTCAACTGTTTAGGCAGATAATAAAAGATAATAAAGACTGACAAGTCTTTGTCAAGGACACATCCTCAAGCTTGTTCTGTACAGTGCTCAGCAGTTCAATATATAGCTGCAGAATATATTTTCACTGGAGACAAAGCAGAAATAGCCTTTATGTGAGGGGAATGAATTAAAAAAACTTTTCAGGCATAAGGTCAGGGGTTGAAGGCACAAACAGGCTCTCCCTGGGGGGCATCCTTAAAGTAGTGCAATTAATATATCAAGTAACACAAGAGTATTGTTTTGCTGCCAAGTAGATAATAATAACAGATAAAGGGAGAGAAAGCTGCAGGCTCTGAATAGCATTTGCATGCCCTCCATAATGTGTCTGGAACAAGTTCCATTTCTGGTGTGTCATAGCGGAAAGAAAAAGCCTTTGCAACCACAAAAAATAGATTTAGAAGCTACATGTTGGTCAATGGCAAAAAGATCAAAGCACTCACAAAGACTGAGCCTCCAACATTCAGTGTTATCAGTCAGTTGTGAGAGACTCCTAACCCCAAGCTCTCTTTCACATTCTAGTCCTAGAAATATCATGCCTACATTGAAGACAGTCTTCAAATAAATATGAAGAGGTAGCCCCTGCTCTAAAAGATATAAGTCTTATGTCTTGCATTCATCTCCTATGAACTTTTGGTTCTGATAACATCATTTTACAGCCTTGAAGTGAGATCCACACTTCCTTTCTCAGAGCAGTTGGATTAGACATACAGCATTTCCCAAAAAATATGACCAGGGAATTTCCTTTGGCCTGCAAAGCTGCATCCAAAGACATGTAAAAACACTGCTCCTCCGTAGTTCTCACAGACCAACCTGCAGTTCAGACAGAGGATTCAAGTCTCTTATGTCAACAGTGGCTGTAGCTCCAGGAAAAGGCTTTAGGGGTATGATTACATCAGTAAAGCCCTAGTAGGATCTGTAGGCTGATGACTGAAATCCCAAGGGAAAGCAGAACTGTATGACCCTTCTCAAGTCAATCCAGAGAAGGGTCAAGCCAGGGAAGGAGAAGAAAACAAGAGGAACTAATGGAGCCTCAAACACCTACAAATCTGTCATTACAATGCATTTATAAATCATTTCTGCAGAAAGAAATTAAAAATCAGGCTTTCCACAAAGCAGAGAAAAGCCATTGCAATATGAAAGTTTCAGAGATCTACTTCTTTCCACATGTGTCTGTCACGAGTTGTCACCTGAAATGAAAGCAAATACTTCTACTTTCAGAGTGCAGAAGTTGCAGCTACGAAGAGAGGATAGTTGTGCACTGCTGTGAAATAGAAGAAACAAAGGGTTAGAGGTTTGATCAGAGATGGAAACGTCAGAGAATGATTTGGGCATCCCTCAGCATGCTAGAGATGGCTGGTCTCCTCTGGCAGACCCCTTTCTGGTAGCCAGAAGAGCCAATACATGACAACATCATGTGCAGCTTGTGTCAGCTCTTGGTACACAAGATGATTTCTCAGTACCAGTCATGAGCTGATTGCTGGCATGGGAGGTTTTAGGGGGCAACATGCAGCCAGACTAGTTGTCCCACCACAGGAGAGGGCTTAACCAGATACATTTTATGAATTACACATCAAATGTTCCCCTCTTGATACTCATTGTTAAGTATTTTCTTTTCCCCTTTTAATAAAAACCTGATTTATATTTGCAAGTGTGAAGAATGAACTTACTAAGTACCAGAGATTTTTTGAGGGGCTTATTCAGATATTTTGTGGGTGACCTCTTCACATTCAAACTGAAGCCTTGATGCTGCCTATAAAGACCACAAAGAAAGGAGAGCTGAAAAACTCTGGTTCCTGTCCATGCAAAGACAGTAAAACTGCAAAGCATTCCCAGAAGAAATGTAGACTCTCTTATTAGCCTAACTGTAGCACTGCATTCATAGCTTAGCCTGAAAGCTGCCAGGTAATCTGTGTATAACTAGGAAAGATAATTCCATTTGTACACTGGTATCCACTTTGAGTCTTGTGCAGCTGCAGTGACAGTAGTCAGGTTCCAGCTTCACTCACCTTCCACTGGCGTTTGTCACCAAAACTGCACAGCAAAGACAGTCTTAATACTTCAGCTCACACAGTTATGCCTGCTCAGACCTCAGCCTCTACACATATGGGGAGAAAGGCCTCAGTTTTGAAAACAGGTTATGGATGACCCATCCACACTCAACAGAGTCACTGGCATAACAGAATCCTTGCAGCTGGCTGACCTTCAACTACCTCCATCTTTTATATGGCTGCCTTTTCCAGGCATCACAGACCACTGAAATAAACTGCAGTTCTCCCCACCACCACATTTTGCTGAAAAAAATTCCATCACTCACCAAAATCACTGCAAGCTCTGACTGTTCCACTAGGGATATACTTACTTTCTTTTATGACCTCGCCATCCGTTTAGCTTGCAGAGCTGCTAGAGGACTTTGCCAAGGCTCACACATCTTAGAACAATGAAAGAAATATTGCATGCTTGACTAGAGACCCTATTGACCAAGCAGGGCTTTATCTGTAGTTACCACGTTTCAGCATTGTTCCTCAAACACCTGGGCCAAACCAAGCATTTCGACCTTTACGATGTCTGAACAAATTGTTACAATCTAATCTTCTTAAAGAAGGTTTTATAGGAAGCAGTCGTAGCCAAAATCACAGATGGATTCAGTGCTTTTCAACTAATTTTTGTAGCTGTAATGACCAAGTTTCTTTGCGTTGATCCTCTTCTGAATGTAGCAATTAACCTGTTCACAAGGAAGGTGACAGTGCTTACACCACAAATATGTGGTTATAGATCTTGCAGACACATCCAAGCTGGCTTTAGACTGCAAGAGTGAGAAGGAGCACTAGAATTAAATGAAATGTGAGCAGTCACAAACACTTCAAAAGCAGGAAAAAAACCGTGGAGTTCCAGAGGCTGTTGTAATTTTCCTAGAGCCATTTGGTGATTCCCACAGGAAAGAAATAGAGTTCTTTGCAGTAATAGTGAGTGAAATTTGAGGTCAAGAAATCACACAGAAAGACACAGAAATTACTGTGACTGAGCAGCTCTATATGAAAAAAAAGAATTGCAGTTGAGTAGTATTACTATAGCTTTTCACAGCAGGACAGATTTTATTTGTAAAGATAGTATTTTACTGGTAGAACATATCTAGTGCCTCAAATAAACCAAACCACAACCACAAAGGCACAATTTTTGCTGTCTAACTATGCCTGCAGGACTGTTTCAGTGGCAGAAAGATATCTATATTTAGCTGGTGGGTAATTTCTTAACAACGTTAACTAAATCAAATTTAACTAAACCAAACAGCTCATTCTACTATTCCCAAGGCTCCCTCTCATTGCTCTCCATCTACAAACACACAGATCTCTCTCTGTGTGTTACAGCTAAGCAAGAGTAACTGAGGTCTGAAGTTGTGGCTTAGGTAAGACTCAAAGTTAGGCTGGCAAAAAACTCCTTTTGAGTCAAGAATGCAAGAAAATCTATCTGTATACGGACATTTCTCCAATGTTACCCAAAACCAAGAACCTCTTCCAGGACGTGAAGCTACAAGAAATATGGAGAAAGACTACTTACAAGCCTAGGTAGTAACAGGACAAGGGGAATGGATTCAAGCTGAAAGAGAGCAGGTTTAGATTAGATATTAGAAAGAAATTCCTTACTGTGAGCTTGATGAGACACTGGCACAGGCTGCCCAGAGATGCTGTGTATGCCCCATCCCTGGCAGTGTTCAAGTCAGCTTGGATGGGGCTCTGAGCAACCTGGTCTAGTGGAAGGTGTCCTTGTCCATTGCAGAGGGGTTGGAACTGGATGATGTTTAAGGTCCCCTCCAGCCCAAACCATTCTCTAATTCTATGAAATACAGACTTGTGACCTGGTGATGAGGTATCATCTCTCTAACTTCCCCACAGAGCAATCTTCACAAGCTTCTTGCACATATGCAGTTGAATTAAAAAGAATGGGTAGGATTTGAAAAGCAAAGACACGCAGTCAGCAAATAATACTAATAAAAAATAATTTTTAAAAAGTCGGTGGTTTCGTAACTCTTTGCCCCGAAAACAACCTTTTTGTTGTATCCAGTGGAATGTTGTTTGATTTTCCTGTGAAAGACAAATTGTTATATGTTACAGCCAAGAAGATAGGATGACCTCTAGTTTCCTTTGTTGTGATAAGGTGCAGTGGCTTTTTTTTACCCAGTGGACTTGTTTGGTTGCAAACGTGTTAATGCAATAACTTCTCTACTATGGATGAATGCATTTTTTGTTTGTGTATTTCCTTACCAGATGCACCTTCTTCATTGTGGTTAGTGGAGGGCTTAAAGTAGTGCAGTGAATTATCTGAATATAGGATGCATGGGCAATCTTTGTCCTTGATTTGGTTACTGTTCAGAAGGTGTATGTGCACAGGAGACATTGTGATAGTGCCAGTTCTTGGAGATACAATAGTGCACCAAAGTCACAATCCAGCCTATATTTGGGGAAAAACCCCTGCTCATTAACAGTATGTTATACACAGCTACCATTCTCTACCTTTACAACCTCTGAATGTCATCTAACCTACTTTGGCCTCTGATCAAACTTTCAAAAGTAGCCTCAAAAAGCTTCTGGATGGTGATGATTGTCAAATCGACTTGTTTGGAATTAATGCTTTATTATGTTGCAATAGATTTGTAACTACCTGAGAAAGTCACAAAAATTAAGAATATGCAGTTCTGACCATGTCCTTTTTTCACAATGTCAGCTCAAGTTCAAGCCCTTGTCAGTGAAATTCTATTTTTGGCAGATCCTGGTATGGGTATTCCATGGCAGAGGAAATAAAGCCTGATCCTTAGTGAAGCTCCTGAACTGTAGAATCTGTAGAGATCCTCTTCAACAGAAATTACAGTGAGGTGGGCTTTCAGAATAGAACCTAAGACTGTTGTCTGTGTTCTAAGCACCCACACCATGTCACAGAGTTCCATTTCCATATGGTTTGATACTTCTGTGAAGAATTTGAAGGCATAAGTTAAAAACATTTCATAGCCATCCTATATGCTGTGTTTCTACTGAAGAAAGTTTCACACACTAGCAAGAAACTAGAAGGGACAGTCATAAAACATATCAAGATACTAGAGAAAATCATGCTCCCATACAGGTACTCTGCTTTTGGAACCATATCTCTCTATCTCCAGGTCTACAATATTTAGCCATGTTGATAATACACAGAGGTGTATTGACCCCAGAGAGAAGCCAGGCAGCCACCCAATCTTTCACTCACTCCCCTTTTCCAGGAGGGAAGTCAAAGAGACTAGTGGAGACTCCTTCTGCTTTCCTTTTAAAACAACAGTTTTAAAAGGAAAGCAGAAGAAGCACATGAAAGAGAAGCTAGAAGAGGGACTTATTCACTGCTTCCCATTGGCAGGCAGATGTCCAGCCACTCCCTGAGAAGTAAGGCCTCAGCACAGGTAGTGGTTGCTTCAGAAGACAAACGCTGTTGCCACAGTTGTTGTCCCTCCTCCTCCTTTCCCCCACCTGTTATTTCTAAACACGGTGTCATGTGGTAGGTACACGATATCCCTTTGGCCAGTTTGGGTCATCTGTCCTGGCTGTAGCCCCTCCCAGTCCCTTGCCACCCCAAGCCTGCTGGCTTTTGGCTGGGAGGTGGGGGAGGTAGAAACCCTTGACACTGTGCAAGCACTCTTCAGCAAGAGCCAAAAAGCTGGTGAGTTACAAACACCGTTCCAGACTCAAATGCAAAGCACAGCAGGCTGCTGTGGAGAGAGCTGACTTCATAACCTCATCCCAGAGAGACCCAGTATCAATATCAATGGAAAAAAATTACTTACAGTTATCAAATAACTGCTTTCCAGCATTGTTTTTCTTGTGGGGACCAGCCCACCTGAGAGCTTTGTTTTCAGAGTACAAAAGAACAAAAGAACTTCCTTCTCCCTAATGAAAAGCTCAATTAGCTTCCACACAGGTGTGAAAAGTGGAAACATGGGGAACTAACTAATTCCCATAGACCCAGCAGCTGGCTAGTTCCTAGCTGAAATGAATCAAACTTCAACAATGCTGTTAAGTGCTCGATGGCTAAGGTAGAAGTAATTAAGACTTTTTAGACTTCTTTCTGTTTCTAGCGTCTCTATTTTTCCATTTCATCAATTTTCAAAATACGTATGAAGCAGGGGAAAAGAGAGGTCAATGAATTGACAGCCAGAATCTGGTGTCAAAGTACAGAAAATTAGCCTGCTTCACCCAGACTGTCAATCCAGATGGTAAATTCCAAGAACAATGGGGAAAACCCTCAAATGTTAATCTGGTTTGACAGACTTACTCTGGTTTAGGTCACTTTGTGCTTTTCAGTGCTGTGACAAGTCTCAGTGTAAAACCCAAAGCCCCTTCCCTTGAAAACAAGACCACTAAAGATATTTTGTGCAGACATCCAGAGAACTGCAGTGAAGTGTTACAGTCTGGAGATGGTGGGTTGATTTTGATTGCAGTAGTGTTAGGGGAGGTTCTTGCAAGGAGTAGGATAGACTGGGATCTCCACCCCTTGCTGCAGTTATAAAGGCACTAACATCAAAGGAAGGACCCAGGGAGGAGTGGAAAAGCAAACTGCTTTCCTCTGGAGCACTGGGTGAGGAATGCTGCAGAGCTGTTAAACTAGTAGGCAAGGAATTGTTTCATGGGAAGAGAACTTATCTCTTTCTTCTGTCTGACAGTGAGAAAAATGTGGCTGAAGTTTCTTTTGGCTATTCTCTGGCATGTAACAGCTGCAAAGGAACCTGAGCCGTAAGAACTACCCTATTGCTACTATTAGTATTTATAAAAAGGCTTTAAAGGCAGTGTTAATCAGTGTTATTAATTTTGCTCTAAACATTAAATACTGCCAGGGCTCATCTTTTATATCTGGAGAGCTAAAGTGGAATGGGGGTGGCAAGTGAATCGTTCTCATTTAATATGATCAGACCTTCCACCTATTGCAAAACTTCCAAAGAAGTTGACATGTGTCCAGAAAAGGCGATAGCAGTAGTGACAGCAGGGTGCTTTGCTAAAAGCAGGTGGGCCCAGGGCTCAAATAAAGGAAAAAAGGGCAAGAGCTGGGGGCAATACCAGAGCTGGGGGCAATACCAGGGTTGGGCTAGTTCAGAGCTGAGGACAGAAGGAGGAGCGCTAGCAGTGTGTTGTATTTAATCTAAAATTACTGGTGGGTACTGAATAATAACAGTGTTGTGTGTTTGCTTTATCCTGTTGAGGCTGTTTCTCCTTTATATATGAATGTGATCACTTTGATGTTTGGATCTCACAGGCAGTATGTCCTGATGGTGCCTGCTGTCCTCCAAAATGACTCTCCAGGCCAGGTTTGCCTGCACTTCCTTAACCTCAACGAGACAATAGCCGTCAGAGTAATCCTAGAATACAGCTCTGTTAATAGCACTATTTTTGAGAAAACCATGATGGCAAGCAGTGGTCTAGAATGCTTCAATTTCAAGGTAAGTTAATTTTAATTTATGTCCCCATGGAAAAGAAATGCAAATAGAGACAAGAAAATAAAAGCAGAGCGTGCAGGAAAGGAACAAGTAGGGAAATAAATAAGTCTTGTTAAAGTGAAAAGGAAGCATAGGAGACTAACACAGTAACAGACGAGGCATTTTTTATAGACATAAGTAGTAAGAAAAGACTCAAGAAAGGTGACGAAGTTGGTAAAAGTGAGATTGTGTCTCTTTGTAGGAGCCCAGGCCACAGGTATTGCTGTTCAACAGGTTCTGGAGCAAATTACTTCAGGGCTAACAACCTCCCCATGTTTTCCTGTTTCCCCACAGATTCCTCCTGTCCACTCTGCACCACTGGCTTTCATTTCCTTCTCTGCCAAGGGCACCACCGTTAGCCTAGAGGAGCGGCGGTCGGTGATGATCTGGAACACTGACAGCATCATCTTTGTGCAGACAGACAAACCCATCTACAAACCAGGACAGACAGGTGAATGTCCACTTTGTCTATAACATGGGCCTTAGGAGGCAATTCCTTCAGACAGAATTCTCTGCCTGGTGTTTTTCAGGCTGAGCTACATTCTAGGCAGTTTCTTAAGAGTTTCTGTTAAAACTATACAGTCATTTGCTGTGGAGCGTAGGGAATCATCTTCAGGATGTCAGGAGACTGTCATCCCTTGATCTCCATTATTTTCTTTGTCCTTTCCTCCCAGGTGACAGAAGCTATCACTGCTGCTGTTTCATTACTGGTGACAGGCCAGGATAGTGGGAAGAGGTGATTAGTTCACCACCTGGCATAAAACCATGCTTCCAGAGTCTTCCCTCTGTGGTGCTGGTCAGCATCAAAGTAGTCTAAACACCAAGAGTGAAATCTGTTACTTATAAATTAATTATAAGTTGGTAAAGACAAAATCATGCTATTTACCTTCTGGCTTCTGATGTGTTTGGGCTTTAGATTTCCATGTTGTTGTATTCCTGCACTTAAATTATTCCCCTATCCATGTTTCTCACCTGCTCATCAAGCAGAGCTCCATTTATCTAGATCCATTCCTCAATTCACTTCTAGGCTTTAAGGCTTCTAGCACACACTTTAGGAAACACTAGAAGAAGTCTTCTTCCCAGACATTAGCCACATAATGCAGCTATTAGACTAGATTAGTATTACTTTAATTAGGATGAGTTCTATCTACATAGATACATAGTAGGAAGGAAAGCTTACCAGTTGGAATTTGGTGCCACCAAGGTGTCCAATATGGGTTGTTTATTGGTCAAATGGCTTGGTTTTGAGCTGGGAGAAGCAGCAGACTAAACTAAATTATTAAAAGAAAGTGCCGTTTTATTTGTTCGGTCATGCCCTTTCTGCGAGGTTAAACTTTTATGAGAGTAAACTTTTCACTAGTAGCATTAAAGGAAATTTTTATGAAAGAGTACAAGAGCTTGATGCTAGGGAAAAGTCCCTTAATCAAAGTCTGTGTAGGATTCTTCCACCTTCAGATGCATTTCATTATGTGCACCCTGTGCAAGTGAGACTGTTGGATGATCCTGTGAAACTGGGAGTTCTAATGAATGCAAAACATCACGCTCAGCCAAACAAACTGTGGTCAATGCTAACGCCCTGTTCCTTGCCTTTCCAGTGAGGTTTCGTGTTGTTGCCCTGGATTTCAAATTTAAACCTGTTCAGGAGAAGGTGAGTAACCAGTAATATTCCCCTCTATTTAAAATTGCTAGGAGACAACTTCTTCTCAAATTTTACATAAAGGGTTGCTGTGGATAAAATGAGATGTTGCAGAGAGTAAAGGCCGAAGAATTAACCTGATTTCCTAAGCACATGCTGTAATCCACCCTGTCATGAGAGGCACAGGGAAGAAGGCAAGTGTGTAGCAGTTTGAATTCCTGACACAACAGCTTCTGCTATCACTGGGAATGAGGATTAAAAAACCCCTCCATTTTGTTGCCACAGACATTATCTTAGCTCTGGCCAGAAAGCCCAGGATTCAGTCTCCCGCTATTCCAGTTCAGCAATTGTTGCTTGCAGGCATCAGTAAATCACCCACCTGGCACTTTGCCTGTTTTAGAAATGGGGGGAATGAAAGAGAAAGTTGCTGCCACAACTGTTTATCTCCTCAGAGGCATTCTTTCCACTGCCAGCAGTCTCTCTTCATGCTCATAGTCCATAAGCCAGTCGATGGAAGGGTCTTCACTGGCCTCCTCTCCTGTGCTTGTAATGCAGGAGACAGCACTGTGGTAGCAAAAGAGTTGGTGCTAAAAAGAAGCCCAAATCATGGTTTGTGTGCACCTCTATAACTCTGCTCACTCATACACTCTGAGACTGCACTAAAAACACTCTGATCAGAAACTGTCCCACCATTCTAATTTCATGTCTCTCCTTTATGCAAGCTTCTTATTGAAGTAATATTGCTGTTAAACTGATTAAAATAAGAGATTACGACCTCTGATTAATGGTATTATATTGAATATTGGTTATATATTTCTCACAGTACTGAGAAAAAATAATTTTTGTTTGATCAGCCACCTAATCTCTTCTTCCACTTCGTTTTTTCCTATTTCAGTACCCACTGATTTCAATTCAGGTAAGAAATTTTTGTCTTTGTATTGGATTACTCAGGGCACATGTGCTTACATGGGTTTGTATGTGTCCATACACAGACAAATATTGCTGCTGAGTACACCAGCAGAAATGAACAAAGACTTCACAAAAACCAAGGATTCTTTTTGAGCCTGACTGACATGGAAAGCACACCTATAATCATTCCAGCAGTCAAAAGTTTAGTGTTCTTATGTCTGCCTTTGACTCCCTTCCCCCAGACTGCTCAACTTATTTTGGGGTATATCTTTTTGCAACTCTAGTGCTGCTAAAAACTGTGAAAAAATATACGTTGTGAATACAACTACTAACTATGTCAGCACTTTTATGGCATTTTCTGGTGATTTTTATAACAATTGCAGTTCGTGTCTAGATAGCACACTTACAAGTTTTCAAGTCACACTGTGAAGTCAGGGGACTTTATTTTCTTTGCACTGAAAACATACATATTTTGAGCCCTCCACATGGTTTTTTTCCCAGACGTTGCTGTAAAGAGTCGAGGAAATGGTGTGAATGAGTTTTCTTTAGTCTAACTAGCATAACATATACTGAGAGGAAAATGCCACCCCAGTGAATGCAGAAGAAATGCTTCCTTCCTTTTTCTGGCAGCTGAAAAAAAGGCTGGGGTTGCTAAAGGCCAAGATCTGTGTGGGATAAACTTGTCTGAAGGGAAAGCACAAAGAAGATTTTCTTTCTCTCCCCTCTTGACACAAATCTAGAGCAACGTATACTAAAGAGCAGGAAAGAGCAGTATTATGCAACTTGCCCTGATGATTGAGACTAGTAAGTAGGCTGGCAGAGGATGCCTAAATCTGGGAACAATAGATGAGAATCTAGCAACATTAATAATAACATGAATAATCAGAGTACAAAGGCATAATTTAACTCAATGCACGTGCATTAAGCAGCTTATCCAATGAGTTAAAGCAATCTGCTCTGTTTTCTTCTTTGTTGCTGGTTTTGTGTGCTAAAAGCAAAAGATTTCCAAGGCAAAAAGCCTGTGAATCTGTATTCTTTTTTTTCTTCAGGATCCAAGAGGCAACAGGATCTTGCAGTGGCAAAATGTGAAGTCGGAGAAGAACATTATTCAGCTAGAATTCCCACTCACTGAAGAGCCTATCCTGGGGAACTACAAAATTATCGTAGCAAAGAAGTCAGGAGATAAAACAAATCACTCATTCCTTGTGATGGAATACGGTAAATGCCACCCATTTTTTTTATTCAGTGTAGAAAATATTATTAGAGATGAGCCCATATCAAGCAACCTTTTTGACTGCTAAAACTTCAAACAGCTTCCTGGCAAATGCAGCTTCAATTAGTTGCCATTAAGAACTGGAGAGATAAAAAAAGAAAGAGAACAGTAAAAAAAAAAAAAAGAAAAACCAAAGAAGAAAAATTAACCATTTTTCACATACTCAGCCAGCAAAATAATCTACATAAGAAATCAGCAAGTTGTTTGCAAATTTCGGTGAGACAAACAAAACTTTTCCCAGCTATGTTCATGAACTTTCTTGGCCAAAGCTCTGCAAGGCATCTAGACATCACAAGATTCACTTCAGAAGTCCTGTCTTCTCTTCAAAATGTTGCAGAAATACTTAAGTAAGCCTTTGCAGATCAGGCCAGTTCTTAATCATTTTGCCACTCCAATTCTGAGATCCCATTCCCTCTATGACTAACAATGAGATATATCCTCATTTTTGCTTTCATCTTAGGAAGGTCTGCAAATTTACAATATGCCAGTGTTGGATTTTTTTCTTTCTGTTCTTTGTCCTAGTGTTGCCAAAATTTGATGTCACAGTCACTGCACCAGAAAGCCTTACAGTCCTGGATTCGGAGTTCACAGTGAAAGTCTGTGGATTGTAAGTACCAGGTGCAGAGTTGTTAGGAAATCTGCTGAAGAGGAAGAACTTCCCAAGAACTGGAGAAAAAGCCAGGGCTTAGAGAAGAAACCAAAATATGTAGGGCCACAGAAGAGGTTGGTCAGGGTTGACTTGGTCACTGGAGTTTGCATTTATTTGTGTGCTCATCTCATTTTATTGGACGAGTATTCAGTTCCACATGGTGTTCTGTGAGTTGGATAAATCTTTTGAGAAGTTCCCTGGTAAAGCAGGATGTGTCCACTCCCAAAAACCCACTTCAGAGGGAGACCTTCATAAAGCAGAGCACCATTAAATTCTAACAGGGATCTAGTTCCAGCTGTCTAACTCCACCTCCAAGCTTGGTCCTTCAGAAGGACCTTGCTTACAGCAACACCAAGATCTTGTAATTTGGAATCCAGAGTTGAAATCCTGATCCCCTTGCAGATACTAGGAGTTGTGCTTTGATTTCAGTGAGTCTAGACCTCCAGTCTAAGATGAAGATTGGAGACCAGTCTTAATTTGGTCAGTAGCCATGTCTGTTCATCCTGTTTATAAAAGTATTTGTTTTTACATTTAAGGTGTGGCTTTGTTTCATGGGTTTAGGTGTGAAAAAGAACTAATTTTGATTTCTGAGTTTTATTTTCATATTTGTTACAGCCAGAGAGTTAAGAAAAAGCCTGTGAAACTATTCCTTGCTCTGGCTTCCCAGCTCAGTGCTTGTCCTGGATCTATTCCTGGACACGTTAGCTTAAGATTATTTTTCAATCATCAGTTCATAAACCTCATCGGCTCATATTTCCTCTTCTCCTAGGTACACCTATGGCCAGCCTGTTGAAGGGAAAGTCCAGCTCAGTGTGTGCAGGGATTTTGATTCATATGGGAGGTGCAAGAAGAGCCCAGTTTGTCAATCAGTCACCAAAAATGTATGACACATAATTATTATTCCTCTTCATGCTTGTCCTCTCTCCTGTGTTCTTGTTTCTCTCCCTTTGCCCATCACACTTTGCTTTCTCTCTTTGATGCTTCTCTTCAATCTACTCATGTCTTTGCTTGTATCACTAGTTAGGAGCTATGGGCACCTCATTTCTCTTCTTGGCTTCCTGCAGGCCTAAAAGATTAACATGTTTCTTCTTCATGACTCAGTTTCCCATAAACATGTATAAATCATGTTAAAAGACCTCAGTTGCTAAAGAAGGGTCCTGTGTATTGTCAACACCCTTTGCAAGCTATGATCCTTGGCAACAGAATTTGTTTTCTTCCCTTTCCAGCTGGAGACAGACGGTTGCCTCTCCCAGGTCTTCAGCTCCAACATCTTTGAGCTACATCGCACTGGATACATGAGGAACCTTGACGTGAAAGCCACTGTGACAGAGAAAGGAACAGGTAATCCCTTCCAGACAGACAGAGACAGCAGCAGTGGTGTGGTCAAGAAGAGTAGGAGATACACAGCCTCTGCTTGCTGAGTACAAGAATGTCTCCCTGAGGAAGGTCCCTTTTTACAGCACGGTGACCATCTCCAGGCAAACTCTGATGATGCTCTGTGCAGGACAAAGTGTTATCTCCTCTTTACTCTGGGCATGTCTTCCAGGCCTGCAATTTACAGCTGCTCAGGTTATTTCCATAACTCGGGTGATGAGCACCATACAGTTTGAGAACATGGATCGCCACTACAGAAGAGGAATTCCTTACTTTGGACAGGTAAGCAAGAGCTTAGAGGGCTTGTATTGAGGATGTTTGACAGGGAATCACATAACAACAATGATGGCAACATCTAGGGGACTGTTTGGGGTGGGTGTGTTCTCCCCAAGCTTCTTTCATTACATGCAGCGCCCTACTGGTAATTCTGAATACTGAAGACTATTAGTTCATTGTGAGTTTGATTCTTCCAGAAACACTTTAAATCAGAACAATTCATTAGCTAGCATTTTTCTAACTTGTATTTTAAGCTTGCTATAAATCACTGCCTCTCCCTTCAGAACTGACCATCACACGCCAGCCAGACATGAATAAAAACACTGGTGGGTGAGGGAAGAAAGAGGGAAAAGAATTTAGGACACACACAAAAAAATCTAGGAGATAACAGTTTCTGTCTCAAAAAGGTTTTCCATTATTTTGTTTTGTGACAATACCCACATAACTCTGTCAGTGGTTTAAAGGGTAGGGATAAATCTCTCTCCTTCAGTCCAGCTTTTGTCAATGAGGAAAGGATAAGGGGTACCAGTAGCACTGAAAAGAGATGAGATTGTCTTTCAAGGGTGGGGATTTTTCGCCTCTGGAAAGTCTATACAACTTTTTTGTTTGGTTCCCATTCCCACTCTGTTCTTTTTCTTTATCAAAATAAACACTCATTTCTAGCAACACAGAATTTACTTAATGGGATCTGTTATTTTCCTGTTTGTTTGTTTGTTTGTTTGTTTGTTTGTTTGTTTGACACATAAACAACAGAGACAGTGTAGAAAGAATCAGAAAAATGTTCAAAACAAAGATATGGAGAAAAGGCTTTCAAACACTGAATATTGCAGCAGCAGACTCTCAAGACTAAGAAAGGAAAAAAGGAAGGGAGAAAAGAAAATATGTTTTTGAACTGGAAATGTATAGTCAGAAGGGACTGATTGGGAAAGAGATGAGACATGACAAGTTCTTGCTCCACGAAAGGATATTATCAACGGTGTGGTGGATGCTGAGGAAGCTCCTGCTCCAAACCTCATTAGATAGCTCAGATAGTTGCCAGAAAGTGAAGAGAGACATTTCAGTTGTCAAGTATTGCTTTGAAGGAAGACAAAAAAGCAGTTTTGCTATTTGGAGAGCAAAGAAGTGCAAAATATCAGTACCTACATACAGAAAGACAATATGCTCAATATGTTTCACATTCGCTTTTACAGATCAAGCTGGTAGACAAAGACAACTCTCCTATTTCCAATGAGGTTATTCAGCTATTTGTCAACAACAAGAACACAGACAACTTCACCACAGATCATAATGGTGTTGCTGAGTTTAGCATTGACACATCCGAAATGTTTGATCCCGAGATCAGTCTAAAAGTGAGTACAAAACAAGGCTGAACAGAGACAAAGAGAGAGATGGCTGCTCTCAAATTGAACCCAAAAAAGGATGGGATGAGGTTTGAATTCCAGTAATAAAAATGTGCTTTTTCCATCTTATTTCACGGTTTAGAGCTCTCAAAAATGACCATAAGAGGAGTGAGGAAAACACCTGAGTTGTTGCAATGCAACAGCTCACTGAAAGGCTGCTTTTCCCTTACCAGTTTGGCTTTACATGCAGTTCTTATCTATATGCATTATGTGAACTAATCATTCTGATGTCAGAATGTGATGATGATTTCCCTAGCAATATATGTTTGTTTTCCTTTTCTTCCCCACTCCCTCTCCTGATCAGGCAATTTATAAAACCAGTGACCACTGCCACTATGAAGGCTGGATAGAGCCTTACTACCCAGAAGCGTCTCTCTCCGTCCAGCGCTTCTACTCTTGGACTAGCAGTTTTGTGAGGATTGAGCCCGTATGGAAAGATCTGAAATGTGGGCAGAAGAGGATGATCACTGTGCACTATGTCTTAAACACAGAAGGATACAAGAGCATCAACACCATGAACTTCTACTATGTGGTGAGTAGGAGGTTGTGGTTTGGTTTGCTGAAAGGGCTTTACTGGGTAGCTGTCTGGCAATCCATCCACAGGAATTACAGCAGTGAGAGCTCTTCATGGTATTCTCTGCCTCTCTCTTCCCTCCCTTTTGCTTCTGCTTTGTGACCAGCAGCAACGTCCCCAACAGCAGCAGTGGGAGCATTCAGCATGCCCTAAGGCTCATGCTTAAGCATTCGAGATCATCTCATTGTAGGTTGTCCTGTCCATGCACAACAAACCCAATTGCTGCTTTCTCCCTCCAACTTCTACCAACCCCTACATGTCTTGATCTTCTCTGCACAGGGCATGGCAAAAGGCAAGATTGTCATTACAGGGGAAATCAAAGTTAATACCCAAGCTGGTAAGTTGAGCTGCCAATCCATATTTTTGCATTAAAACAATCAATCAAACAAACAAACACCCAGATGGTTGAATATAGCAGCTATTGGGAGGGCCGTATCTTTCTCCATCCATGCCTGTGTGCATGATAGTAGCACTGCCACTAAGATCACTATGAAGTCGGGTTTAGTCCAGCATTTAGTTCATTTGATATTAGTCAAATAGCATTCTCTAAAGATCTTCCCAAAGGATGACATAGGGAATGCAGCAGAGTACTTTAGGGTCCTGTCTGAATATGGCCACATGTTCACAATAAATCTGAGACCACCTGGATGAAACCTTGGCACGCCACCTCCCAGAAAATGTTTCAGTTTGTCATCTAAATCCAGATTGCTCCAGATTGACTGGTAAAATTGCATGCCTGTTGAGTTTGGCTACTACTACGGTAAATCTTTGATATTCCTTCCTTATTGGTGCCTTTATTTCTTCTAACAGGCCAAAATGGCACTTTCACCATTCCACTTGTGGTCAATGACGAAATGGCTCCAGCCCTTCGGTTGCTGGTGTACACCCTACACCCTGACAAGGAGCTGGTGGCAGACAGTGTCCAATTGCCAGTTGAGAAGTGTTTCAAAAACAAGGTGAGAGGCACTGAGATACAGCAAGTCTTACCTGCTGTCAGGTAAATACAAATTCTTTGTGTGTAGATCCACAACAGATTTCCAGTTTTGTTTCTTGTTTCTTTCCACTTCTCTCTACATTACTCCTTTCATTTTTCTTTCTTCTCTTTGGCCTTATATCTTTCCTCTACCACTACCTCCTGGCCTTATTGTCAAAAGATATATCTTTTTTTAAAGTTTAAAACTTTTCAGGAAATCCACATGAATCCCAAACGATTCTTGTCTCAAATTCTACCAGTGTTCCGTTTAGTTTATAGACTTTCTGTTTTTCAGCATACTGAACACACTTTAGACTTATCTCACTTCACTATTCAATCAAATTTTTTTACACTTTTCTGTTGAAAAATGCATTTTAGGAATTAAATACACATAGAAAAGAAAGCAATAATAGCAGTCCGGGGTTTCAGTTTTTCTTCCTTTTATTTTTTTAATGGCACACTTTCATTTATCATTTTAAAATCAGATTTCACCATTAAGATTTTTTCTCATCTTTAGTTCCTAAAAGCTAAAATGCTTGAAACCACAGGACAAAATAAACCAAGTGACGTTAAACAAAATGTTTCTAGTTACCCGTTTCTAGTTACCCCTCCTATTTTTTTTCCTCTTATCTAACACAAATGTGAAATAGATTTTGTTCTGAATGGTTCCAAAACAGAATCTGTTTTATGTATTTGCTAACATGGGCCATGGACCTAGGAAAAACATGATTTGCTCACTGTAGTGATTATTACATGTAGTTAAGTCATAACAAGGTTTGATTTGATTCAATAATAACAGCAAAAGAATCACAATTTGTTTTAAATCTCTTGAGGTAGGCTTCATCTAAGCTATCACAGGAATCGAAGTGTGCTTATTGCCTGAGGCCCTGTTATAACAGAGGCCTGGTCAGCAGCTGCAGTGGAGACCAGATATCCTTCTCCAGGCAGATTTTCTGTGCTTTAACAGAAAATCCTTCCACTCTCCGCCTTGCCCTCCAGTCACACGCACAGTCAGAGCCGCCCCAGCAGCATGGGTTAGCCATGCCAACATCTGTCTGATGAATTTCAGGTCCACTTGGAATTCTCTGAAAAGCAGATGCACCCAGCTTCCAATGTCAGTCTGGTCATTGAAGCTGCTGCCAGCTCCTTCTGTGCTGTGAGGGCAGTGGATCAGAGCGTGTTGCTCCTGAAGCCCGAGACAGAGCTGTCCACGGAAATGGTAAGCTGCCAAATGCCTTGTGTCCTTACACTGCTTCTTCCTCCTTCATTACAGTGTCTCTCCACTCGAGATTGTCTGTGTTAGAGTTCTACAGCTTTAGGCCTGTACTGGTCATAAATCATCTTTAGTAGGCAATAAAGAGATTTTCTTTCCTGTGGATTGGAAGTCCTCTTCCACATGGGATTCAGTTTAACCTGTGACTGGTCTCTGGCAGCACAACCCTCTGGTAGCATATCTGCCACTCCTCCCATCCCATTTTGTGCCATCACCAAACTTGCTGAGGGCACGCTCTGCCCCAATATCCAGACAATCAGTGAAGGTGTTGAACAAGATTGGACCCAGTCTTGGTGTATCCTGCTGTCCATCACTAATTACTGGTCTCCAACTAGATTTTGAGCCACTGACCACTGCCCTCTAATCCCAGCCATTCAGCCGTTTCTCAGTCCAGGAAACAGAGCATGGTTTCAAACAGGCTATCTCAGCTCTGGCAATTTGCAATCTATGACAGTGAAATTAAGGTTGATTTTTACACACACACAGTTTCTGTGTTTCCTTACTCCTCACAGATATACAGCCTGCATCCCCTACAAGACTTTCAAGGCTACGTCTTCCATGGGTTCAATCTAGAAGAAGACTCCCAAGAGCCCTGTGTCTCATCTGACCACATCTTTCACAAAGGCTTGTATTACACACCTGTAATGTCTGGATTAGGCCCAGATGTGTATCAATTACTCAGGGTAAATGTCCTGTACATTACTTAAATATGCTGAAGTGAGTTTCTGCTTATGTAGTGCTAGATTTGGCAAATGACTCTGTTAGTAAAACTCATACATGACAAACTCTCCTCTTGGACCTCTATTCTCAATTGATTCTGGTGCCTACTGTGATTTTCCAGCACACACAAAGCTCTCAAAATTGTCTGTATAGATGTCTCTGGACACCTCTGTGGTGGAAACACAATAATGGGAAAGAGGGAAGAATGGAACAAACCTCAGCTACTGTGGTTATTGCTAACATCAAAATGTGTTTTTCACAGGATATGGGAATTAAATTTTTTACCAACTCAAAGGTTCGACAACCAGTGGTATGCGCTAGTGAGACTGTAAGACGTCAGCCGTATGTATTGAATGCAGGACACATGGCTTCTGCACACCATGTCACATCATCAGGTAATACAGGGGACAGGAAGGAGGTTTCACCTTCCTCCTTAAAGGAAGTGGTATTCATGTGATACGGACACGGACAGTACTCACTAACCACATTGGTTTTGATATTGAATATTGGCCTGGGGCAGAACAAGCCAACTTAAGCTAATGGCCAATGCCCAAAAGAGTCTCTCAGGTCTACACTTCTAATTCATGTCCAGTTTCATGCTGGGAATGGCTGGCAATTGGCAGTGTCACACAAAACTAACACTGTTGACACTGATTCCCTTCTGACCAGCGCTAGTTGGAAAAGACTGTGTGACAGTGGGACAGCAAATGGGACTAAGAGCCAAGTGACCTGAGTTCTAGCCCTAGGTCTCATGCTCATATTTGGACACCAAAACACTTCAAGCAATGTTTTCTTTTTCCTTTGACACCAGGTTGTACCTGAGAGATATATTAGTAACATTAAATAATATTAAATATTAAGTAACATGGCATTCTGTATGGTCTCAGTTGGAAGGAAATGGTAAAACACTTACTGTCCTTCATACTGGCCCATGCACATTTAAACCTGTTTTTTTGGGAAGTCTCCATTCTGTGAAAAAGATTTTACTAAATTCTCATTATCTCTTACCAGCTGAAGCCGGTAGGGAGGAACAAGAGAGGAGACTCATCCTTGAGACTATTCGGGAATTCTTCCCTGAGGCTTGGATTTGGGATATAGTTCCAATTAAGTGAGTACTGCTTCTTTGATCCCTTTTCCTTGCTTTAGGAATTACTAAATATGTTATCTGATGCCCTGCAAGGTGGCAATCTCTTGCCAACTCTTCTTCTTTTTTGGCCTGTAAGACCCAGTTTTTCAATCATCAGCTGCCCATCTGCCCTTCTCTTATCCATTATCAAATTACCAAAGATGTCCCTAAAGACACCCGTTCCCATGATGTGTGTACCATGAGCCATATTCCCTTCCTCAGAAGAAGGACACCTCTATTTAAAAAAAGGATTTGCAGAACAAGAACTCCGAGTTGTATTTCCAAACTCAAGGAAATGATGGGCAGAAGAACTTTCAAATGGACTTTTCTCAGATTATAGTGATAAATTCCAGAGACTGTATGTGGGATTTCTGCAGATAGAATAAGAGTAGTTTTAATTTTAAAAACTTGTTGCCTCTACTGAGAAGCAAGTTATATGAAATTTACCCTTTCTATAACTTTCATCCTTTCTCCATTCCCATCAGCTCTACTGGAAAAGCCAGCGTCTCATACGCCATCCCTGACACCATCACCAAATGGAAAGCCAGTGCTTTCTGTGTGGAAGGGCTGGCTGGATTTGGCATGTCTGTGCCTGCCACCCTGACAGCCTTGCAGCCTTTCTTTGTTGATTTGACCTTGCCATACTCTATCATTCGAGGAGAAGATTTCCTGCTTAGAGCCACTGTCTTCAACTACCTTGACCAGTGCATTAAGGTGTGTATTTCTGCCCGCATTGTTAGACCTTACCCCATCTCCAAAGACACTGCAGCAAAATGATTGGTGCAGGTGGTTGGATCTGCTCTGGACTGAGGTGCTGCTCATTCTAGCTGACAACAGATTATCCTGACTGGATTTGTCCTCTTAAACCACTACAGAGCAAAGGGAGATCTTGTGAACTGTGACTAGGACAGCTCTGTAAGGCAGCTCTCTCAAGATCCATAGAGAAAGGAAAGAAGTGCTTTCCAGAGTATCATTCACCATCCACAGCCATGCAAGCCATCAATGTTTTAAGTGGGGTCTTTTCCTTAGGAATCAGGTGTGCATAGGATGCTTAACATCTCAATCAGAACGTTGTGAGAAACAAGAGGGAAAACTGTTCAGGTTACATCTGATGGATGATTAATCCAAACACCATCATCTCAGGCCTTCAATCTGCTTTACACTGTTAACTCTGGACATAAAGAGTCTTTCACCCCTCTCTTATAATAAAGCACCATTTGCATATGGTACAAAACCTTCATCCCATTACACTACTCTTTCTGTTCTCAGATTAATGTTTCGCTGTCGGATTCCCTTGATTATCAAGCCAAACTCATCTCCCCAGAGGATGATGGATGTGTATGTGCCAAGCAAAGAAAGACTTACGTCTGGAATATTTTTCCTGAAGAAATTGGTATGTGCTTGGAATCTACTTGGTTTTCTCTTCTGAGAATTATACTAATTTATATCTCACATGAAAAAACTTAATCCTTTTTCAGCCTGGAGAGCTTGGTCTACCCCTGGTCTTTCCAGTTGTCTGGGTTAAAGAGCTTCTTCACAACATCAGTGTGTTTATCATTCCCATTTTTAGAGATCAGTTCTTTTCCCATACGTCTCATCTATAGTGACTGACCATTCGTTATGTTGAACTACTTCATCTGATTCATCAGATGAAATTTCTTACTTTGTCATTCATTCTGCATGACAGAAGTCCATTTTTCTAACTTTTTTGCTGCTATTTAAGGTAATATAGTGTTCAGCATTACTGCAGAAACCAAAGATGATGAAGCTTGTGGAGACAAAGCCCCCAGGAACATCAGTATTCACTACAGGGACACCGAGATCAGAACACTGCTGGTTGAGGTACTGCTGACAGCTCTTCCTGTTTGTCCTGAACTCCTTTTCCTGAGGAAACTAAAACACAGCAGAAGTACAAAAAGCAAGTAAAAGCTTTTCAGGTTCCCTAAAGAACTCCTGGTATGGCTCTGCCTGGCTGGGACATGGTCTGGCTGTGCAATATAAGTCCGAGTCCACTCCCATCTGATGTCCTCTTCCATGAGGATCAGTGGGTGTAGGTAAGTGCATGTCTCCCTCGTGCAGAGGAGAAACTGGAAATGAGGGACTCCATCTGATGGAATCTCCCTTTTAGGAGTAGCCACATGGTACATGAACTTGTAAACTGTTGCTTCAGTCCACCTGTTTTATGATGGAGGAGGCTGGGAAAGGGTGTGGCCTTTTTGTCACTGAATTTCTTCTGCATGCTTTTTTCTCATCCACTGCATGTGTCTCTTCTTTCCATCTCCATGCAGCCTGAAGGAATCAGAAGGGAAAAGACTCAAAACTCCTTAATCTGTACAGAAGGTAAGGGTCTTATATACTGCTGTCTTGAGAAGAACTGAAAAGCAGTGTTTGTTGATGTTTTCCCTTCCCTTTTTACCAGAGTTGTCTGTATGACAGCTAGTATGAGTGTAATACTTCAAATCCCTGCTACCAAATTCCCGTGTGGTCTGGTGTACATCACTGAGGCAGCATCTGTGCCTTGGTCAGATGTGCTCAGATGCTGAAGGAAGGCTGCTGTGAAGCTCTCAAAGGGAGATGACCTTTCTGTGCAAAATACATCCTGTGTTTCATTCACTCATGGTGACTGCTGTCCTCCATCCCAAGGATACTTGTAGCTTACAGCTTTCTCCCTCTGGTGGGAAGACCAAATATAATATTCCTTTCCACACCAACTCAGTGCTGACAGCAAACAGTTCCTAAGGTGTCCTGGCTGGCCTAAAAGAGGCAAAAAAGCAGTTCTGACCCTCACCAACCAGCTCTACCCGTTGTCTCACTGAAGAACTCCCCAAGGGCCACAGATACTACAACCTGTGAGCACCAGCCTTACCCTGTTTTACTGTTTTCTATTCAGCAATGACAGTGACTGCACCACTTGATCTGTTTTCCACAATTTTGATATTGCTGTCTCCCTTCTCTCTTCATGTTCTTGATGAATGCTGCGAGTTTAACTTTATTGCTGTCTCTTGTGTGCAATTTTGTACTGTCCAAGTTGTACCAGGAGTATTTTACTGTTATAATTAATATTCCTACACAAATGACAAATATTTTTCTCCACAGATTATATAGTTATGCAAGATATAGCTCTAGAGCTACCTACAAATGTTCTGGAAGGATCAGCCAGAGCCTCGTTTTCTGTTGTTGGTAAATACATAATTAATAAAACATAAAAAAAAAAAGAAAATGTGGAAAATATAAAAAGAAAGCTCTTTCAGGATTCAGAATGTGAGTTTCCACTCCTCGTGTGGGAAACTTTTGAGAAAAGAGACTGATTCTCATCTTGTCCAGCAATGCTTGCATCAGCAAGATGAAGTTTAAGTATCAGTTGCATCACTCTTCTGTTTAAATTTAGTGCATTTGAAAGTCTTTCTCTGAAGCAGCAGCACAGTTCTGAGTTGTGACCTCAGCCAGACTCATGCCAGTATGACTTTTTTCTACACACCCACCTGCAAATCAGAGATGCCAGTAGAGTTTTTTCAGTCTTTTCAGGACATGGACTTGGTTACATGAGTCACTACCCATAAAATCCTTGCTTTGTAATGTTGGTGACTTTCAGAAGCTCATTCCAGAAATCCCTTGCTGGGTCTGTGCTACCTTTCCTAGAAATAACAATTTAGAGGTGGTCTATCACACATCTGCATTATCAATGTCCCTTTGCAGCATTAGTTGTTAATCCTGCAAAAAATGTTGCAATATAGCATCTCTGGCTATTCCCTTCCATCCTCTGGAAACAGAAGTTTCCTGCAAGTTCCTTTCATTTCCAACAAGAAGCATCTGCTTGTAGTGGTACTAAAATAAGGAGTATTTCTGGTAAGGGCAATTTAGATTAAGTAAGGAGAGGCAAGGAAGGGACTCTGCTGGCTGCAAAGCACAACAGAACTGGGCACTGAGAGCTTCATGCTTGCTCTGAAGGCTCCCAACCCCTGCTAGGCTTTTATGACTCTGCCTGTGGAATGGAAATTACTGGTAATTTCAGTGGCCATGAGTTGTGCTAATCCCCCCTCTCACCTCCTCTTCCCCAGGTGACATCATGGGCACTGCCATGCAGAACCTGCACCAGCTCCTTCAGATGCCCTTCGGCTGTGGGGAGCAGAACATGGTCCTGTTTGCACCCAACATCTATGTCCTGGACTATCTGAACAAGACAGGGCAGCTGAGTGAGGAGGTCAAATCCAAGGCCACTGGATACTTAGTGAGCGGTGAGAGCTTTGTGGTTCCCTCACACTGTGTGCTGAAATTCCTGTTGAGGCCTCGCGAGCAGAAGCAGCAGCAGCATCATGGCTGCCCTGGCACATGGCATCCCAGTTGTAGCAGAGCCCAGCAACCCAAGGGTTTGCCCTGGTCAAGACATTTTTTATTTTCCTTTATCTGCTTATCTCATGCCTTTTTCCTGACATTCAACTGCCATGTTTCCTTTGAGGTTTTGTCTTTCAGTCCCCTTCTCTTTTTCCACTCAGGCACGGTATGTATCCTGATTCTGTTAGTTTAGTTGGAGCATAGAGCTGATAGAGCTCAGCCTATCCTGTGACTCAGTGTTTCTGCAGGACAAGATGTTCCATAATTCCATTTGTAGGATCCCTCAGGGCTCTCCTCCTGCTTGGTAGATATACATGGCCTTTCCATTCTTTCCCACTGTGGTTTCAGACAAATACATTAGCAAACAAAATAGGGTTTTGTTTTTACATCCAAAACCACTTCCTTTTCCATGTTCTTCCAGGCTACCAGAAGCAGCTGTCATACAAACATCCTGATGGGTCCTACAGCATCTTTGGCACCAGAGATACAGAAGGAAACACCTGGTGAGTGACTAGGAGCAGAAGTGGCTCAGAGACGAATTTGCATTCAATTCATACAGCATGGGTAAGAGGCAGCTTTACTGGCTGAATGACATGTACGGAGCTGTCTAGGACTGGGGGTTGGTAAGTGCTAAAGAAATGTCTGTCCATCATCTGCCAGGCACGGTGCACAAAGAGAAGGTGATCCCTAAAGACCCAGCTGACTTTCTGATTCACACTCCTGCTGTCTCACATGAAACCCATTGCACTGTGGTGCTCTGTAGACAGGATCAGCCTCAGAGTGTGCTGGACATCCTTCCCATGTTCCATTTAGCTACTCATCCTTTAACTACTCTGTCTTGGAGGAGCACACAGAGAAAGCAACCCACCAACATGCTGGCTTTAACTCTTCATGCTCTTCAACAGCATGAATAGGAGAGCTGGCTTCTTCTGTTTCTTCCAATGCTCATCTCACAGCTTCATCTTTCCCTTGCAGGCTCACTGCCTTTGTGTACAGATCATTTGCACAAGCTGGCCGCTTAATCTATATTGATGACAGTGTCCAGTCTCAAACCCTGATGTGGCTGGCAAGCAAACAGAAGCTAGATGGCTGTTTCCGGAGTGTTGGGACACTTTTCAACAATGCCTTAAAGGTAGCAGAGAAATACTACTTGGCCAAATTTACACTTGTTCATTAAGAATATGCTCTCCTATTACTGCCAAAAACTGTATTTCACTCCAAATGCCTGTCTTCTTCCAAGGGCTAACTCTCCACATCTTATAATGACTATTTTCAGCTCAGTCGGCTTACACCTACTTTACCTGTTATGTGCACCTGAGATAGGGTTACAGGACTGTAAGCTTGAAGGAGGGATATTTTTGGATTTAATAGCAAAGGGTTTCTCTGGATTTGTGAGCTACTCAAGAGCTATGAGAATGCTCTCCTTCCTTTTGGACTGCCTCCAGAACTGGCCACACTCTCTCAACTGCGATATGGCATTTCATATTTAAAGGCTTCTCATCTGTGGCATTCGCTGATTATTCCTCTCTCCATGTTGTTTTCAGGGAGGAGTAGATGATGAGCTGTCACTCTCTGCCTACACCACCATTGCCATGCTAGAAGCTGGGCACTCCAGTTCGGTAAGGAGACCTTCAGCTCCTGGTATTCAGATGGAACTGGTCCCCAGTTGCTGACTTGAGTCCAGCATCTGCTTAACTGTCTAGGTAGTAAAGAGAAAGAAAGAGAGGGAGAGAGCTCCCGGAGTAGGTGACCGTGCTCTGTATCTGCGCTGGTTGCTGTGATAGAGGAAGTCCCTATCCCTATACCTCTAAACCACCAGTCTTTGAGTAGAAACTGTACAAACCTCAGTGGGATTGGATCTTCTCATTTGAGAGACACAAAACATTTTGTGACACCCCTTAGTTTCCAATAAAAAGACTTGGCAAGTAGAAACCCACACGTGACAGATAGTGACACACACACTATAGCTTAGCCTCAAAGATGGCCCAGTCAAGAAAGTAAGTTGTTGCAGGTTAATTTATAAAATCTACAAATGGAACTAAAAGCTATGTTGGAAAAACAAAGATCCGTCAGAGCAAAAGCTGATCTGTCCTTTTCGAATAGTTGGTAGTACCAAGGCAACTGCAGAGGAGATGTTAGACTTCAATATGTGAGCTAGCCTCCAATTTGTCGTACCCTTTCTGAGGACACAGAGTCAAAGTGTACATTTTTTGTGGGTGTAAACCTAGTACAACATCACAAAATTAAAGTTACACCAAAGTCAGTGAGGACATAAACTATTTAGTTAGATTTGTTCAAGACAAAAAACTCTTGACTATAGAAATGCAGAGCAAATTATTATGAAGGTAAGCAGAAGGATTTATCTGTGAAAGAAACAGAAGAGTCTTCTGTTTATAGACAAGACTCTTTCAGAACACCACTGAAAGCTGCTTGATTTGTTTGATGTTTCCTGTGAAATCCCTTCTTGAAGAATTCTGTATTCTCTCTCCTGAAGTCATTATACAAGCTGAAATCCCACTCTCATTGCTGTGATAGTGACAGGATGAGGAACAGGGTAAAGGAAAATGAATTTTTGAGTAGGTGAAGACTGCTGTCCTGAATTAGACCCATATGCTTTTTTGGTTTTAAGCACCCTGTAATCCGAAATGCCTTTTTTTGTCTGGAGACTGCGTCTGAGAAGAGAATCAGTGATGTTTACACTCAGGCACTCATGGCCTATGCTTTCTGCTTAGCTGGCAAGGCAGAAAAATGTGAATCATTCCTTGAAGAGTTACAGAAATCAGCAAAGGAAGTTGGTGAGTTTCAGTCATTTGGGGAATTTGGGAAGCGGGAAGATGGAACAGACCTTACTGATGGTCTAACCTTGACAATATTGAGAGTATGGGCACATGAACCAAACTGCATAAATCATCTGTGGAGTTAATCTGCAGTGCATTCATTGATCTGCAGTGAGCCCTTTTGAGGAAGAGGCCTGGATGCAGTGAGACTCCAAGGCAGCACAGAGCAGTGACGCCTGTAATCTATATTGGTTCCTGCCTCTCCTTGTTTATTCAGATGGCTCACAGCACTGGGAGCAGGAGGAGAGGTCTCCATCAGACAAATCTCCCTCCTTCCTTGACCATGCCCCTTCAGCTGAAGTTGAGATCACCAGTTACGTGTTGTTGGCATTGCTCTACAAACCCAACCGGACTAAAGAGGATCTCGCAAAGGCCTCAGGGATTGTGCAGTGGATCATCAGGCAGCAGAATCCCTATGGAGGTTTCTCTTCTACCCAGGTGCCAAATTACCTTCCACTCCACAGCCAGTCCTAGGAATTGGGGCACTGCTTCCGGGTTCCAGCAGGGCTCTGACTACCTAGTCCTGTTTATCTTTTCTACTTGCTGTCTCTTAGAGAAACCAAACCTTTCTGTTAGGAGACCAATATATTTTTTCCACCTCTTCTTAACTATAGAAATGTTAAAGCCGTATAAGAGTAATTTGACTAGCAAGAAATACAGATATTTGTGTCGGGGATGAGCCTAGAAAACACCAAGTCCCATCTGTTAGGTGACTCATGAGTTCTGTGTAGCTCCTCAGAAAACACAGGCTTCATCACTATGAAAAACTCTAGAAGCATACTCTGGTGCTCAGATTTTATGTTCTGAGACCTTTGTATTAGGAGAGAGATTCTTCTTCCCTAAAGCATACATGAGAGAATGAAAGGGCTCCTTTTACATGGGAACCCTGGATTATACACAAATTCAGGATGAAGCAACTGCAGTTGGTGTTGCAACAGTGACTTTGATCTCTTCTGCACTGGTCACACTGTGTAGACAATTGTCTTTTATTATTTTCTTTTTCTTCAGGACACAGTCACTGCTCTTCAAGCCCTCGCTGCTTATGGTGAGGCCACCTACAACTCTGCTTCACAAAACAGAGTCAAGATCACTTCCAAAAAGCCTTTTGAGAAGGTATTTATTGTCAACAATGAGAACAGGCTCCTACTGCAACAGACTCCCCTTCCCAAGGTCCCTGGGAAATACAGCTTGACAATGAATGGCAGTGGATGCGTATTTGTGCAAGTAAATGTCTGCTCTCTTCTTCATTGTGTCTCACATTTTGCACACAAGAAAGCCATTGTTTTGATGATTTTCTAGCTGACTTCTCTTTATTTTTCCTAATTGCTTGATTTCCCTAGACCATTTAAACACTCTTTTCCCCATCCCACATTCTGACTCCTGGGCAGTTCCGGCATGGAAAAAGAGTCCTTTCTGATCAACATCTGGTTTCTTTCTGGGAGGTGACTCTGGGCACCTTCATTGTTAAGGAGTAGAAGCCTGATGTGCTCATCATTGATGTAAGCAAGGATCTTCCACATAAAACTAATTGCAACACTGCCAGAAGAGTTCACTAATTCTGACAGGTTTTTTTTGGAATTCAAAGAAAAATCTTTGGCATGCTTGAACAAAAGGGTTTTTTCCTCTTCCAGACAACACTGAGATATAACATTCGCCTTCCAGAGGGGTCCTTTGGATTTCTGCTCTCAGTACATACATCAAACGCTTCATGCCCGCAGGATAGACCAGCAAAATTTGATATTGTCCTCATAAGCAGGTAATGTGCCGTGAGCAAACCAGCTGTGCAGATGACAAGACATGCAGAGAACATTGCTGTGTGTTTTCACTTCAGCTTCTGAAGTCAAGAACCACAAGCTGATCAACATGCTGATGATATCAGTATCCCAAAGGACCACTGACAGGGCCCTCTGTTGTTTCAGTTACACGGGGAAACGCAGCAGCTCCAACATGCTCATTATTGATGTGAAGATGCTCTCTGGCTTTGTCCCTGTTAAATCTTCCCTGGATAAGGTAAATTAGAGGAGCAAGACTAAATTACTCCCCACAGGGACACGTGGTTAATAATCATTCAGCCACAAACCCTGCGAGGTGTTTGCATGGCTGCACTGCTCCTTACTGGGTGGAGGGAATGCCCTCCAGGGAGTTTTGAACACACAGACCTTCCTATATTTAAAACTAGGAAGGATTTCAGCTCAACCCTGAGCAGCTGGCAGCTGCAACTGGGAGCTGGCACTGCCCGGATAGGGAAAGGGTGGGGAACCTCTCAGACTAGCTCTGAAATGTAGATCACACCAGAGTCAGGCAGTATTCCCCAAGGGAATTGCAGTGATTGGTGCATTTGGCAAATGCTCATATCCCCAACTGAGTGGTAGGTTTTTCTCCATCCTTTCAATCTATTCAGCAACATTTGGACTCTAAAAGTCATCTTCTAGCCCTTGATATTTGAATAGGAGAAGAATGAATACCACAGACATGCAGTTGTAGGGTCTGAGGCAGCACTTGTTTTTTAATGTTTCACAAACATAGTTATCTCCATTTTCTTGTTTCAAAGCTCATTGACAGTCATACAGTGATGCAAGTAGAAAACAAGAAAAATCACGTCCTCCTTTATCTGCAAAATGTAAGTTCTGGTCACTAACTATTTGATTTCCATGAAGGATGGAAACAGCATGTAAGAGGTATAACCACAATATGGATATACCCTATAAGGTGCATTTATCATGTTCTCTTCCTCAACAGTTTTTTACTGTAATCACTAAGCTGCTTACTGCCCAAACTGCGTGTAACATCCCAACCTTCCAAACAGCTGCAAACTGACACTTGTCCTACCAGCAACTAGAAAAACANACATTGAAATTAATCAAAATTCTTTCTCCTTTCAGTCAAAAGCAGATAAACCCCTGAAAAGAGGCTCCCTTATGTGTCTGTCTCTTTGGTAGGCTTCTCATAAACCTCAGTCCTTCCAACAGGACAGGAACCACTGCTTTCATTCTCCTCTGGAAAGATTTTCATTGCTTCTCTTACATTGCAAAATTTTACCTGTAATGTAATCCCTGAATCAGAATTTACTTAGTAAATAATTTGCTCAGGGCCCTGTAGAACTAACAGAAGCCAATATCCCAGTGATGCACACTGTAAATTTGTTCCTAGTTTCTCTATGGCACATCATGTTCATGTCTGAAATGAGAGGGGTTGGAATACCAGACTTCATTGTCCTGACCATTGGGAGACCCTGGAGAATTAAACTTCATCCCTTTGGACAATTTTTTCCACCTCTGGAAATAGGATATGTAGTAATTACAGAATCATGTAATACAAGCAGGATAGAAATCCTATTAACTTTTCAGTTCAGTTTGGACTTTGGACTGGACAAACATGTTGAGATAATGGCTGTCCCATATCTGTTGGTGTGGCATCAGTGGGATTTGGAATATGCAACCTGTCAGTTTCCACCCTCATCTGCTCCAGATGGTGTTGTACAAATAAAAAGGCTGATGTGATCTCTGACCTTCTATTGCAGATCTCACAGAAGAAAAGGAAAGAAATCACTTTCTCAGTTGAGCAGGACTTTGTAGTGACCTACCCCAAGCCAGCTCCTGTGCAGATCTATGATTACTATGAAACAGGTAGGTCTTTGATTTCAACCAGAGTGAAGTGTGGGGGAGGGACAGGGACAGCAGAGACACTGTGTGCCTTAAGGGAGACCCAGAACCAACCCTGCTGCAACCAGTACTCCTCTGAACTCCATCAGTATCTGAATCTAGGGCCAGGGGAGAGACTCATTTCACTTCAATCACCTTGGTCTCATGCCCAAGGTGACCACTGGTCATGACTAGGATGTTATGAAAATACATGCACCGGAATAAAGGACATTTCAAGGATCTCCAGTTTAAGCATGCATAGGTTATATCCACCTCCAGGGAAAGGTACAAGAAGTGTTCTCCAGGCTAACAAGAACGTTTCTATCCTTCTTCTCCAGAAGAGTATGCTGTTGCTCAGTACACATCACCTTGCAAAGAGGTTGTTGCAGAAATGGACTAAGGATTCAAAAAGGTAAGTGAAAGCCAGAAAATAACCTAACAAGCAGATAAGAAAGTGACATATAAAGCAAGAGCAGAGTGAGTAGAACAGGAATTGTTCTCCACGAAATTTAGTCTCCGTAAGGCTTCTCAGAGAGCAGGCAGAGACAGTGGCCAAATCCTGTCCCATGACACGAGTGGAATCCAAGTGGGGACCACGTTGCTGTTCATGGGAAGAGCTTAGCTTCTAGAATGAAAGCCAAAGTGCAGAATAATGGAAAGACTGGGAAATACCTTTAAACTTTCCTCAAAAGCGCGGATATGTAGCAAAGGACCATTTACTTATGGCTATCCTTGAAAGTCTTCCCTCTGGAGCCTATGCTTCCCAGGGCCCAAGGTTTTCCACATGGACTAACAGAACCATTTTCTTGGACAGTTAATACATTATCTGAGGAGAACACGAGGTGACATGAATCATGGAGGCAGTGTATTAACTAGTCAGAGGTATGATACTGCCTGGCTGTAGAGGAGGTCCAGGTCTGCATCCTGCTCAGCACAGCAGTTCTGCTGGCTGTTTTCTGATGAGCAATTTCTGAGGAGTCCAGGCACAGCTTGCTGCAAGGCCTTGGTCCAGCTTTTGTCTGTTTCACACAGAAAGAACTGACTACCCTGTATCTTGAAAAAAAATACCTGTGCTTTGTAACCTGCAGCTATTGGTTTGTTCTCATTGAGGTTATTTTCTTTTGGATTTTCATCTGCAGGAGCATCATAAATGTTTAAAAAGTGGCCAAGCACCCTATTTTCTTCTGTCCTGAAGTCCTGGAAAGGGCCATTGCACCTTAGGAATCACAGCGAGACTCTGTGACAGTGATTGAGCTAGTGTCTGATTCTCTATTTTCTTTCACAGCACATCTCTCCAGTTCTGTAGCATAATCATGTATACATATCCACCAATAAACCTCCCCTTTACATTGGGCATTGGCTTTTATTCAGTGTCACAGAACAGGCATTTTAATGACAGTCTGCATGTCGTGACTGCTGGCTGGGGGAGGGTGAAGAGGGAACATGCTGGTCCTGCCTGCAGCGCTCTGCCTCCTCCCTCAGCTACAGCTGATAGCCACTGGCCACTGCTGCAAAACACATCGTGTTCAGTCCCTCCCACACCCAGAGATGGCACCCGCGGCTCATGGCTGCTGCACAGCCCCTCACCTCTCCCCAGCCCTGCGAGGGCACTGCCTTTGCCCCTGCGGCACAAGAGCAGGGGTTTAGGTGTGGACATCACGGAGTGACCCTGCATCATGCTAGCAGAGGGCACGGTGAGGAAAGGGGCAGCTTGCAGTCCAGGCCTGGTGAGTGCCACATCCTGGATCTCACCCTGCCAGGCCCTCCAGTCCACACATCTGGCCAGAGTTTGACCAAACCAGACCACAATGGATCATGCAGCAGCAAGTCTCCCCGTTTTCCGGCAGCTCTTGTCATCCCCACGTCGTCGCGCTTGGAGTTGCGGTGGTTTCTGCAAACACAAACACACTAGCAGAGCAGCATCGTGAGGGCTCGGGAAAGAAACACGGATGCTGCTCCTCTTTCCCGGGAGCAGCAGCGGCTCTGGCAGCCCTCGCCCATCCCGCCGGGCTCCCGGTGCCGCGAGTCCCCGCTCGCCGGCGCCCTCGCTCCGCGCCGCCCGCATCCCGGGAGCGGGGATGGAGCGGGGCAGGCACCGGGCTGGAGCCGGGGCACACCGGGACCCGCAGAGCAAGGGCCCGAGCAGGAATTGGAGTGAAAACTGCTCCAGTGCCGAGGGCTAGGATGTGTTTCCACAGGATGAATTCCGCCAGGAGATTTGCTAAAAGCTGCGTGCGGGCTTGCATTTTTTTTCCCGGTGAAGGTCAATCGTCAGGTCAACACAGAATGTCCCTCTGCCCTAATCAGGTTTTTTTGCAAAATGCACTAAACAATTTGAACCTCACAGGATATGAACGATACTGATGTTATAAGAAGCTGTTTTCTGAAGTTCCACAGATGAGGACTTTGTGGGGTATGAAATAACTTAAGGTACAGTGCTGATCTCCACGCAAAGTTCCAAAATTAAAACGTCACTGGCAGTGGGAGGAAAAGGAGGAAAGAAAGAACAAGAATTTTGCATTCCTGACACAGCCCAGATTGTAGCAGCTGACTTGATTTACATGAGCATCAGGCTGCACTAAAGCAAGAGAAATCAATAGTTACAGTAACAAGGGTGAAAAGGAGAACCGGCTGAGTAGATGTAGATACAATGTATGTATCTTTCTGAGGAACGTAAGGCCAATTAAATTAAGGCTTCGGCATCTCACATGGAACTCATAAAAATCCCCTCAGGTCTGGCCAAATATGTTATTCTCTTCTGCCAAACATAGTTTCCTGGGAAGAAACAAGATCCTGGGGGGGAAAAAAAAAGTGCATTTTTATAATTGTTTTGGAGCCTTACCTTCCTGCTAGGTCAAACCTGACTATTAAAACATGAAATGCTCATTTCTCACTGCAATCTCTTCCTTTGCATGCTGAAAATGTAATGTTTGTTACCCGATTTTATCCTTTGACTCAAACAGATAATTGCTGGTTGCAGTCAGATCTAATAAATATCCCATGCTCACACTCTTGCTCCAGATTTTTTACATCTAGATCATGTCTCCATGGCTTCCACTCCCACAGGGAACAGCAATATTCTTAAAACACATTCCAACACCTCCAAGATGTCTGGAACCTTGGTATTGTGTTTCAGCTCTAGGTTTTGTGCCACACATCTGAAACTGAAGCAAGTATATTAATTGTGGACTGAACAAGCCAGAGACACCCACTAGACTGAATGTAATTTCTTCTTCTGTCATCTGATAATCCTGAGGTGCCAGGGATCTGGGGAGTGTTCCAGGCCTCAGAAGGTGGAATTACTGTAAATTTTCAGACATACAGACTAAGCAAACTGTGTTGTCCACATGTGATAAAATCAGGCTCACTGGCCCGAGAGCTGCTACGAGGTGCCACACTGCTGCTAACTCAAAGGCACATGCAGTGGTTTACTGTGCTTGGTATTGCACATCTCAGTTTAAAAAAAGCTGAAATTGCTGTGCAGGACCTTGGACTGAGTCAGCAACACTAGGATAACCAGGAAACTCCCATCTTCACTGTGGGTGTCTGCCAATGTCCTTGTACCTGCTTTGAAGCTTTTAGATCTCCTATGGGTCCATGCATGGCACTGCTAGAAGTACATTAAAAGCTGTTCTGAAATGCAATTCTTACCAATAAAAATGAGTTAAGAAAGCATTATCACGTCATAGTGTCTTTGACTAAAATGCTCTGTCAAGCTTACTTCCCTTTTGTGCTAAATAAGTCTTTGTAGAGCTTATTTGTACCATGGGAATTGCTTTGCTGCTCATGTGGAGTCCACACTCCGGGATCTGCAAAAGGCTGATGTTATGGCCTAGTTAAGAAGGTGACTTATGATGACCATACTTGCTTTGAAAAGTGAACGTAAACTTTTTTACAGTAGAAGATGAGTCTTATACACAGTGCAGGCACGAGGATGCAAAGTCCAGAGAAAAAAATGGGTCTCTTGAGAAAGATGAGCTCTAGCGTAGAAGCATTCTCTTGCTTAGGCCCCTCAAATGCTTAGGTAGGGTTATCACCTGTCTGACTTAGATGTTCAGGTCTTCTTCTCAGCACCTGTGTCAAACATGAAATGTGAGTAATGACCAACCAATTCAATGATCAGAGAAGACCAGAAATGTGTCAGAAGAACCTTCAGCCAACAAATGATGATGTCAAATTGCTCTGAGGAAACAAGTCAGCCTTGTTCTCTGATTATTTCTTTGTTGAGTTCATTTGTACCTGGTTGACAATTAGGGAAGTAGGGCTTTCTCTGCATTCAAGTGACCCTCACCGTCTGATTCATCAGTCAGGTGACACGGAAGCATGGCCACATCTCTGGCTCCACTGGCTGTGAAATGTCCAGCATCAGAGAAGGACTTCCTGAGGAACATCACTCCTACATTTGAATTTTTTATTATTCAGAACAACAATGAAAACTTTCCTGGAGAATTTTTCAAGTGAAAAAGCAACATAGTGTAAGCTAATCCTGTAGCTCACAACAAGAGAAAGCTTCTTTCTGCTCAACCTTGTAAGGGTCACCTTTTGAGGGTCAAGAAAATCCTAAAAGCAAGGCATTGCATTGAATATAGACCCTAATAGCCTCCTTCAAGGGAATGTCTCAGTCTTCCCCTTTCTGATAGTCTTGCAGCTCAGCACACTGATCTCCTTTCTGCCACATCACTGTTCCTGCTGGGCAAACCAGGATCTCCCTTAAGAATATGACTTCAGCAGGGCTTCTGGACTCCATGTTGTCACACTGTGTATATAAACTAGCAGATTTTAAAATTCCTGTTTGAGAGAGAAGAGGGGGTACATATGAACAAGGCAGTTAGAGGTGAAGGGAATAAAAAGTCACCACTGGGTATTGACAGGACTCTGTGCATGCTGCTGAAGTGCTAACCTCACACATTTTTTCAGCCTCCTACCCTTTGACTCACTACCCACAGGGAGGTTAAGGCTGGGTTATTACTGGAAGCAATTGCATAACTGTGCCAGATGTTTTCTACTTCTCTAGCAGAGATAAGCTCTAGGTCCCACTGGTTCCCCTTGCTGTCCTTGCTGTCAAGGCAAGGTCTGTGCCAAGGTAAAGCACAACGGGGAAGTCCAGTTCATTGACTGCGGGATGCACAGCTGGCTCTCTTCAGAGCCCATGGCTGCTTAGGCAAGATCTTGCCCTCTTCCCGGGACAGGCTTTGTAGCAGGACACTGTGTTCAAAAGGTCCTGATAAATGGTGTGTTCTCCAGCTGTGTTGCACTGTCACGGCTCATGCACCTTCCCCTGACCTGAAAGGTCAGCTCTGCCCTGCCTAACAAGTTGAAACAGAACAAAGCAGGGGTGCAGGGGAAAGGATTAAATGTGACAATATCTGATTTCCTTGCCTCGTGCTCCATTAGGACTTTCTTGTTAGGCTTCCCTGTAGTATCCTTCATCTCAAAAACCTCGACAAACATACCAGCAGAGCCCCAGCTCTTCTCCACACTGGGGAAAGACTCATGTCTTGGGTACCAAACATCTGGCTTATCTGTAGCACAGAGAGAGCCTGATGGCCTTGCCTTATGTTACCCAGCAAGTCAGGAACTGAGCCAAGCAAAAGCCCTTTCCCTTGGCCACCTCCGCTCGGACAGCAGGCTCTGGGAGACAGGGCTGAGGAGTGAGAGCCCCTGCACACCTCTGCAGCAGGGGGGTGTCACACCAGGTGGGTACAGCACGGGCTGTGCCACAGGGAGGTGGCATTGGCACAGCTTCTGCTGCCTTCTTTGAGCAGCCTTCCAGAAGGAGGCAATGATTTGGAGTTTTACTGTTTCATAGCTAACTGAACATTAAATCTAAATGGGAGAAATCTCTGAAATGCCTACACACTATGAGTTTGGTTTTTTTCTACACTGGCACTTCTGCTCATGGCCTTGTGCTATGAAGTATGGATGGCCTCTGGAGATGGATGTGTCATGGCCACTGTTGGTACCTGTTCTGTTGTTACATAGCCCTTGGGAGAAACATTTTTTCCTTCCATCTGCTCATCGTTTCCCTGTATGAAGCTTGGCCCATTGCCTTTGCTTCTGCCACTGTGCACCTCTGAGGAAAGCCTGGCTCCAACACCATTCAGCCTGGCTTGAACATAACCTCAGGGCCAGCAGAAGGACCTCCATGAGATGCCTGTACCTCCTCTGAGGAGAGAGGGAGCCCAGACATTAATTTAACAGCCAAAGCCAAACAGAAAATCTATATGTATTTAATATGTTTTTTTATATGGTAAATTTTTATCTGAAGAGTCGTATGACTCAAAAAGAGCACAGTTCATTGGCCTGAGTGCTGTTCTCAGACACATTTGTAACTGTTTTGGCCTTTTCTCCCCCCTCTTTGGCAATATTCTGAGTAGTACAGAAGTATAAATTAAAATGGCTTGTCATTTGTTACTACATCAGGGATTATCCTCAATTCTCTGTAATATCCAAAAATATCTGCTAACATGCAAACAGTTTCCTGTTTACACATTTTAAAATTATTAGATATCGTTCACTACTTACCTTATAGATTTAATAATGGGATTGCAGCAATTTATACTAATCTGTGTGTGCTGCGTACTGTAAGTATCAAACAGATGCACTGTAGATTTTTCCTGCCTGAGGGTAAACAAACTTGTTTATAGCCTTTTTTTGCAACATACTGTATAAATTTCCTTTAAGGCAAGACCAAGTTTATACACAGAGTGGATGTTAGTTATAATATAGCTGAGAAAGACAGGAAACTCCTAACTGTATAGGGCTTACCCTACAGATGGCCACCTCACATCATGCCAAATGTGGTCACAGGACCATTTATAAAATTCAGCTACCAATGTGGTTTGCAATTTAATCTACAAAGTGCATTAAAATGAGAATAATTCATTGATGGCTTTGCCATGCCTGAATTTACTAATTTGTTCATTGACACCACAGAAATATCAGTTATATTTGACAGCCCAGCTGTCCACGTCTGGGAAAGGCAGTTCATCTGCCACCAGGCCCTTCTCTCAGGTTAAATTATTCAACAAGCAACTAAAGTGAATGATCTTTATTCATTCTGACGTTTTCAGTTTCATTTGAAGTTTAGCTGATGAAGCCTTTTTATGGGATTTCATTTCATTTTGTATCTTCTCGTTCCTGCTTGTTGCAACTTGTAAAATGTTCATATTGTCTGAGGTTTTTTGACAGATGACCTTCCCTTCACTGTGACCTGTGAGGTATTTTGTCTCCTATACAATGACAAACCCTTTTTTATGTCTTTGGGTGTTGCTATTTCTCCTGTTGATTTATCTGAGTACTTTTTCTTGTCATACTTTTTTGTCATATGAAATAAATTGCTTTGGGTTTGTGTGCTTAAGATTCACAGTCTGGGAAAATTAATATCATAGTTTGGATTTCCTTTAAAATAACAATACTGACTTTTTTTTTTTTTTCTCCTGTAGTATTTTTTCAGCCTTTAGCTGAACAGCTAATACAATTTTGTTAACCGGAGCTGTTAATACAAGTCTTGGGTTTTACAGTGGGTTTTTTCTCACACCTGTCACCATACAAAGCTGATGTAGATTCTAAGGAGAGACATTCCTTTGCTAGTGCTGCTGGATTCCAACAGGAGTTCTTAGGTGAAAGTGCATGGACCACCTTAGGCACGATACCACTGTTTTCAAGAAACATTTCCACAGCTTTTTCCTTTCACACATGCCTGTTCTTCAAAGCCAAAGGTTGAAGTTCACTTTATTGCTTGGCTTTGGCTTGAGGGTTGAGTGTTGTGCTACAGTACTTGAGGAGACTGAACAGGATCATATTAGAGAAACAGGTGTCTTTCTTGGGACTATTTACCTTTGGCGGCAGAGGTTCCAAAATTGCTTAAGACTTCTGGAGTAGACAAGGATTCCCACATATAATACTGTTGTGATAGTACCTAGAGTATTTACACCCAGCCACAGATACCTTTTCTTCCTGCAATTGCAGTCACCAGCGAGCCACTCTGTCAGTCACCTATGAAGTTAAAGAAGAGAAACTGAAAAAAATCAGAGGAAACTATACCAGAATTGGGCTAAGGTGATTAAAATTACACGGCTCAATATGTTACTTTATTTTCAAGGGAAAAAGTGTTTTCTATAGTGGTCATAAACTTGGAGGTGTAGGACACATCAAATTTTTGTGTCATCTTTGACAGGCAAAGCAGTGAGGATTGCACGACTCAGAAGAAACTTTGCAGAATAAGGCATGCTGTGACTAGAATTTATCAATATTCATGATGGCCTGTATTAACTTATTAATTTCATTTTTTGTGTCAGTCATTCCAACTCAAAAGAATGTATTTTAAACTGTTGATGAAGAGGAACTGTGAAGGAAGTATTGTGGAAATTTAAATCAGATTGCTGTGATTGGATGCTGCCCACAGGGAATATTACCATGTGCTGAACACAGTTCATATCCCCAACACTGGGGATTTCTGATGGGTTAAGGAAAACAGGCTATGAATCATTCAAAGATTTCTAATATAAGCATTATCCAAATAAATACCCTTCCCCCACTTGCAGAGTCTCTGGCCAAATACTGTCCCTCTGTTCCAGCTCCTCCTTACTGCCTCTCCCTGTTTCCGGATGGGCCCTGGCCCCCAGCCCTTATCTCCTCCAGCCCCTGGGCTGTTTGCAGAGAGCAGTTATAAAGAGGCTGACAGAGCACAGAGTGGAGGAGAATTACAAGGTGCAGGAAAACAGCAGCACTGCTTGGCTCACCGCGACCTGCTCTGCACCATGGGGAAGGACAAGCTGCCCAGCAAACCAAACATCTTCCTCCTCCTTCTCTTCTTCCTTCCTGGAAATACTCCTCTCAACGCAGAACCGTAAGCTACGTGTGCGGAGGCGGGAGGGAGGTCTAGGTGCTCCCTTTTTCCTTCACTTTTCTTCCCACTAATAACCAAGCCCTGAGTTTCCTGCACTGCTCTGACTCCCCACTCCCATCCTGTAATCCCCTGGCTGTCCAGCCCTGGGACCCCTCCCCACCACCATCGCTGCCAGTGTCCTCCCTCCAGCCTCCCCCTAGTCTCTGCCCACAGTGCCCACAGTTCTGTCCTGCAGCTGCCTGATAGTCCAGACCTGGATCCTCACAACACCTTTGCCTCAGTATGTTTCTACCTAGAAACCTCTTAAGGCCTGGGATGTTGTGGGCATGATGCCGGAATCCAGATGCTTACCTTTCCCGGAGTATCCGTGTTTCCATCACTTAGTTACTTCTCCCCATTCTCCTGTTGCTTTCAAGCCAGTTTGTTCCCCTTTCTCCTGCCAGTTTGTTTCCCTTGGCAGCATCAGATGTACTTGTTCTCAGAGAGGATCTGTGACCTAGATTCTCTTCCTCCAGCACGGAGGCTGGTGCCAGCGCCCTCCCTGGACACCCACACCAGGGCTGTGCAGCCCAGTAGCATGGCTGCAGCTCGGACTCTGCCCATGGCCCCGGGGAGAGGGGCAGCCTGGTGTGGCACAGGCAGGCTGGAGTCTGGCATGCCCACCCCAGCCTTGCCCACCAGAGAGTGTTGCTCTGAAACCTCTGGTCTGGGTGGGAGCAGTCTCCCTCCTCAGACCTTGGCTGCTGTTCCTCTTGCTGTGCTGGCAGGGGCGCAGTTCTCACCAACACGGGTCTTGTAATGCTTGCTACAGAGATTTTATGCCCACAAGCACTGCCATGGTGCTGGCAGAAGGTGCAGCATTACTGCTGCCACTTACTCTGTGGTCAGAGGTGAAGTGCTAACTGGGTCAGCCTGAAAGACCTTTGACTCACACTGCACCATCAACCCCTCATTCATCTGCCCTGTTTGGGTGCTTCTGGGGTAGATCAGCCAACCAAGGCTGCTCTGGGGTCAGGCAGAGCTCTCTGGTCTCCCTACAGTAATCTGATGTAACTAAGATTAAGTAATCTTAATTCACCCTTGCCCAACATCAGGGGGAAAGGGAATGAAACCAAACTGTTCAGACCCATGGGCAGCATAGAATCATAGAACCATGGAATGGCCTGGGCTGGAAGGGAGCGTCAAGATTATCTAGTTCCAAGCCCCCTGCCATGGACAGGGACCCTTTTGTCTAGACCAGGTTGCTCAGAGCTCCATTCAACCTGGCTTTAAACACTTCAGGATGGGTTAGCCACCACTTCTCTGGGCAACCTGTGCCAGTGCCTCACCACCCTCACAGTGAAGAAATCTTCTCCCTAATATCTAATCTAAACCTACTCTCTTTCAGTTTGCATCTGTTCCCCCTTGTCCTGTCCCTTGTAAATAATCTCTCTCCATCTTTCTTGTAGGCTACTTTTTGTCCCTTACCTGAGCCCCATTCTGGGAGGGAAGAGCAAAGAAAGGCTGAGGGAGGTGGGAGAGAGAGGGGCGTTTTTGGGGCCCACAGAAGGAAGACAAAAGTCCCAGTAGGGAGGCAGCTCTGAGCAGTGAACTGCTAGATGGCATAAAGGTAGTGGTTTTGTTGTGGGTGCGGGATAGATCAGATGCTGTATACAACACAGAAAGGAAGCAACCCTTGAACTGAAGACAAAAATTAAACTTCCAACCATTACTTGCTTACTGTGCCCTATGCAAGTAGGAATATCACTTCTTTGGGCAGAAATAGCTGCTGCTATTTCTGTTTCAGAGGTGGTCCGCTGGACAGGAGACAAAATTAAGGCTCAGATTACATACTAGAAAAAAACATATTAATCAAGTTAGTGCAGCGCTGTAACAGGTGACCCAGAAAGACGGTAGAAACTCCATCTGTGGTGTCCTTTGCAAAAGTCCTGTTCCAGGAGGGAAGGTGGGCTTGAGACATCCAGAGGTCCTTTGTAACTTAAACGTCTGTGACTTTGGAAGAATGCAGCCAAAGGTATTATTCTCCTGCTCTGGTTGTGCATGCAAGCTGTTTTACAATGCCATGGACATGCTTGGGAGTACTCAGCATATGGTCAGAAGTGTGAGGTCATAATGACACTTGAATTGTCAGGTATGGATTTGGGCTGATGAAATTCACCGCCTTCTTTGGCTGGGTGCTTGTTCTAGTAACTAGTTGAGAGGCAATACACAGACAGACATTATTCCACCTTAAGCTACAGCATTACCTTCTCTGTATAGACAAACTCATCATTTTTGCCTCAGCCACTATCTCTGGGGTCTCCTATTCCTCCTTGATGCATGCCTCTGTCAGAGTCACTTCCTCTCCTGTCAGAACAGCTCATTGCATGCTGAGGTCTCTTTTGTTATCCCAGATGCTTTCTGTCCTGGAATGTCTGTACATGGATTTTGTGACCAAAGTTACCTAAAACCCTCATAGTAATTTAATTCATCTGTCTCTTTTCAACAACACATCCCAAAACACCTAAAGAGAGGTCTATAAACAGCATGGTTTATATCTTTGTTTCAAAGGCAGGGAAGCCAGCCTAAGGGGAAGTTCAGCAAGTTGGCCAAAATTTCAGCAGAACAGTGAACAGGAAGAGAAATGAGGCCAAATTCCCCACGAACTAGGTCACGCTGTCCTTTCTGTAGACTGGATGTTATTTTCACATTGCCAGTGCCACTGACAGGGGACAGGGGGAATGACATTAGGGAAAGCAGCATGGGCTGAAGCCGTGGTAAGAAGGCTGTGGAAGAAAGGAAACACTGGAGAAAGCAGAGAGTCACAAGTTGTAACTCTCTCTCTGGGAGGCTGGAGTTCCCTCCTTTCACAGCTTCTGCAGCAGCACAGGCTGAGCTGAGCTGCCAGCAGGCTCCTCACTACACTTCATCCCAGTGCCTCACGGTGAAGGAAATGCAGGTACTGCCTGGGTACCACTGCCTCCACTGTAGCTTTAGGGCTCCCCAAAAAGCTCAGAGCCCAGGCAAAAATGTAGCTCTGGATGGACCCAGCTGAATTTGTCCTCTATTCCTTTCTGAACGCTTCCCGACAGTCTGTTTGCTACTTATTACTGATTGACAATTTTCCAAGACTGACCAACAGAGCTCAAGTCTCAGTGGTAGTAGCTCCCTTATAATTTTCCCTCTATGAACAGTTCATTTGCTATTTTTACTACTCAGTTCTACCATATAAAAAAAACTTCTGCACAAATGTTCGTACCCTGCACAATTATGAGAAAATTGTACTTCCCAGATAATTTAGGAATATACTGAAGAACAGGGGTCTCAGCACAAACTCTGGAGATTTTCACTGGTTCCTACACTTTCTGTCCTATCTTTTAAACAATTAATCCAGGACAGAATTAGTAATTTGATTTATTAGTAAAGTGATCCCTTTTATTGAATGGCAGCTTAGTTTAAGGGTCCTTTGTGTGGGACCTTTGTCAAAAGCTCTTTGAAGATGCAAGTATACTTGAGTTGCAATAAAACACTACACTCTGAAATCCTTTGTGTGCTCGTCTTAATAAGGTCCCATACTGCAAGCACTCACATCTTTGCTCAGCATGTGAAGGATTTGGAAACCTGGATAGGCAAAGACTGGAGCAGCCAGACAAGTGGGTGGGTTTTTTCCTCAACTGTTTCTAGCTAATGCCTTTGAGTCTCTAAAGGAGATTGTGGGATATACAAAATTCAATTAACAGCCTGAAACCTTTCAAACCGTCCTTACTCCCTGCTGTGAAGCCAAACAAAACATTCTTTGTAAGGCACTCACCATTAGCATAGAAATTGGTCCTTCTACTGCAAGCATTTTCAAGCTTTTAGGCTAATTAGTTAGACCGTTTAATATGTATAAAATAAAAATAAAATGAATGCTCATGTTATTTGCCCTGCAATTCGCAGAGATGGCAATGGATTAGGCATGCTGATTTGTTAATTTCCCTTCACTTAATACTGTTGCCTTACTGTTGCCTTACTGTTTCACATTTCTGATCTTTCTTGCTTCCCTCCCTTCCTAGGCAGTACATGGTGCTGGTGCCCTTTCTGATACACACAAATTCTCATGAGAAAATCTGTGTTCAGCTGACCCACCTGAACGAGTCTGTGACACTGAGTGCCACACTCGAGCATCTAGGGGAGAACAGGAGCTTGATTGATGATGTGGTGTCAGAAAAAGACCTGTTCACCTGCATCCCTTTCTCTGTGAGTATCTCATCCTTGTGGGGTGGTCTCTTGTGTTTATTGATGTGGCACAGTAGGTCCAAACAGTCCAGAAATGAGAAATAAGACTCACTGCAATCAGAGACCCCTAAGCTAACACAAAGAAAAGAATTAATTCAATGTGGATAGCTGACTGTGGTAGTCTTACGAGGACTAATTTTCCCCCATTATCCAGTTCTGTCCCACGTGGTATTTTTGTGCATGCATGACTTAGAGAGGTCTTTTGGAACTTTGACTGACAGAATGTGCCCCATGTTTGTTTGATGTGTGTAAGCCTGAGATGAAAAATATCAGTGTGGAGTGCAAACTGTAGAAACTGGGGAATGGTTAAAGACAGTGAAGTCCATGAAGTCATTCGGCTGCTTCTGGAACTTATTCACAATTTTTTGCTGCAGAAGGCTGGTTGGTGAGTAATGTAAGCAACAGGTTCCATACCCTAATTAAAGAATCTGGGTTAATTTTCATTTTGATAAATCACATGATGGAATAAGATCATATTCAATATTTCTCTAAGGAAAGTATATAAATGAAGGAAGGCAATTGTTGCTCCCTGCACCGAGTCTTTTTTGTCCCTTTAAGGAACTTTCTGGCCCAGCTAGCACTCCTTGCTTCAGAGCTTGGTGCAATGGGGTGAATCAGTAAAGCACTTATCCTCTTCACTCTCCTTAGCTTCCAAAATCCAATAGCACATCAGTGGCATTTCTCACTGTGACAGTGACAGGGGACACACTGCAGTTCAAGAGCCGCAAGTCAGTGCTGGTCAAGAATTCTGAGAGCTTGGTCTTCGTCCAGACAGACAAACCCATCTACAAGCCCGGACAGACAGGTACTGGGAACTGGGCTGGTGTTGATAGCATAAAATCTTAAGGACTCCATTCTCCAGAGGTGCCGTACTTGTATTAAAGTTCTCAGATTTCTTCATGGGGGGATCTAAGGCACTCACTAAATCTTTTTTCTGTCAGCTGAGGTCTAGTTCGTGGTACTTTCATCACTCCTAATCTTCATTCTCCAGGCACAGCATCTCAGCCAGATGTAGGCACAGGCTCCGACTCATTCTATGTAACTAGAGGCACAAAAGTAGGATGACTGCAAAGCATAGTCTCCCTTGGCTGCACCAGAATCAACAAAGCAGGACAGGCACTCCCAAGAGATAATTCAATTCAGCCAAGACCTGATTATCCTTCTAAATTTATCTGCCCCTCACTATCTGCAAGAGAAAGGGCCTGAAGTAATTGTTTCTATTACTTAGAGATCTCAGTTAAGAGCCTGTTGATCTGTGGAATGAATCTGAGTTATAAATTATTGAAACATTGACATTTCCTAGTGATGGCTACAAATTTAACAGTGGAATTTCCTTTTTTTTCTGTTACACCCTTCAGTTCAGTTTCGGATCATCTCTCTGGACAAAGACTTCTACCCGCTGAATGAGAAGGTAGAGCCTTAATTCCTTGTTGTTAGCCAGGAGATTTAATTCCTAAGTAACACCATTATTGTCATCATCCAGAACCACTGAAGATAGCCTTTAAACCATTTAATACTTTCTCACACCATGCTTTACCTGTTCCATTTTCTATCCTAGGACACAATCCACCTTTCTCTAGTGGCTGAGAAACACATCCCCCTTTTCAAAAGCACATAGATGTTTAAAACCAGATTTGCAAAGGAATGTATGTAGCTAAGCATGTGGGCAGGGATCTCATCACTGAAAAAGATGGGTGGGACAAGTTTCCATTGGTAGTGACAGGTGTGCAGTTGTTGCTGGCAGTGGGTGCAATCTCACACTTAGGGAGCAGAGCGACAAGAACTTGGTTTTATGGAACTGGTCAGGGGTGCAAGCCCACCTACTATTTTATTTGACGATCAGTTCCTCATGCAGACATGAAAACTCGTACTTCATCACATTTTCATGCTGTGGTAAGACAAAAAGTCAGGGCCCTAAAATATTATAGAAAAGATTCCCTCAGCCATCAAGAACCAAGGAAACAGAAAGGGAAGAACCCAAAGGACTTCTTAGAAGTTTGTTCTTCTGCCCTTCAGTCCAAATCTGAAAATTACTTCCATGTGATTAATATTTCTACCACTAATTTTCTTTTGCTCTTTTCCCACAGTTTCCCTTTGTCTACGTTCAGGTGAGTGGATAACTACATTATTATTTGCAGAAGAATGTGCAGGCACAGAGGTACCAGTCTCCAGCAGTGGTGTTTTCAGGCTGAGGTGCAAGGGAAAAATCATGGGTGTGTGACCTTTTCCCTTTGTTTAAAGGAAGGCTGAGTAGTTATGCATCAAAATAAGTTCCAACAATGGTTCTTTGATCACAGAATGTGCTGTAGGAACAAACCAATTAACCATTACAAGCCATGCTGTGAACAGAACTACACTTGCCTAGAAGTCATCAAAAGGGCTTATTCCTCTTCCTGATCAGAACTGAGAGTTTCTGTCTGCCAAGTGTGGTTGAAATTAGAGATCTGTGTTAAATAAGCTACCAAAACCAAAGAAACAAAATTAGGTAAGTAGACATGCCCTGTCTTCCGTCTGTTGGTTTTTTTAATGGTTGAACTTCAGCGGCAGGCTAAAGTTAATAGGAAGGATGTTTCAATAATTCAAGCATTCGCTTTTCCAGATGAGAACCCAAAATTTACAATTATTATTATTTGGGATATCTTCTTGTTGAAAAAACTAATGATAAGGGCTCATGGACGGGCCTTGAAATTAGTGTGAACAAATTTTATTTTGGTTTACGGGATTAAAGAGTCCTATTTAGTCAGTTCTTTCACTGTTCCTTGCTGTGTGGGGTTGCTGTCTCCATTCTGCTCCATCTCTGTCTAAAGTTGAGGAGTCATCACAACAGAGGAGGCAGAAGGTAGGCCAAAACCAGGCTGTGCCCCTTTTTTTATCCTCCTTTCAGAGTGATGTCATTCTCTCTTCCTATCAACAAACTTCCAGAAAAGGGCTGCAGAGCTGGTGGGCTGCTGATGGTCTGTGAATATTGGAGAAAGAAGAGTAAGACAGTGGGTGGTGTGGATTGGCAAGCTCAAAGGGAGCACCTCAGAACTACCTTTTGCTAGAGCTGTCCCATGGGGTCCCTTCCCTTTCTGTGAGATGATACTTCACTGAGTACAGGAATTTCATGAAAGGAGCAAAAACAAATAACATCCTCTCCACTGCCTCCAGAAATATGTCTGTGTCTAACAAGCCAAATAATTCCACAACCTTTGTGTGTGTGTGTGTGTGTGTGTCAACACCATGAAAGCCTTCAATTTTCAGTCCCTAGGAAGGCCATCTGTGTTTTCAGCTCTAGCCTGTAAAGCGTGGTGTTTGTCCATGCTGTTTAAGCCGGCTTATGTAGGCTTGTCCTTCATTCCCACCATCCCCTCTCTCTTCCTCAATGCTCTTTCTCAGTCCAGCACTGCCCTTTGTTTGGATTTCACAGCTGTCTACAAGGCAGCCTTGTAGAGTGGGAAACTCCTGTGGCAGAAAATTCACTGATTTACTCTAGAGTACTTTTTTCAGCCAGATCAGATCTGTCAGTGCAGTTTATCACATGATTGCATGAAATTTGTACTGGACCAAAGGAAAGAGTGGCAAGAGTGAAGAAAGGTGACAGCCTAAAAGTCAGCACTTCTAAGGAAACAGATGTCCATCAATCCACCCCCTTAACATCATTAATTTATCTCAGTGAAGTACAAAGGCAGGAGTTAGTATGAGTCTGCTACTTCTTAACTATTATCCTGACCTATTGCATATGTAATTTAAAAAAAATAGAACACCTTTCTGAGGAAAAACAAACTGGCTTTCAGGCCTTCCCTACACATCACAGGAATGGCAACAAGTTCACAAGCCCAGCTGTAAACATTTTCTTGAATTCCTTTTCCAAGGAAGCCCGGTGGTGTTCCTCACAATAAGTGGTGAGATTTTCAGCAGGGTTGAAACGTGATGATTAAGAGGATTTGGTCAGAACCATGGGATGCATTTTACTGATTGTGCCACCCTCCCGTGTGGCTTCTTGGGAACACTCTTCTGCCCCCTGAGTGATGACCTCCATCTGGGAGATATCATTCACATCCCCATTTTCCCTAAGCCCTGAGATAAAATCTCAGTGAAGTAAATGCACATAGTCACATACCTTGAGTCACACACCTATCTAGAGTAAATAAACTTTTGATGACAGCCAAGGTACGATGCAAAGAGCAGGCAGAAAATGAAAGGCTATAAATACTAACCATCCTGCTGAGGAGTCTGAAAAGGGTGCCTCAAACTACACAGCACCACTGTGCTGCTTCAGTGACTTCTACAAGAAATTTGGGGCTGAGGGGATCAATTATTGATAGTTAATAATAAGCAGTACTGTAGTAGTGATGAGACTTCAGCTCCAGCGTTAGTAGCATGGAGACACAAGGGAGGTCTCTCAGCTGGGTGCTGATATGTGGGGTGTACTTTCCTCTGTTCCTGTCGCCATTCCCCCATCTCACCACTAGCTTAGGACTCTTATATATGTACATTTCTCAGTCCCATAGATAAGTCAGGTGTCTGATTCCTCAGCAGATTGTGTACTGGTACTTGAGCAGGCTTCATTCCAGGCAGGGGGAAAAACCCAACTTTCGCTGGCTGTATAGCCAGTCAAGGAAGCTGAAACTTCCCTCCTTTCTCCATGTGCTCCACTTCTGATATCAATTCTGTTCTCTTCTGTTACCTTCCCAGTCTCTCTTGCCTAGCTTCCTGGCCCCATCCTTCACAGGTACAGCTGAGGGGAAGGCAACACCCCTGGGCATTAAAAGTGTTTAAAAGCTTTCTTGCATGTTGGTTATGCAGAATTGACAGGTAAGTGTTTTCAGAACCTCACAGATTGTTGAATAATTACAGACAGGAATTTCCCAGCTGGGATGTGTATACACTGGGCACTGCACTGCTCTGTGCCTGGCACTCTCCTGTACTGTCTCATGACACTGTTACCCTCACCTGCAGGATCCCCAGAGGAACCGTGTGTACCAGTGGCAAGGGGTGGAACTGGAAACAGGCTTTACACAGCTCTCCTTCCCCCTCACCTCAGACCCCATCCAAGGCTCCTACAAAATAGTTGTGCAGAAGAGCATCTCATCCCATGTGGAGCACTCCTTCAGTGTGGAGGAATTTGGTAAGGAGAGGAATTTGACAGTAATGCCTTTTACTGTGACCGCTCAATTTGGAATTTCCTGGGAACAACGTGGAGAAGGGAGGGACTGAATATATAGGCAATGGGGCTCATAGGGGCTGAACCAGAAAGTGCTAAGTATCAGAAGTGGTTGCTGACTTTATGGCATCTCTGCAACCTGCCTGAGCTTGTATTTGCTCATAGTGCTCTTGGAAGCACAGGACATGCAGAATTCCTGTGCATGGCTTGTGGCACCAATCTCAGCTGACTTTGTCTTAGTTGCTTTTCAGTCCAGCAGCTTGTTGCAAGTGGCACTAGATATGAAGTAAGAGATGACAATATTTTGGTGACCTTATTTTGCTTCTCTCATCATCTGCATAAGGTCTCTTTCTGTATTTGTAGTCCTCTCTATTTTTGCTCTTCCTTGTTTCTGCGAAAACTTAGAAAACATGTTTGGTAGAAAACTTGTGGCTGAAGAACAATCCACAAATGCTACAAACAGGCTGGTAGCAGAGACTGAGTAAGGAGAAATATGCTGCTGCAGGGAGCCTTTTAACTCCCAGTTCTCTAATAAAACTTCTTGGGCGTTTGTAGACCTGAGAGTCTGTGGCTAGATTCACTTGAGCTCCGTGGGCATGCAGGACAATATCTCATGGTGGATCTTGGTGAACCTTAGAGCAGCTCTGGGTCTCCAGAACAGTAAGAATCAGCCAAGATAATCAATGCTTCGGGGCATTTCAATGTGGTAAATTACAAAGGTGGTGAATGTGCTGCTCCAAGCCCTAGCTGCAAGTTATGTGTTGTGAACACAACACACAGGACCAGTGTGTCCTTCTGAATGGACACAGGTGAGGGATCTACTCAGCTGTCTGGTGCCAATGGGATCACATAAGCCTGTGCTGCAAATAAGGGAAGGTAAGGACTACAAACTTCCTTAGCTGCCTTTGAATCCAAAGAGTGGTGAAGGAAGGTTGAGAAAACCTATGGAAGGGGTAGACATCTGTCCTGAAGACCACAGAGAGGTTCATATGAACATGATCCTGGCTCTATGCCTGGGTTGCGGTGTAGTACACAGCTCTCATTCACCCTTCTCATACCAGCCTGTTTCTCTCCCACTAGTGCTGCCCAGGTTCGAGGTCCTGGTGAAGGTGCCAAAGATGATCACTATTAAGGACAACGAGCTTCCAGTGTCTGTCTGTGGTCTGTGAGTCACAGAGCTCCAGTAAATCTCTCTTGCTTATCCTTCACTCTTCCTTTCTGCTAAAGACCACAAGAAGAGCTCAGGGAAGCTTTTTTAAACTTTTCCCAGGCATCTAGTGCAGACTTACTTCATTCTGTCAATCCTGAGCCTGCTGCTTGGCCAGAACAGTCAAAGTGAAGGGTATTCCCTGTGTTCGTTAAAAGGTTATGTCAAACAAATCTGCATATCACTCTTCACAGTTTATTTCACATTTTCTCTTTCTGTCTTTACATTTCATCAGGTGGAGCTTCTCTGCCAATACTGAACTCTAAAATACTCCGAGATGTCAGATCAGACATCATTTAAATTGGTGATGCAAACCCAGTGTTCTCATTTTTAACTCATAAATAGCTCCTTCTGAGTAGCTGGTTGCCTTTTCATTTCTTCATTGAACCCTGAGCAGTTTGTAATACAAGGATGTTCCTGGCTGAAACAATTTTCTAAAGTCAATCTTTTTCTGCGGAGACCTCCCACCTAGAACAGAATGAATGTTTCTTCCATGGATGATGGAAGAATCTCACTATGGAAATGCTGGAAATCATTAAATTGTCAGATTAGTCAGCCTTTAAGAAGCATTAGGAAATTATCTACAGGGGTCTTTAAGGAGATGTGTCCGAGTGTGACTGTGACTCTCTCATCTGATACATTGTTTAACACATTGTGATTAGGTACACCTATGGGAAGCCTGTTCCTGGTTTGGTGAATGTCCAAGTATGCCGGAAATATTCCCAGTCTGCTTCAAGCTGCTATGGAAAAGAAACAGAGTCCGTGTGTGAAGAATTCACTAGGCAGGTGAGTCCCAAGGTTAAAATGTAGTGGTTTTTCTTGAGGTTAATGGGCAATTTTGTCTCAAGAGAGATCAAATCTGGTGGGGGATAGTAGGGCATCAGAGACAACATTCTCTTCAGGGAAAAGCAGGGAATCTCACAGGAAGGCATTCTTAAGAGAGGGATCATTAAACTGGAAACAGAACTGATAATAAAAACCTCACCCTGTTGAAACCAGTGACAGACCTCCAGTCACCAGCCATGAGGTCCTTGCTACTGTTCCACAAACTGAGAAAAGATCTTTGAAAGAATTTCATATCTGTGAGAGGAGCTGACTGGGAGCAAGGAGCAAAGATGAGGAGAAAACAGGAAGGCAGTATAGAGAACGAGGAACAAAGAAGATGAGGTGGTATTGTATATGGGTTAAATACAGGAGAAAGGGCAACAAGAAAAAGAAGAGAATGGAAGAAACAGGAAGAAAAACAACTAAGTCAGGAGAAAGTTAACAAACAGTGCGTGCCTTGGAGAACTGTGTGTCAGGTGCCTCACAGGACACAGAAGATGTGTGGATGAAACACTAGGAAACAGGCTGAACACAAATTCTGGTCTTGGAGACAACCCTTGAAGATGAGTCTGGAATTTCATGAACAGAAGTTAAGCATGTTGAATTTGGGGTATCTACTCTCATTCCTCAAGGCACAAACTTTGTTCACAGAATTTCAATATTTTCTCCAATCCCTTGCTTAGGCAGATGCCCGTGGGTGTGTTTCTGGTGTGGTGAGGACCAAGATATTTCAGCTCCTACGCAAGGGATATGAGATGAGCATTGAGGTACAAGGCAAAATCACAGAAGACGGCACAGGTATGTAGCACGTAGAGAAAGCAAAGTGATGGCAGGCCGTAACAGGAGGAACCAGCAAACATGAGGAAGGTGGAGTAACATGACTGGAAATGCATTAATAATCCCTCTTTACAGTAACTATCATTACTGATGAAGATACTATACTTAGTATCATTACTGATACTAAGACAGTATCATTTCTGTCTCAGGAATTGAAATGACTGGAACAGGTTCCTGTGGCATCACATCCACCATGAGCAGAATCCACTTTGACCTGCTGGACTATATGTACAGACCAGGGATCCCACTCTTCGGGAGGGTAGGAACTTCTGAGACCATGGGCAATGAATGGCAGAGCGAACACACAAGTGCACAGTCCCATCAGATGGAGTAGTGGGGTGTGCATGTGTTACCTGATTCAAGAGGCAGATGATACGTGGTGGAGGTCCCAAATGAAGCTGGCTGGGGGAGTTAAAACTACTGAAAAACTTAGGATCCTGATAGGTAATTTCCATGGGTTGTTTAGCTGAGAATTTTCTCAGTTGTTCCCTCAGACAACACCAGGCATACCTCACACATTTCCACATTCTTTTCTTTTATTCTTCTCTATCAAGAAGTATCATGCCTGGCAAGGAGGAAAAGAGGAAAGAGGATGTATTACTTGGGAATTGGTTTTTGTTGCTAGTCTAAAACCTGAAGTTTGTTATTGCTTTGTTAGGTGAAGCTGGTCGATGGCACTGATGCTCCACTTGCCAATGAAACCATCGTGATTACTGTGGGTGGAAACAGATACAAAGGGAATTACACTACAGATGAGCAGGGGCAATCCTGGTTTTCCATAGACACTACCAGCTTCACAGAACTCTCCCTGGAAATCAGAGTGAGTGGCAGAGACAGGGGTAAGCCTGTCTTTCCCTTCAACAGGTGAAATATCTATCCATGGGTTATCAGTCTTTTCTGACAATTGGAAAATAAGGCAAGTTTCTTGTCAGGTCACCTCACTTCTCTGGGTCTTCTCTGCAGGTTATCCACAATCTCCTAAGAATGGGAAGTACAGAACATATCCAGAGTTTTTCTGTGGTGTTTCTTATGTGACTTTTTACCTGATTTCGTTTGGCTATCAACCTTTTATTCTTCCTTTTCAGGCAGATCATAAACCTGAACTGAACTGTTACGACAGTGACTGGATGACACCATCCTATGAGCATGCCACGCGCAGAGTAACTCGGTCTTACTCCCTCAGTAAGAGCTTCCTCAAAATTGAGCCAAAGCCTGAGACATTAAGTTGTGGCTCCACAGCAGAAGTCCAGGTGCACTATATCTTCACACAAGAGGCCATAAGGGAGCAGGAGAAAATTGTCATTTATTATTTGGTAAGACATGTTTGGGGTTACTTTGATCTACAGCCACAGAAAGTACTGTGTCATCTCTAGCTGTGTTCCATGATGAGCAACCAGAGCACTGCTAGATGGCCGGTAATGACGGAGAGGGTTTGAAATGGAAAGTGTGGCCTGCAACAGTGCAATGTAAATACATTTCCCTAATGTTTCTCATTTCTCTGTCCTCTGTGGGCAGAATTTTAGGAGACCACAGTTATTGGAACAGACTGTAACATGCTGGCATTAAGAACTATGAATTTGTTCATTTTGGGGATCAGAGAAGAGAGACTAATTGGACTGTGACCAAACAATGACATGTCAGTTTCTCTCAGGAGAACAGGAATAATCAAATGAATATTCAAATAGAATGTCTTTCTGCCTGAATTTTTTTTTCTGGTTATCCCATTTAATGACTCTAGCTGAGAAGATGAGAGTAGCTTTGGAGAACAAGATAAATATCAGTGGACCAGACACTTCAGTTCCGGTGGATTGTACAGAACACCAGAGGGACTTAGGCTGGTATTCAAAAAAGAGAATGGAAACTTGTGCTAGAGAGGTCTACATGCTTATTTTCAAGATTACTAACAATTATGGAAGGACAAGATACCTGTTTATCCCAGTAGCCTGGGAAAATTGCGTTTAAATATGCACATACTGCAGGTAAACAAAAAGTGAAAGAACTTCCATTTTTTATAGGTGTGGATCCCACGCCTTGAGATTCAAATTTTGTAGATCTTGGTGCTATGGAATAAATATTGCACATTGAAAGTAATTAATTAAAAGGCATTTTTGACTATGAAAAAGGAATCTTTTTTTAGAAATGAGGAAATTACAGGAAGCATTTAGGCTATTGCTTACTGCCTGACTTCAGGTACCTTATTGAAGCTCTTATCCTTTGCAACCTGTGGTCTTCTGTCCCAACTCTGTGCAGTTATAAAACTAATCCTGGAGAAATTTTTCTTCATACGATTTCACAATGCAACTGAGAGAGGAATGAGGAGGTTTTTTGACTTCCAGTCTGTTCCAAGTTGTTAAAAATGTGCAGATGACTCCCAAAGTTATGTGTGGTTAGAGGCAAAATGCATTCGAACCTGATCTATATGTACAAAAGCAAAGATAAGTATGATCAGTGTGGAAACACTGGTCCTCCTAGGAGCAAATATTTCTGTCTCCAAAGATCCAGTAAATTCCAGCCTGGCACTTGCTTAGCATCTTTTGGTGTCACTCACACTCTACAGTTAACCCAGTGAGCATTCCTTCTCCTGCCTTTCAACACTGGTAGCAACAATTACAGGAGGATTTCTCTGTTACACAGGTGATGGCCAAGGGACAAATCGTATTAGCTGACACCCATGATCTGACCGTGAATCCTGGCGATGGTGAGCAGAACTTTTTAGTATTTCTGAGGGTAATTTGGGCCAGGGGGGATGTAGATAACTTACTTCAATTCAAACATTGTATTTAATATTTCATTCAAACTTTGCGCATTATGTTTGAATTTTCAAAATAAAACCTTTTTCAATGAAGTGGCTTTGGTTAGTTGTGTTTTCTCTGAGTTCCAACAGGTGCTATTTTTTAATGGGAAAATGTTAGAAAATTCAACCAATAATAAATACAATGTTTTAGCCATTTCCTAAACCCAGCACTTTCTGATGGCCACTCTACCCTATTCTGATTGTGAATGCTTACTGCTGTTGTGAGATTCAGGTGTACAACAAGCAGGAAGAGTGTGTCTGCTTTTCTTTGTCTCTCTCACTTTTCTTAATTTAGTTTTTTTTGGCATTGTTCCTGCCTTGTAAGCATGCAAACACATGCATACCTATATTCTAATCAATACATTTACATTTATTCACATAAATGTCCAAGGGTTACACATTTCAGTAACTGAGACGGGCTGGGATGCAACTTAAGATGTCTTTTGGAAATGAGAAGAGGGAGACATTTTATAAGTCTGTGAGAAGGAGTTGCACTGCAGTGGATGTAAACAGATTATGGCAGTAAAAGATCTCATGTGCTGTACAAAGTTCTGTATCCTCACTAGTAGAAGTGACTAAAGTCACACCTGGGCTAGCACCAAGGGATGTTCTGTCACTTAGTGACATAAAGCTCAGGCCCAAAAAGGAAGAGTTTTCCAGCACAGAGGGCCATTGTCTACCGTACTTGGAGCAATAGTTTGGTGTTCCACATGAGTGCTTGCTTAGCAGTAACCTTGCCAAGTTATTCTTTCAGCCACTCTGCAACCTTGACTGCTGTCACCCTTTCCAACAGTCATGTTACCTTTTTTTGCCTCGACTATTTTTTGTAGTTCTTGGAGCTTGAGGGAAAAAAAGGGTTGGGAGCATCAAGAAATTATGCCAGGTGTTAACTGGAGAGAATCTCAAAGGCAGATCAAGGCCCTCCAAATTAATCTCATTTGTCAATTCACAACCAGTCTTTGAACGCAGGTGTCTTCAGCCATAAATTTTAGTTATGTGTCAGTTTTCCAGCCCCTGAGAACTAGAAATGTTCATCATGAGTGAACGTGACTTTTTTTATCTGGGAAGTGAACTTGACTTTTTTATCAGGGCAAGGCAAATGCATATACTGGAACGTCTTGCATATTGAATAACCATTTTTTCTCTTTTAGCTTATGGGACATTTCAGTTAAGCTTCTCTGTCGAGGCAGCAATTGCTCCTGTGGCACAGATGCTTGTGTACACCACTTCACCCACTGGGGAAGTCATCGCCAGTTCAGAAGATTTCCAGGTTGAAACGTGCCTCCCCAATAAAGTGAGTACAAGCCATGGTTTATGCAACTCATGTTTGTGTTGTGTTCAGTTTAGATTTGCAGCAGTTCAGTTTAGATTTACAGATCGATGGCAGAATTCACAATGAGTTCATTAAATGTTCAGACCAGATGTTGACTGAGGATTGGTGACCAGAATAAGCTACAAAGCTATAAAAATAAAAAGTGGGGCAAGACAGAAACAAAAAGAGAATCACTCATCCTTATTAATTGCATTGATCAAACATGAATATACATTAGACAACAGCAGAGCTCATTTCACAAGGCTAGAAGTGTCAGAATAACAGATGCAACAGTGTCTGGAAAAGTGGTTGCTTGAACTTCCTTTTGGATTTGCAGGTGAGATTGAGCTTTGCACCCAAGGAAGGTCTTCCTGCTTCCAACACACACCTGCGACTCCGTACCTCTCCAAGATCCCTGTGTGCCCTCCGTGCAGTGGACAAGAGTGTTCTCCTTATGAAGCCTGAAAACGAGCTTTCTTCCAGCTCTGTGAGTCTTGGCTACTTTCAGTAGTGCCCACTAACACCACTATAGATACGGGGCTAAGTATTTTTACAGTTGCATTCCTCACACTTTCTTTTTAGAAGCTGGCATTTACCAATGGAGTGTTAGGTTTTATCTGTCCCTGTAAGTGCTGACCTGCTGCATTTTTCCCTGTTTTTTGCATTTCCCCAGGTGTATCAGCTTCTCCCACTGAAGGAAAGCCAGGGTTATAGCTTCATGGACTACTACCTGGAAGAAGACAACATAAATCCATGTGTGTCCCTTGACAATCTAGCCTTAAATGGATTTCTCTACGTACCCATTTCCTCTGACGGCGAAGGCGATGCCTACAACATTCTCAAAGTAAGCACCAGCCTTTCATTTTTCTCTTTTGTTCCCTTTTGGAATTGAGTCTCCTCTCTTCTTCTAACATGTCCTGAAGGGCTTTTTAATGAAAAAAAAACCAGTCATTTGCTGTAAACTTGCTCACATTTGTATGCAAGAAAATAACCAGGACCAGTTCCTACATCTTAGCCCATAAATAGTGACTATTTATCTAAACCATTTGACCTTTGAAAGGTCTCCTCATAGTAGAGACACCTGCAAATGGGCTTGGGTAAAGAAACAGTACTGAGAAATTGCCTGTAGTGCCATAATATCAGAAACTCCTCATTCATTCATGTTTTCTTTCTCTGGTTTAAATAGGTCTTTAATAAAGTATCAGTTAATTTGATAACGCACAAATCCACACATACCTATCCAAAGTGTCCTGCACAAAGCTTTTTGGGTACCCTCACTCCAGAGCATTTCACACATGCCATTTTCACCCAGGCAGCTGTCCCCAAGGTAGGCCTATGGCCTTACCTTTCCATCTGATCATCCCAGGATTTAGCCTTAGTATGAGAGTGACATGATAGAGACCCCACATCTGTGTCAAACCAGCCCATCTGAGATTGACATACAAGCCTTTGTTATTCTGACCAATACCAGACTTAGGGGCATTTATTACTGACATACTAAATAAAGTTTATTTTCAAACCATTTTTTGCATATTTTTTGTTCTTTCTCTTTGTTTACTAGGAATTGGGCTTAAAAGTCTTCACTAGCAGCAAGATCCATAAGCCTGAACTCTGCGAGCATTACCCAGAACACATGATGGAAAGGAGTTACAGTGGTTCTAGTACCTTTTTGGTTTTACCTCACACAACCTCCTAAAATTTACCACCCCGCTTCTTTCCTTCCCTCTTTGAATCTTTGAATATTAATTACACAGGCAGATCTGATTTTGTTCAGATATGCTGACCTAATTCAGGATCCCTCCCTTCTGGACCTAGTCCTGAAATATGAAACTGATCCACCTCTGCCTGCACCTTACCAGGCAGCCAGATGAGCCTGGATAGAACTGTGTGTGCTTGGTGACTTCCACGCCAGCCCCTACAGCAGGGAAGGTCTTGTCAGCACTAAAAGAGTCTTTCAGCACAAAGTAGTGGGGGTTTTTCCCATCAGATCTGAGTCCAGCTATGAAAACCTAAAAAAGGAGCATCTACTTCAAGGGCCAAGACAAATGAGAATGTAGACAATCCTGTGGGTCGATATTTTACCACTGGGGACTGAGAAATTTGGTTCTGTTCCGTGTTTCCCCACTTACATGACTATCAGGGGCTAGGTAGGTCATGTCACTTCTCTGGAGGTCCAGTGACTGTGAAGATAGGAGAATGGAATTGCTTTTGTTGTCCTGTTTTCTTAAACAGATGTGAGATTAGCAAGACTATATAAAAGACTCACCTGTATCACTTCCAGTTACTGACTTTAATGGTGCAGTATCCCAGCTCCAATTAAACAATTATAGCATTTGGTGCAGTGACAACTTCTATCCATCTACTCATAAGACACCAGATCTTTGTTTTTGAAATGGAGGGTTTGTCATCAGAGCATGGCCCAAGACAGCTGTCTGCTTTTAGAAGCTGTAAAGTCTTCCAAGGCTGATGGAAAAGTCTTTCATAAGGCACAACAGTATGCAACACTGTGAGAAAGTATCTTCCTGTATATTTGCTAATGGCCAGAGATGTAAAGACCCATATTCATTTTAAAAAAACTCCTAGGCAGAGGGCTGAGTGTGTCTTCTGTTTCTGATCATGCATAAATGCAACCAATTCTTCAGCCAGATTATTAAACTATGTGCCATGGTAATATCTGGGGGCAGTAAGTTTCACATGTGATTCTGTATTGATATAGAAATTTACCCTCAATAACATTATCATGCATGGTTCTTTTGGCACTGCTGGGTTCGCTGACAGTGGGGGAAGAATGCTCAACTTCATCCAATCTCTGTAAGAAGAGCAGCAACATTAAGAAAAACTAAATACTGAGATGGCAACAGAGAAATTAATGTTTCCAGTGGCCAAGATGTCAAAGCTGTTCTTTCAGTTTTAAAATTTTACCTAACAATAATAACTACCTGGTTTACAATGGAGTTTGACGTATCTTTTCCTTTCTTCCTGCCCCTGAATGAATTTGCTAGTCTCTACAATGAATCTGCATGGAGATTTGGGTTATGACATGGCAGAAGATATGGTTGATGGCAATCCTATGGAGTCTGTCCGGAAGTACTTCCCTGAGACATGGATCTGGGACATGATTTCAGTGAAGTAAGTGTTTAAGGGAATTTAGAGTGTGGTCACTAGGCCAAAACCTTGAAATAAGTTAAAGCCTCAGTGGATGTATTGGTATTTCACTGAGAGGAGTATTTCTAATAGACAAAGGGATTTTTTAAGGACATTAAGTATAGGATGCTTTAGAGGAACATGCAAAAGCCAGTGCCTATATCCCAGCTGGTCAGGGGTTTGCTGTCAACAGATGTTGCTCAGTAGGCTGTGAGGAGAATAGATGAACACCAGAATATAACTGAAATCTTGTTCTCTGTCCCTCACCAGCTCTGAGGGAAAAGCTGATCTAGAAGTGACCATCCCTGACACCATCACCGAGTGGAAAGCCAATGCATTCTGCACTTCGGCAGACACGGGCTTTGGCCTGTCCCCAACAGTGTCCCTGAGAGCTTTCCAGCCCTTCTTTGTTGAGCTCACCATGCCCTACTCTGTAGTGCGTGGGGAGTCCTTCACACTGAAAGCCACCGTCTTCAACTACCTGCCCTCCTGCATCAGGGTAAGGGATGTTCACAGCTTTGCTCAGCCTAACAGCTTAGGGGAGACTACAGTGGGTTGCTTTTAACAAGGTGTTCCAAGCCAGGTGACTGATTTGCAAATGTAATTTCATATAGGTGTACATATGTACAAATCCTTGTTATATTTGATGAAGAGGGAGTATGTTTTCCCGACAAAGTTTTGAAAGGTGCATTTGATTCAGAGCCTAAAGCTCTGCTACTGAGACCCAGAGCCTTGTCATCACAAATTTATGTGATTGTTCTATGGAAATAGAGAACTTGGGTTCTTCACAGATCACAGAATCATTGCATACCCACATGGAAATTCTACGTTCACCAGGGTGGATACCTGTGGTCAGCCTTTAGTCACATCTCACAAAACTTCACAGAAGATTTGCTGGAATGTGCAGACTTCCTGTAATTTGTTGCATCTGTCCCTATGACACTGAGCAGAGCTATATAGCTTCACCATTCTTATCTCTATGCCCTATTTTTTTTCCAACAAAAAAAGACAAAAGAAAATTTGGGAAGGGATTAGTACAGAATCTCAATCACCTTTGCTGAGTTTTTAATAAATACAGATTTTTATTCTAAAAGGAGTGAAGCTGAAACACGTAGGGACACTTATCCAGTCATTCCAATGCACTCTCATTTATGTCCCTGTCTTTCCTATTTTGCTTGCTATTTTCAGGTTTCTCATTCCACTTTTCCTTGTTCCCTTATTCTACTTTTCTTTGTTCCCTTACTAGCTGTCCCACTGCTAGTGTTTTATCTCTTCACCTAACTAATCATGAGGGAGATCTTTAATTCATGGCACAACTGGTCTGTGCTATTCATTTTCCCAGAATCGATTTCCCTTCCAAAGATCCTGTTCTCTACACTTACCTCCCTGATCTCTTAAAATTGTGCACATTTCAGTGATTTCCTCTTTTATCAGGCAGTTCTTGCTCTGCAATACCCATAAGGTCCTCAATCCCCCAGTATAACCAGCTCCAGCACCTATTTCCATGTACTACATTGTCTGCAATAATTCCAGCTCCTCTGCAAGTCCAAACCTCATGACCCCTCTCTGTACAACTGGCAGGTCAGTGTGTCTCTGGCTGAACCTAGTGATTTCCTGGCTGTACCAGTGGGGAAACAGGAAGAATCCTACTGCATCTGTGTGAACGAAAGAAAAACTGTTGTTTGGGCAGTAACACCAAGAACTCTAGGTAAGAGACCAGATGACAAGAAGATACTGGGATCAGATATCTGTGTATGGCATCAGATCTTTGGTGTGAGGAGCTAGGTGACTCCAAACCTGTTTAGAAGGACCTTCTCTATGTCAGAAGTGAGAAGTCCAACCTGAGGTTGAAACACTACACTGAGTGTAGTGTTTCCAGGTCCTAAACAAACCATGTGTTACAGGCCATGGCTTTCCCAACATTTTAACAGAAATCACAAATTCCCTTAATGCATGCAAAGCACTCAGACATTCCAGTTGTGGAGCTAAGAGTATCTTATCTTAATGTGTCTGGGTCTGAAATTTCTTAAAGCTTGCTTCCCAGAAAAAGACCATTTGATTTATGAGACCTTCCCCGTGACTATTCTTTATGCTGATCGACTAACACCTGCTTGGGTGGCCATCACAAAGGAGGTGGTCTGGAAGGCTGCATCCGGATCAAGATAAAACCCTGTCTCAGATTTAGTTCTCCTCTTGGAAAAGCTTCTCTGTAATGCACCACAGAGTGCCCAGCACAAACACAGACCCGTATTTCCCTGGCTCTGCCTGGCAGGGCTGACTGACCCCTGTTTCCTCCAGGGCAGGTGGAGTTCTCAGTGACCACTGAGGCCCTACAGGACCAGCAGCCCTGTGGGAACTCTGTTGTGGAGACTCCTGAGCAAGGGTGGAAGGACACGGTCATCAGACAGCTGCTGGTGGAGGTACGTGGGCTGCTAACTTTGGTGGCACAGAAATGCAGCAATCGTAACAGCAAGAGCTGGGTGTGATAAAGGTTTTCTGGTTTAGCCGTGAGAGCAGCAATAATGGCTTGTGGGACTCCTATTCTGCAGGCTTTTACAAAAGAAGCACTGATAAATCTTACTCAGGCAAATAGAGCCCATAACTCATAACATTGCCATCTCACAGTCAAAGCAGGGTCTTACATTACAGAGAGGGACAGGAATAATAAGGCAGGCAATAATGACAGGTTTTTCTGAGACACATCATATCAGAGATAAATGAGAAATTCTTGGGTTTGCCTCTAATAAATCATGGGGATAGGTTGTGAATAGAACACCAGCCAGAAAGTTTATACTTCTCCTCCAGCCCGTGGCCAGTACTCTGGAACAGTCACCACAACCTACAAATATTTCTAAACAAAACTACCATCACTGTTTTGAATTGGTTTTATTACACTTCTAAGAATGTCCAAAACAGTGTAACTAACCTTTTATTTTTACATTCTTTTGTACGCTTCTTTCCTTAAGCAGTGTTTTGCAATGATAAAAACATAGCTTTTCACATGATAAGTTGCCAGTCATAAAATTAATCCACAGTATAAGACTTCTGGATGCTATTAGCAAACAAAAAGTACCAGCTTGTTGTATAGGGAAATCTATATAATAATAAGTCCTCCTTACACTGCAGACATTCCGGTTTTCAGTAAGGCAGAGCTAGGACATGTTTTATTTCAGGAAATGTTTTGCTAACCTGAATATAATGATGGAACAACCATTCTATCTGCTAGGCTTTTTTTTAAATTAATTTATTTAATTATTTACAAATGGATTTGAATGTATAATACATGAACAACAGTTTAACATTTCAGGAACTTTTCCAAATTTCATATTCGCCTTCAGGAAAAAGACTGTTTGTTTTGTTCTTTGAAGACACAGAAGATAGAGCACTGTAAAGTCTTTTCTCCCAGATGGCAAGGGAATGTAAATTACTGAATAAGTATTAGCGTGACTTCTGTCAGGGTGTCTGAGAGATTGCTCATCCTATCCTGTTATTGTAATGTGGTAATTAATCTACAGCAAGCCTTGACGGGATGGAATTGGAGATTAGCATCCAAGGCTGAACAATTAATTAGCAGGGATGGATACAGTGTAACAGGCTTGAGGTGAAGCTGCATTGTCATGAGCACATGGATGACAATATTCCCTGCAGCAGGCAGTGCATCCCAGAGAGAGAGAAGTGAATGTGCCAGAGGCCCCAGGGCATCTTCTTGCCCCTCCAGAAACCAAGCCTCAGTGAGAGCTCTTCAGGAAAAACGATTTTTTTTTCACCCAGGAATTTCTCATCAAGGAAAATCTTTCAAATAATTACAGTTGGTATGTTTTAATTTCCTGTTGAAGTGTTCAAAATCAAACAAAACAATGGATTTCTCATTTAGTTGCAAATCAGAATGGCACATTGAAACAAACAAGAAGGTGCCTTTTCAAGCAGAAGCATTTAGCTCTGTCACAGTTTATCCAAAATGCTTTTTCTTTTTTTATTTTTTTCCCCTGCTCTTTTAACACTTTTCTGTCTTTTCATACTGAAGAATGAGAGACAATGTATTCTGACTGTGTGAGAAAGTGAAGACAATAACACCATTGTTTACATGGTGGGAAAAAATATCAGCTGGCAAAAGCTGGACACCAGCAAAGAAATAATGGGAACTCTCCTATTTAGAGGTTAAAAAATTGATGCAGGGAGCTCACTAAAATAAACTGTGACAAAAAAATGTTTTCTAGTAAACATTTGACTCCTGAGTTTTCTGCAAAATATTTTCACCCATCTCAACAGAAAAGCGGTATCCTTTTCTGGCTTCAAAGACTAGACTAGAAATTATTAACCAGTTGACTGTGGCATGTATTTAAATTCTGGTTGTTTTAACGTGTCACTTGTGGTGCTTTGGAGTGCTCTAGCTGCCACCAGTCAAAGTTCTTGTGTATGTATCCTCCCAGTGTGCCAGGGACTCAGCCTTTACCACAGCCTGGAGAGCTCTGCTAGACTGGGCCACAGTGGGTGGCACCTTGGATGGCAGAGTCCCACATCTCTTGATAACATCACCTTGCATGTTATCTCCATCTTGCCCTGTGAAGCTGCAGGGCCTCTCTCAGTAATAAGAAAGAAAAGAAAATGTATTACATTTCTAACTTGTAATTAGCCAGTATGTTACAGTCCTCAATTATCCTCAGTTTAGCACATGGAGGAGAAAACTTTCTAGGCAATTTTCAAAGAGTCCCTTTTACTTTCCCTTTTGATATTTCTTCCTTTTCTCTGTTGCTGTTGTTTCTCATTTTTTGCTTTTTTCTTTCTTGCCTTTTTCCCCAAGCCGGAAGGGACTGAGGTGGAAACCACGTACAACTCTGTGCTCTGTGCATCTGGTAAGAGCCATTTGTTTTCTAAGACTTCCTTTGCTGACGCAGAAACTAAAGACAAAGGAAGAAGAAAAGGTTTGTGAGTGCTCCACTCTGAGAAGAAAGGTGTAGGGATCTGATAAAATTGAACAAACTAGATGCATGCTCAACATGCATCTATTTCCCTATTAGTGAAAACAATTCTTCCTGGAGGAGAAAAGCTGAGGATGTAATGGTGTCTACAATTAGAGAGGGAGAAGCATATCTTTCAGGAAATGAGGCTGGCCAGGTCACTGCAGGGAGAGAATACTTGGGATTTAATAAGGTTATCTCCAATGCCTTTCATTTAAGAGGTGTAAAATCACAAACCAGACTCTGCAGTAAGCCAGGTTTGCCCACCAAAGCAGGAAAGGGCAGAAAAATAGGTTGGGAAAAGTGTATTTATCAGTCAAGGCTGGTTGATGATGCCATGTAGAAGTCCACGACAATCTGTGTATAAGGGTATTGCAGGCCCAACACAAAATTTGCAGGATGGGAAACATCATCCACAAAATTGCAGATGAATGGATTTGTTGAAGTCAGGAAACCCCTCTTCAGGGAATGGTGTCTCATCCACGGATAATTGCTACCAGTGCATGTAGATACACCTGGAACTGTAACCAAATTAATCTGCTTTTTATCCCAGAAAAGTCAGTGTCAGACACAGTCTCCTTGGCTCTCCCAGAGGCTGTGGTGGATGGCTCAGCCAGAGCATATTTCTCAGTGCTAGGTAAGTGAAACCTCCTCAAAGTGTCACATGCTACTTTGAAACACTGCCACTTCAGGCTGTGCTCAGTCTAATGGCCAATTTACACTGTGAATTGTCCCATTCCCCAGGTGACATCATGGGCACTGCCATGCAGAACCTGCACCAGCTCCTCCAGATGCCCTTCGGCTGTGGGGAGCAGAACATGGTCCTGTTTGCGCCCAACATCTACGTCCTGGACTATCTGAACAAGACAGGGCAGCTGAGTGAGGAGGTCAAATCCAAGGCCACTGGATACTTAGTGAGCGGTGAGCTTTTGCCTTTCTGTTCATCCCTTCCCTTGGCTACTGGATGAGGACAGTGTTGGTCACTGGCCTGGATGATCTGTTGGAGGCTGTCTCTAGAAAGGAACAGGATACTGGCAGCTCAGGGGTATACAATACAGTGTCTGTAAGAAGGAATCCTATGCTCAGTTGGAGGTACAGGGTGAGAGACAACAGCATCCAAACAGGAACACAGAAAAAGTCCAGGGCTGGCAATAACTCAGGATTTCTCTCCATGAGAAAATGACTATATGAAATACATAAATCAGACTATAACCATTAATCATGGCAGCTGCTTATGTAGATGTCGAATTCTCCTTAGTATTGAGATGTAGAAAGTATTGCTGCCTTTGACTGGGGCAGAATTTTACCACATTACCTAGGGCACGAAGACAGACACAACACCAGCACATGCGCACATGGTGGGCATCTGCTGACTAGCAAGGGGCTGTTTTGACTCAGTTAGTTTTGCAGGAAAATTGCACTTACTCTGAAGAAAATGATCCTGTTTTCTGCATTCCTATCCTGTGTAGGACTCACATTTTTAATCAGTTCTCCTCGGGAACTATTCCCTCATTTCTCTCAAGTCTGGCATGCATTACCTCTCCTCATAAAGTCTTGGGCAGAGAGCAGCAATGACCACAGATACCCAGCTTCCAGGTGTTTTTGGTGAGAAGAAGAGCACAAGAACAGAGATATTCAGAGCTGGGATTTGCCTGACCTTCCTTTGTAATACTGCTCAGCATAGCTCACATTTGTGCCATTAGCTAAGGGGGACACTGTGTCCCAAATGTCTGCCACATTTCCTTTGCATGGCTCCTTGAAAAGCACTGCAGCAATTGAAATATTTTTTCACTCTCCATTTCAGGGTATCAAAGGCAATTGAAGTACAAACACCGGGATGGTTCTTATAGCACCTTTGGGCCACGTTATGGGCAAGTTGGAAATACCTGGTAAGACCTCAGTACCACTGGCTTTTCATTTCTGCTTTTCATGCCCTCTCACTCTTCAGTGTTCTCTTGTGCTTGGTCATTGTGGAGTTTGAAATGGAGGTGGAGATGAAGTTATATGGGTCCTACGACCTCCAATGGATACAGGGCCTACTCAGGATGTCTTGGTTCCCTCTATCACTTTCAGGCTCACAGCCTTTGTCCTCAAGTCCTTTGCCCAGGCCCGGCCTCACATCTTCATAGAAGAGAAGCACATCCAGGACGCTTTGAGCTGGCTTACTCAAAAGCAGAAGGAGAACGGCTGTTTCCGCAGTTCTGGGGCGCTCCTGAACAATGCTATGAAGGTAACGTGTCTCCTGGTTGGTTCCACATGGGCTTTGTCAGGCTGGAACTTGACCAGAAGTCACTCAGGGATCCACAGAGTTATTTCAGCACTTGGGGGTTAGGAAAGAGTGAGGAGTTATATATGTGAGATATCACAGAAGCAGGAAGAGGTCAGCAGCACCTTCTGAAGGACCTAGCATGAAAAGAAGGCCAGGAAGAATTTGTCCCTGCAGGACATAAATAGGTAGCACAGGGAGAAGCCAGTGGTGCTGTGTGGGATCAACAAGTACTTTTGTGTTTCCCTGCAGGGTGGAGTGAATGACGAGGTCACACTGGCAGCCTACATCACGATTGCACTGCTGGAGATTCCTCTGCCTGTAACCGTATGTGTCTGCATCCCAACCTGAGCTACAGATGGTACTAACCTGCCCTACCCGTGTCCCAATGCCCAGATTATCAGGTCCCTTTACCGCTGGAAAGAAGAAATCCTGTCTAAATAGTCTTCCCACTTAAGCCTAGACTGAACTAACATTTCCCTCCATTTTCGTCCCCTGTCCACTCCTGTCTCCTATGTACACATTTCACTTAATATTTTTCTGAGTTCTTTTGTGGATGATAATGGATTTGGTCCATCCAGCTTGGATTGACAGTGAGTTAAATAATATTTAATTCTCTGAAGTGAGACAAATAGGTTTTCTACACCTGCAGAAATCTCGTTTTGTTTCTTAGAATAGTACAGTCCTGTCAAACCACTCTTGGGCCTATTGTGCAGACACAACACCACAGGTCTGTAAAAAAGCATGGCACCCTCAGGCATTCATTCTCGTTTTCTTTGCTTCTTCTAGATGGTTTTATGGGAAATCCCCATCCTTAATCCTTGAATAATAAGGTATACCTATAGGTAATGAAGTATACATATAGGGAATACCATCATGGCACTCTGTGAAAAGCCTGAGGCCTACTTGAGAGCAGTGTGGGTTTGGTCATTCTGATCCCCTCACTTTGAGACAAGGTGGTGGTGCAGGTAAAATTGGGGTATGAATCACAGCAGAAGGACTGCTGAGCCAGTGTGGTTGCCAGGCTGTTGCAGTCCTTCTGCTCCAAATGTAGTAGGCAGTGTTTTGTGTCTAAAGTTTTTTACCGTGTAGCAAGAACCAGCAGAAGGAATTATTTTGTCAGTAAGGTGACGTGGATGGCACTAACTTCACCACAAGAGTATTCTTTCTTTGTTATGTGTTGTATTTAGAAGCCAAGCTCTCAGGCAGAACTGTATTGGATAACGAGGATGTTTTCCAGCTCCCTGTCTAAGTCTAAAACTGCCACTGAATGTGAAGGAAAGGGTTTGTCACAATCTGGGTGGGGAATGGGTGCATTTCAAGTTAAACTGCATGAACTAAGATTAGCAGAGTCCTTAAGTAATTAAGGCTCATACAGAGTATTTCTGTAAGTAAAATAAGCCATGTTAGACCCTCATAAAAACCTTAATAGCACTGTCCTTAGCATGTGTGTCTACTGTCACATCTTGTCATTATGTGTTAGCCAGGTTGGGACTCCTCCCCAACACTTACCTTACAAACAGTAGTAGGCACAGACACAACCAATTTTGGTTTTATTCTTTGCTTTCTTAAAACCACCTGAACCCACTTCTCCAAAAGGGATGACAAAAGATTTCCTCTTCCAGTAGACACATAGAGAAAGTCAAAGTACAAAACAACAGAAAAATATGTCTTTTCCTTCTAGACCATTTATTAGGCTGTAAATGTGCTGTTAGCTTTCAGGTCATGGCATGCTCTCCCTGCAAAGCTACTTCTTTAATTTTGTAGCAGCTTTTCCATCACAAATGAGGAGTAGTCATGTGTCTTGCTGAAAGGTCGTGGGGTAACAGTGTCTGTTAGTCATAACACCATGTAAAATAGCTACACTTTACTTTGCCATAGTGATTGCACGCTTAAACCAATACATGCATGTTAATGTTAATATCACAAAAAATATTCTACAAAATACAAAAAAACCCACATTTTTTCTTGTGCAGAGATAGAGATCACGACCAAACTAGAATCTACATTACTTCCAGCAAGTGAAATTTTTTCAAAACGCCCTGGAAAAGGGGAACCAAACAAAAAGGAAAGGATAGAGCAGAGGGTGAAAGCACAAAACAGTCTCAGGATGATAGCAGGAGGAGGAAAACAAGTATTCAGTACACCTAAAGCAAGGAAGTATTTCAGAGAGCTTCTCTCACCCCAGAACACAATCAGGCCAGTAATTCTTCTCAAGGAAGAGCAATTGGAGCCCTGCTTCACAGCATTTAAATCAAACTGGGAAAAACCATTACATCAAGACATGTTAAAGAAAAGCAGATTCAAGATAAAGGAACAGCCTTTGGCTGCCCACTTGTTCTAGGAATTATTAGGGCTGTAGGAAAGGGATACACAACGGTAAAATCTTTGTTAGGCCAGAGAGTGTGGATGCTAAGGGTCCACAGGTACCACCCCTATTCCAGTTGTTCCAAGATGGACCTCAGTATGATCACCTCCAGTTCAGTCTCTCTCTCCTTCCAGCACTCAGTGGTGCGGAATGCTCTGTTCTGCCTGGAAACAGCAGCAAATCAGAAAGAAAACCATGTGTACACCAAGGCACTGCTGGCATATGCCTTTGCCCTGGCAGGCAACAGGGAGAAGCGGAAGGCATTGCTTGACTCACTTGAAAAGGAAGCCGTGAGAAAAGGTGAGTGTTCCTGGTGGGACGTGGCTTTCACCAGCCTCACATCTTCCCTGGGCAGAATGGCTTTTGTTGGTGGGGCAATGGCTGCAGGAATGGCCTCTGTGGGTAGGGAAAGGTGGAAGGAAAGGAAAGACTTGTGCAAAGGGAGTCTGTGTTTGAGAAGTCTCTCTCAGGGCCCAGTCCTTCTCTGCTCTCAGGGAGCTCCCCAGGCAGCACCAGGCACCATCCCCTGGGTGCTGAGCTGAAGGGAGGCTCTGCTGCCACCTCTCCTCAGCCCACTCCTCTGGCCACGCCAGGCACTGCTTGGCAAAGGCTTAGCAATGCTCAGGGACATTCCTTCCTTCCAGGGCATGGGCCCAACACAGAACAAAGGTGACCTCGCACAGCACAAAGTGTGTCAGTCAGAGAAGAGATGGGTGTGCTGAGAGAGAAAATGAACACACAGGGCATTTTGGAGGCCACAGCACAAGTTCTGAGTCTTTAGGGAAAATCCTTTAATCACTTGGAACTAATCAGGTTAAGTCAGGCTGGCCAGAGGGTTTGCTCAAGCAGTGGGTAGTGGAATTGTGAAGGGAATATCCCCCACAACTTTTGCCTTCTCCACCTGCAGGTGACTGTCAAACACTTTGGTCACATTCTTTGGGCCATTTTGCCTCACAGAGCCCAACCCTGGCATCTCTTCTCACAAAGGGAAGGAGTGGCATCCTCCCAGGGTCCCTGCTTCCCTGTGGTGCCCAAGTCCATAAATGTCCATGTGAATGTGGGGTCTAGGGCAAAGTGGTGTCTAGGCCTGAGGCTCAGCACTCTCATAATCTTTGTAAACCTGCAAAATGCGTAAACCTGACCCTTCCCACTTCACCCTGTGTGACAGACACATCCTGGAGGCTCTGTCCTCCCAGCCTGAGCGGCAGCAGATGAAGAAGTCCCTTGCAATAATTAATAGTAATCATTGCTTGTTGTCTCATCCCCCTGGCTGCTGTGAAGATGGGTCTGTGCACTGGCAGCGGCCTGGGAAGGAGCCAGAGGCTGATCTCCCGTACTATCGCTCCCGAGCTCCCTCTGCAGAAGTGGAGATGACGGCCTACGTGCTCCTGGCTCACCTCACCTCGCAGCCAGCCCCTGCCCAGGAGGAGCTGGCATTTGCATCCCTTATTGCAAAGTGGATCAGCAGTCAGCAGAATCCCAATGGAGGCTTCTCCTCCACCCAGGTGAGCTGCTTCCCTCCGGCGGCCTCACACATCAATGTCAGAAGATGGGACATGTCAGAGAGCCAGGTGGGAGCACAGGAAGGTTTGTCAGGAAGGTGGGAACTGTAGCCCTGCAATAGATCCATGCAGTACCTTCCATGGTTGCCAAGTTCTCAAGAGGCTACAGGCAAGTATGTCAGGTGGTGCCTCTGGGAATGACTGATAGTTTGGTTAATGACCTGCTTTTCCTGGCAGTGAGACAGAACAGCAGGGACACAAGGGACATGTGTTTGTGGTGTTGGAGAGGGCTCCTATAGCAATTTGTTTGTGCATATAAGGTTCCTGCTTTGGCCTGCGGAGAGCGAGGGATGGCTGTGCAGAACTCCATGCCATGGAGGTGAGGGAACATGCAACTGCTGTCCAAAGGACACAGGACTGGAACAGGAATATACCAAAGCTGTTCTCTCCCTCTGTCTATTCTTCTTAACACTGGAGAAAGTGAAGGATGGAGGGGTGGGTGCCTTTGACAGAAAGCACAGGCTGTAGGAGGACAGGCTGTGGAGAGACTAATTGCACCCCCTGGGTGCTGGGACTCGTCTCTTTCAGGACACAGTGGTGGCTCTCCAAGCCTTGTCCCTGTATGGAGCTGTCACCTATGCCAAGAGCGGGGCAGCTTCCATGGTGGCCCTGCGATCTGGAGGGGACTTCCAGCAAGACTTCCAAGTGGATCCCAGCAACCGGCTGCTGCTGCAGCGCGTGCCCCTTCCCCAGGTGCCAGGGCAGTACAGCGTGGAGGTGTCTGGTGAAGGATGCGTCTACGTGCAGGTGAGGGTGATGGGGACAGGTGGCTTCCTGGGAGGGGAGCCCCTTGCCAGGCAGGACCCAGGAAAGGACAGAATCATAGAGTCATCCATGCTGGAAAAAACCCTAAGATCATTGAGTCCTTCCATTGAGAGTAAAGAACAGGAGAGAGGGGAGAAGTGGAAGGCTGTGCGTAAAGGGAAGAGGAGAAGAAGAGTAGAGACATGTGGAGGGGAAGAGGGAGGGCTCTGCAGTGTGGAGGAGCTATGAGAATGAGAGAAGAGGGGAGGCTGGGTGGGGAGAGGGTCCCCTCTCTCCCATGCTGAGCGAGCACACACACGCTCACCCAGAGCTGCTGGCTGTCCCCTAGACAAGCCTGAGGTACAACGTGCAGCCCACGCAGGAGGAGGAGCCCTTCATGCTTCATGTGTACACAATCCCAGAGACGTGTGTGGACTCCAAGGCTCACAAGGTCTTTGACATTGGCATAAATGTCAGGTGAGTCTGCATTTTCATCTGAGCTTTCCTGTTGAGCCATGGGAGCTGGGGGAGGTGTGGTTGTCCCCAGGATGAGCCAGTCTGGGAGAGCAGCACATTGCTGGGAAGGTGGGCAGGGGGCAGCTGTTCTGTGAGGAGAGGCTGTGGAGGAAGGACTTGTCCTGCTGTGGGGGCAGCCCAGGGCTGGGCTACTGAGAGGCTGAACAGATGACTAGGAGCACCTGGCACAGCTGGAGAAGAAGGTGCTGGACTGCCAGGACTTAGTGGGCTGCCAAGTGTTATGGAAATGCTGGAAGTGTGCCCAGCTTTGAGTTGATGTGCACTGAATCTTTGTTACTTGGTTCCTTAGTTACACAGGGGAGCGCAATGTCTCCAATATGGTGATTGTTGATGTGAAGATGCTGTCGGGATTTGTCCCCTTGAAGGCCTCAGTGAGGAAGGTAGGGTGCTGTGTGAAGCATTTCGTTGTGTATATTTGTCCTTAATCTGGGTCATCAATTTCTTGATTTAAAGTAGCATTTAAGCCTTTTCCTGGTATCTCCTCCACTCTTAGACGTGTTCATCTTTTCGTCCAAGGCTTCCACCCCTTAGCTCTGGAGTAGGGATGAATGAGGGATACCAGCAGCAGTAATCCCTTCCCACTCCTCAAGCTCTTGTGGTAGTTTGCAGTTATATGTACAGTTAGCCCCAGATCAAGGGCTGGAAGGAGGTCATCAGGTCTAATTTCAGGGACTCGGGAGCCTTGGGAGATACATGACAGCCATGACAATGCTGGCCCCTCATTCCAATTTTGCATCGAGAAGGTGCAAGAGCCTGAGATGGTGAGAGCTGAGGGAAGTCTTAATATGCGGGGCTTCATACAAGAGTGTTTGACAAGTCCCCTTGGAAGTACACTTCCTGTGCTTTACATCTCAGCACCTACATGGTGAGATTTTAGCGGTGGGGAGAAACTGAGGAGGATTGACTAACTTCTCTTCAGATCATCAACCTCCTCCACATCTCCTTTTTCCAGCTCTCAAACACACGGTTTCACCAGATCCAGCGGACAGAAGTGAACACAAACCATGTTTTGCTGTACATCGAGCAGGTGAGGACTAACCCAGGGCTGCTGTGGGGCACACACTGAACACAATGGCAATAGCACAAGATGGAGATGGAGAACATTGCTAACCATCTCCGGGCTTGTAAACACAGAACATAACAAGTCACTCACCTTGTCTGTCTCAAATGAGAAAACTCTGTCCCAGTCCTCAGCAGGCACTCCCTCCACCCTGTGCACAGATCAGGCCCTGCCCTCCCCACCAGCAGAGCCTGCCCCAGGGTGGGGAAAGGTCCCAGGGTTTGATCCTAGGCCTTGGCCAGTCCTATTGCCCCGTGTCCCCCCAGAGCATGGGTGGCCGGGGAGAGCGTGGGGGCCTGGGGTCAGTGTGGGGGCACAGGGGAGCCCCTGCAGTGCAGAGCCCCCCTGAGCCTCCACTGCTTCCCTTCCCCAGCTGGGCAGGGAGACCCTGAGCTTCTCCTTCACGGTGGAGAGGGACATCCCCGTGCAGGGCCTGAAGCCAGCCCAGGTGAAGGTCTATGACTACTACGAGACAGGTGAGTGCCCGTAGTGCCCGTGGGAGCGAGGAGGGGCAGTGGGACACGAGGAGGGGCACAGGAGCTGTGGGGACCCGCAGCTGCCCCAGCCTGGCATCGCCACCCCAGCCCTGCCTGAGCTCTGGGAGTGCAGAGGGGCTGGGGTAGAGCTGTGGGTTCTGGGGGTCCCACGTTCATTTCTGGCCCCAGAGTGTGGCCGTGCCCGTGCTTCCAGGCAGAGCTGCTGCTCCTTGTGCCTCTGCTGTCCTGGCTGCTGTGACAGGGAGGCAGTGACAGAGCTGTTTGTCCCCACCTCAGCCCAGTGTGCTGGCAGGAGGTGTCTGAGCAGCCCTTGGGTACACTGGGGTGGAGACCTGCTGGAGGTGCCTGTGAGGGTGGCTCTGCCTTGCTGCCACTGTCCCCCGATAGGGCCGGGACTGGGGCTGCCCCCACCCCAACTGGGATCTCTGGGGGAAACTGGGGATGGTGGGACCAGCCTGCTCTGGGGCTCTGGGAAAAGCATCCCTCTGGCACCCGTCCCTCTGCCAGCAGTGCCAGGGGTCATCTCAGCTCACTCTCTCCCTTCCCTTCTGTTCTCCAGATGAGTTTGCCACACAGGAGTACAGTGCTCCCTGCACCACAGGTAAGGTACTGCTCCCTTCACTGCTCTCTGCATCTTCTTCATTATATTTTTGGTCTTGCAGCCAGCACTTGTCTCTTCCTGTTTGAATTTGGATGACATTGGCCCAACTTACAGGCACAGATCTTGCATATAAAACTGAGAGCATGGGAGTTACAGAGATGGCAAGTTTGCCTTTGGTAGCTACTGTCTGGAGGAAGAGCTCCTTCCTGCTCAGGTTCCTGCTGGCCCCGGGTCTCTCAGGAGCCAGCTGTGCCTCATGACCCTGGGCAGCCAGCCCTCAGTCTTGGTTTGGAGTCTGAGCTGGCAGGACAGAAATACTGTCATCATTGCGGGGTTCTCTACAGTGCAAGGCCATGTGGGTTTGGCTTAGGAGCACAGGTAATTTAGGAGCTTTCTGTGTAACCAAGGTTATTTCTCCTATCCTGTATGGAGTCCTCCAATATGAACACTGTCAGGTCTTGCTTTCCATCAGTTGCCCAGTTTCAGGTATTTGGAATATGGAGGCTTCTGGAAAGCAGAGTTCCTGGAAAATTGTTTTTCACAGGGCTTGACTGTGACACCTGAGAACAGAGAAAAAGTGATTTGGACTTGGGGAAGGCAAGAGCTTTGCCTCTTGCTGGTGGTAAATGGTGGTATTTATCTCCTTTCGTGTTTTTATCTGATGTCTGGAAAAGAGTCTGAACTCCCACACTTCTCTTCCATACTGCTTGTTAACCTGGGCTGTGTCCATAGGTACAGCTGTTTTCTGCTGATATTGAGTGGACAGTAAAACATGTCCAAAGGGTATTTTGGTGTGGTCTGGTTGTACAGTGTGAAGCTCGTGGGGAGGCCTTAGATTTTAGGCTACTTTTCCCCAGTTCTGTTAAAAGGCAGATAAAGTCCTGTTCCCTCCCATCTTCTTTCATCCTTGCAGAGGAAGTAGACCAGGGAAATGAGTGAAGAACACTCCCAGATGCTGGAACCTGCCTGCCTCACCACCACCGCAGTGTGACAGATTAATAATGCCTGCAAGGAATGGAAAGTGAACTTTACAAATAAATTAACTGTACTCACCAATGATTTTTGAACAGTTTATTCCCAATTCTGATTTTTCCTGCTTACCTTCCAGTCACAGCTTTAATCTCCCTGGCTTCTTAGGTTAAAGAGTAACCCATCTAACGATGCCTGTGTGAAGAGAAATCAGGCTAACAAGTGACAAAAAAAAAAGAGGACAGAATGATTTAAGTGGAGGTCAGCCTTTCTAATGTATCTCCCTCTGTGTTATGTTCTCTGAACTTATCATCTGAGGTGCAGTCTAATCAATGGAGAACGACAGGTAGTTCTTGGGAACAACTTCTCTCCCCTGGCTTACAAACCATAGTCTCGATTGAATTGGTCTCTGCAGAGGCCTATCCATGTCTCCCACCAGTGGGCAGCCTGGAAGATCAACTAATGTTACATGAAATCCAGCATCCGTGATCTCCCCTGTAGGCACCCCTCCTGGGATTTTTTCTTGTTTGTAGAGGAGTGGGAGGAAACACAGTCTGCCCTCTTCAATGATTAGAGTGCCTGAGGGGCAGGAGGGATGTGTGCATGCATTCTGCCTTCAGCTGCTAACTTACAGTGGCCTGTTCTCCAGTTGAACCTTGGACCTTCTTGTGGAAGTTTCCGGTATCTTTTGTCTGCTACTTCTGGAAGATTCCCAAGGAGAAGCTAATGGCATTTGCCACTAACCCACCTGCCTAAGTCTAGTTTAAATGGTACATTCATTTAAATAATGCATTTGCTTTGATTAAACTGTCTATAGGCCTCTTAGTTACCTCCAGGAATGATCCCTCTTTCTTCATTTTGTCTCATGAATTTTTGGTTTTAACTTTTGAATGCAAAAAAAATCTTATGTGACTGTTTATTCTCATGAAATGCTTATTGTTAGGTATCATGGCATGTTGTGCATCCAAAGCATGCACAGCTAGCTGTTCCATCCAATTTTTGGTTTAGTGTGCTTGTACAAACATTGTTATTGAGAACAAATAAAATTCTTCATCTATTTTGCTAGATATTAATATTATGCCACTTTGTCTTCTGTGGTGTTTGGGGTTTGACACAATTTCCCACAATATTCTCCTGGAGAAATTGACTACCCATGGCTTGGACAGGTGCACTGTTTGCTGGGTAAAAAACTGTCTGGATAGCCAGGCCCAGGGAGAGGTGATGAATGGAGTTCCATCCAGCTGGTCACTGGTGAGGTTCCCCAGGGTCAGTGTTGGGGCCAGTCCTGTTGAATTATCAGTGACCTGAGGGGATCAAGTGCACCCTCAGTAAGTTAGAAGGAAACACTGAGCTGGGTTGGAGTGTTGTTCTGCTGGAGGGCAGGAAGGCTCGATGGGTCAAGGCCAGTGGCGTGAGGCCAAGTGCTGGGTCCAACACTTCGGTCACAACAACCCTACATGGTTTAGCAGTGGACTGAGCGGTGCTGGGTTAAAGGTAGGACTTGACCTTAAAGTCTTCTCCAACCTAAACAATTCTATGAGTGACACTGTTTAGGTCCCAGTCCCTCTCTTTCACTTCAGCTGTTTAGAAACAAGCAGACACTGCTCGAATGGGAAAGTCCACAGGCCTTCCCTTCACTTCTGTCTGGTCTGCTGCAAAAGATCGGATTGGACAGGTCCGCACCATCCTTGCACCTCACAGCAGTGATTTCACAGTGCGATCAAAGGCAATGTGTGATCAGAGGTTTATGTCCAGGGATCACCGTGCAGAAAACACCCTCTGTAGAGGCAGAGAGACAAACTTCCAGTGAATAACGGATCAAATATGATGTCCTCTCTCCTTAGAGAACTGGCAAGTATGGAGAAAAATCTCCCAACTGCTAAAAGCTGTCTGCCTTCTGGTATTCCTGAGGAGTTCCCAAACACCACCTTGCCGTGGGTGGCTCTGGATTGAAATCTCAAGCCATGACACAGTCTGAACTATGGATAGGAACAGAGGCAAGAGTAACAGTAACAGAAAACGAGGCCAGAGACATCTGATGAGAATCAAGACTTAATTTATTTATAGTGTTGCTTCCTTTTTGCTTTTGAGGTGTCCTCCTCCAGCATTTCAACATCCCTCCCTTAACAAGATCTTCTAGGGGCAGAGACACGTGAGCTGATACAGCAAGGCTCCAACAAGATGCATTCTTCAGGAATTTCCTTGTTCAGCCTTGACTGGAGGTGGAAAAAGGACAAAGTGACATAAATATTTCAGTGAGTTGTGTCCAGAGCCCTGGATATCTGTGTGTTCTGGTGGTTATTTGAGTTCAAGCCCTATTAAACTATGAGAAACTGCTTCACCTAAAAGTGCCCAGTTGCAGACAGGTAACAGAATGGGAATGGCTGGACACATACAAAATATCTATGCTACAGAGAGGGGAGGCAGATTCATCCCAGAGATACATGAGCTATCCTAGTACACATTCTCTCTCAGCAACTGCATTTCCCATGGGAAAGCAAAAAATAACCCGGGGAAGAGTTTGAAAGGTCCTCGTTAAAGACATGTGAATAACATCAACATTTCACCAAGATGCTTGGGAGACAATTCCTCAGTACCTTTCAGTGTCTGCAGCATAGCAGATGTGGCCCTAAAAAGGGCGGAGACAGGAAAGGCTGAGTGTGGTGTTCTATCCCAAGGGAGACTTGAATCTTGTTTGCATAAAGTGACACAAGCACAGAGGAAAAGACAATTGCCACTCTACAAATGAAGGCAGTAACAGTGAGATTGCTATTCTCAGGGAACGAAAATGAAAGCTGTATCTGATCTTACAGAGGAAGTTGGGTGGCAGCATCGCTTTTGGTCTCTGTACCAAGATGGGGACTGCAGTAGGCACAGGGAAGATAAATGCAGAGAGTAGACACAGGCCAAGGAAACACAAAGCCTACAAAGACTCTAGTCCAAGACAATCTGCAATAGTCCCTGCTGGAGCATCTCAGCTGTTCGCGTGCACCTACCTGTGGTGCAGGGAGCACTGTACTCCTGTGTGGCAAACTCATCTGGAGAACAGAAGGGAAGGGAGAGAGTGAGCTGAGATGACCCCTGGCACTGCTGGCAGAGGGACGGGTGCCAGAGGGATGCTTTTCCCAGAGCCCCAGAGCAGGCTGGTCCCACCATCCCCAGTTTCCCCCAGAGATCCCAGTTGGGGTGGGGGCAGCCACAGTCCCGGCCCTATCGGGGGACAGTGGCAGCAAGGCAGAGCCACCCTCACAGGCACCTCCAGCAGGTCTCCACCCCAGTGTACCCAAGGGCTGCTCAGACACCTCCTGCCAGCACACTGGGCTGAGGTGGAGACAAACAGCTCTGTCACTGCCTCCCTGTCACAGCAGCCAGGACAGCAGAGGCACAAGGAGCAGCAGCTCTGCCTGGAAGCACGGGCACGGCCACACTCTGGGGCCAGAAATGAACGTGGGACCCCCAGAACCCACAGCTCTACCCCAGCCCCTCTGCACTCCCAGAGCTCAGGCAGGGCTGGGGTGGCGATGCCAGGCTGGGGCAGCTGCGGGTCCCCACAGCTCCTGTGCCCCTCCTCGTGTCCCACTGCCCCTCCTCGCTCCCACGGGCACTACGGGCACTCACCTGTCTCGTAGTAGTCATAGACCTTCACCTGGGCTGGCTTCAGGCCCTGCACGGGGATGTCCCTCTCCACCGTGAAGGAGAAGCTCAGGGTNGGGGCAATAGGACTGGCCAAGGCCTAGGATCAAACCCTGGGACCTTTCCCCACCCTGGGGCAGGCTCTGCTGGTGGGGAGGGCAGGGCCTGATCTGTGCACAGGGTGGAGGGAGTGCCTGCTGAGGACTGGGAGGGAAGTAGCAGTAAGTCTAAAAAATTAAAGTTTGTGGTCAGAAAAAGACAGTAAATTATTAAGTCCCATTCTTATCAGAGCCATGGTAGTTTTGAGTCCCAGATTTTTTGCCCTATGTAGCCAAAAGTCCCAATGTCTGTGTTTCTGCCTCATCCTCACCTTTTCCAGGTACAGTAGAACATGATTGGTATTCAGCTCTGTGCGCTCAATAACAGGGTGGCGTTCCAGCTGAAAAAAGAAGACCAAGATGTTACTGCATTGGTGGTGGTCTCCCTGTGCCCCTTGCACAGCCCTGTGGGTGGGATGTACTCTGGATGAAATACTGCAGTACTCAGGGAGCTACATCAGCAGTACAGAACTGCTTCCTGGGTGTGCCACACAAGTATCATGGTCTCCAGCTCTCCCCTTCACCAGCCTGGCTGAAGAAGTACCACCTGGCTCCAGAAGAGGCTTGGCAGTGGTTCAAGCACAGTGATGGAACAATTAAATGAAAATACGTTCCTTCTGGCTTGCTAGTTTTGCACCATATTATTATAGCCTTTATTTTCCAGTTCATGCACCTACTCAGCATATCAAACAGTTACCCAACACCTAAAGAGTCGCAATGCTATAAGATGTTTTTAGATCAGCAGAGGGAAAAAGGAAACAGCACTGCTTTTGAATGTACTATGTACAGACAATGTTTATGGGCAGCTCTTGGGACACAGTGAAAATAAGTGTACATCACCAGTCTAAAGAAAAAATTATTTAGTCTATTTTTCCTAGACTGATCACATCGTCTCCCCTTGTGCTGGCCGTAAGCCATCTATGAAAAGAGAACATTGTATATGTCAAATGTGCAAATGACAGTGACAAAATCAAAGCTGAAACGTTGTTTGCTACAGACATTTGAAAGGTGTCTTCAAAATGAGAAAGTGGATGTTTTCTCTCTGTATTCAGCACTGATGATGCTGCACATTGAATTCGGCACTCGGTTTTGGACATCTCACTTCAGACCTTGAAGTACTGGAGTGACTGCAAAGAAAGACAATGCTGGGAAAGGAACTGGAATATAAGTCTTATGAGGAGTGGCTGAGGGTACTGAGAATGTTTAGTCTGAAGAAAAGGAGACTTGGGGGAACCTTATTTCTCTCTACAACTCCCTGAAAGCAAGATGAAGGTCAGTCTCTCCTACCAGGCAACTATTAATAGAACAAGAGGAAATGTCTTCAAGTTGTGGTAGGGGAGATTCATGGTGGATATTAGGAGAAATTGCTTCACTGAAAGAGTGGTTAAGCATTCTAACAGGCTTCAGAGGAAAGTGATGAAGTCACTATCCCTGGAAAAGTTCAAAAAAAGAGTAGAGGGGGCACTTTGCAATATGGTACAAAGTGTGAATGGTGGCATTTGGTCAAAGCTTGGACATGGAGATCTTTTCCAACCTTAA
>VWZT01005647.1:56249-80879 GCA_013397055.1 Pachycephala philippinensis | reverse complement strand
ATGGGATATGGGGAAGGAATTGTTCCCTGTGAGGGTGGTGAGGCCCTGGCACAGGGTGCCCAGAGCAGCTGTGGCTGCCCCTGGATCCCTGGCAGTGTCCAAGGCCAGGCTGGATGGGGCTTGGAGCAACCTGGGATAGTGGAAGGTGTTCCTGCCCATGACAGGGTGATCTTTAAGGTCCCTCCCAACCCAAATCTTCCTATGATTCTTTCTTCTGTCTCTGGCCCGTGTACAGGAAGAAATTCTTGCTTTAATACACAACACACTCATGAAAAATTCAGCTCTGGCACCCTGAGGCACCCCATTATACAGCAGCCTGCAACGGAGGAAATGAAGTTCTTTTCTTAAAGGCTCTGTCTCATCCTGACTGCCCAAGCCTGGCTCTGACAGGGAAAACTTGCTATGGATTGTGACAAATCCTTTCCACTCCTCCCTGCCCGTGCCACTCCTGGGTGCTCCTGTGCTGTTTTACTCTGTGCTGGAAGCCAAAATCAGGGCCCTGTTTCTCCCAGGGTGTTGCTATCAGTTGATGGAGAGCCTCCTTCCACACTGGGATGGCTTTTAAAATTGGGGAGTGCTTGTGGTATTCCATAAAGATAATCCAGAATTCCCTGCTAGCAGCAGTTAATGACAAAATATCGGGGTGTGCTTTCTGTAAATGCAGCCCCTCAATCCCCTCTCCATTCCCACAGAGCTCTGGAAGAGGCACAGCAGCTTTTCTTCAATATTGCTGTAAAAACATCTTCCGAGGAGCACGGAGAGGCCGGGCTAACAACACCCCCTTCCTCACCCCTCTGCTCACGCATGAATCATCCCTGCCCTCTCCCCAAAGGGCTGGAGGCTGTCTGCAGTCAAGGCAGGCCATGCTCAAAAGAGCAAGCAGCAGCTATTCAGGCAGACACCTCCGGGGCCAGGGCTAAGTTTGGCAGCAGCAGTGACGTGGGAGTTGGCTGTGCCCTGCTCAGCGCTGGTGTCACAGCCCTGGCACCCACACGCACGGGGAGGGCAGGGATGGAGCCCAGCAGGGCACAGCCATGGTGCCTTGTGCCTCCAGAGGCTGTCAGAGCAGGATTTCTGGGGGTTATCCACTCGGGACAGGGGGGTCAGGGCTGTGCTTGTGCTCACAGCCCTCTGAGGGTCAGCACACATGAGCTCCAGCAGCCTCCCACAGCACCTCCTTCCACCTTCTTCCCCAAAACCCCACATTTTTCCTGCCTTCTCTCTCTATCGCTTCACTCTTCTTCCCCAGTCATGGTCACTATGTGATGCCAAATTCTTTTAATTAATCCATTTAGCTAATAGCCTCCAACACCAGCTCTCCTGGCTGGAGCAGCATGAGCTGAGCTGAACTCTCCTCAGAGACACCCAGCTCTCCTCCCAGCCCACCCCCAAATCACCTTTGAAGAACAAATGTATAAACTCCAACAGGAACCTGCCCAGGAATTGTTTTGGGCTTTATCACCTTGCCTGGTTTTGGTGTTTTGATTTCATTTCCCAGTGAAATCAGCTTTGTTGTCTGGGTTGAAATGCAGGTGAAAATCACAGCCAAAGAACGCAAAACCAGGACAGAAAACAGAAATAAGAGCAGAACAGACCATTAAAATAAACAGGAACCTCTGTGTGCTGTTTGCAGGGATGATGTGGTGCAAGTGACACTTAAATCAGCTTTTGGTTTTTCCTGCTTATTTTTAGATGTTATTTCCAGCAAAAGCAGCCCAGGTTCTGCTTAAAACTCTCTGCTTGTTTGCCAAGCTCTTTCCTGAGACTTCACAGGAAACTTTTGGGGTTCTTGAGGCACAGATTCCTCCTCCCCCCACCTCCTGTAGGAACCACTTTTGTCCTTCCCCTCTCATACACCTGACCTTCCCCTTCAACAACTTCATCTGCACCTGAAACAAGGGGAAAGGGCTGGTGTTGGAGGCTATTAGCTAAATGGATTAATTAAAAGAATTTGGCAGCACATGGTGACCATGTCTGGGGAAGGAGAGAGAGAGAAGGCAGGAAAAAGGTGATTTTTGGGAAGAAGCTGGAAGGAGGAGCTGTGGGAGGCTGCTGGAGTTCATAAATGGCTGTGGTCTCTCCTTCCCTTGAGCACACAGCAAGGAGGGGTAAGAGCTTTATTTCTCAACTGATTTTCTAGTGTTGTTACTTCTGGATTTTGTGGGGTTTTTCCATGTTTTTCTGGGTTTTCTCAGAGGCCTTTGTGTGATCTGAATGGGCAAATTTTTTGCAGGTTTGTCCTCAATTATTCCCTCCCCTGCCCAGCTCAGTCTCCCCAAATCCCTGTTTTATCCACCCCACTCCTGTAAGCCCACTCTGTTTATTACAGCGCTGTTGCTAATTAAAAAATCCTAATTACTAGGATTATTCAAGTGAAGTGGTTTAAAATGGTTGGAATTAGAGGATTTTTTTCAAGAGATATTCACAAACCCGTGTATTTGTTGGGAATGTAACGCATTGTCTGGATTAATCCTCTTGTGCATTGCTGGCCTGTTGGGTGTCCTTTGAGCTGGTGCATCAAGGTTTTTATCTAAAAACACAAGTTTTTATCTAAAACCACAAGTTTTTATCTATTTATCTGAAGGAGTTCAATTTACACATTTTTTATAGAGCTTGAGGGTTTTGTATGAAATTATTCAATGCTGTTGGAAGCTGTGTTGAGAGCTCTGTTTTGGGAAGGAATCTGCAGGCAGGATGGAGAGAAGAGACAGCACTGGGGGCAGGAAACATGGCTCTGCTTCTCTGGGTTTGTTACTAAATAAATGTGGGTATTTCATGGACTGATAGAACTCTCTGAGGAACCCTCAAACTCATTTTGCACACTGGAATTCTGCTTGCTGCAGCAGCCACCACTCTGCTTTTAACATGCAATTATCTGAGACACATTATTTCTCCCTATCAAGAAGGAAATAGTGAGTGAAATCTGACTTAAAAATCGGACTTCCTGCAGCTGAAATTTCAATTTCAGAGCAGAAATTGGAGCCCTGAGTGCCCTGTGCTGTGCAGGGAGGCAGCAGCAGCTCCCTGAGGGAGAGTTGAGGTGCAGGGTAACCTCAGCCTCGGGCTGCAGGTGCTCCAGAAGAACCTTTGAGCAGAATTTCCGTGGTGCTGTGGGGACACCTTTTGGTTAGAAGCAGCCTGAACCTGGGTTTGGATGCAAACCTCACCTCCCACCTGCTGCTCAGCAAGATTTTTCCTACATGGACTTGCCCTGCCCCATTCCAGGTGATAAAATTTGCAAATCCCTTCTGCAGATGCATCTTTCTTTGATGCAGTTCTGAGGTTTTTTCCTCCATATCATTAGGTGGCAGCACATGCCAACACAAAATCTGTTTGTCCCCAGAGCTGGAAAACAGAGGGTCAAGAGAGGATCTGAATCATGATGCAAAGAATGCAGTGAGTCTTTACAAGAAGAGATTTCATTATATCATTCTTAAATATCCATAAAGCTTCCTGCTGAAGCTGCCCCAATTTGCCACTGAGACTGGTAGAGATTTTTAAATTATGAGGAATAGTTTGTGGTGTGAGGGAAAATGATGACAAGATGTCTTGTGGGGAAGGCCACTCCCATAAATTTCAAGTCTGGGTTTGTTGCTCAGGTCTGGTTACATAAACCTGGAAGGGCAAATTCAAATTTGACATGTTTTTGGTCCTCACTTAATTCTTGCTCTGTCTGAACCCTGCCCAATATTTGTGAAGAACATCTCAGAATATCCACTCTGCACAACTGAAACATCCCCACTGTCAGCCCATCCTCGGCCCCATTGAATATCTGGGAATCAGAGCATTAACAATTGAAGCAAACCTCCTCTTTAATTAGCAGCAGGTGTAATTAACACCTGTAGATAATTTTGGATCCAGGTGCGGGGTGATGAGGTGCAGGTGACAACCAGCAGGGAAAGGAAAATGGGGACAAAGTACAATTTGTATTTAATTGTGTGTGTGCTTGCATTTTAAGCAAACCCTTTCCTATCTCTATGTATTCTCTGGGAACAGAGCTGAGAAGCAGCTGTGTGAGAGGGGAAAAAAAACCTAAGATTGATGCCTTATGTTTTACCTTTTATATTTTTCCAATCCTGCATTCCCAGTGTGTAACTCTGCAGTGTCCTGCAGCCTGGGAGCTGCTGCTCTCTCATGCTGAGACAGACAGAACAAAGCCTCTCCAGGCTGCTCTCCAAGGACACCCAGCCCGGCCTAGGCCCAAAATGTGTAACCCAGCATCTTGAGAAGGGGGGCAAGCTGAGGGGAAATTCCATCATTAGCTAAAGTTTAATTGGTGAAATTGGGTTGAGATGCAAATGGCCCAAAGCTATAAAAGTGTGAAGAACTCGTGACTCGGGGTCCATCTTGGGTGCAGCCTTTGGCCTGCCCAGGGTGTGCCTCTGAAGGCCTTTCAAATAAATATCCACCTTTATTCCCTTCCTCCTGTCCAGTCTCTGTTTCTAGGTTGCCCACTTTAGGCATCAAGAAGGGCCAGGGCATGGCTAAAATGAAGGAAGTGAGGAAAAATTCACCCCGAGGCTTCAGCTGAGAGACCACAGTAACTGGGAGGTTTCTCGCTCAGGAGTTGTGCAGCTGGACATTTGGTGCTCTATCAAGGCCCTTCAGCTCTAATTTATGGGAATTCCTTGAAATCCCTGGTTTGGATCCTCAGGGTTTGCCCCGGGAATTCTGTGATCCTGCAAAGGAACTGCATCCCTGAGCTTCTGTCAATAGCAGTCAAAATCCTTCTGCTTTCTCCAACCCCTTCTTTTCCCAAGCCTTGTGAATGCTTCCAAGTCTAGTCTTGGATTGGAGCCCTGAGCATCCTCAAATAATCTGAATTGTCACCTCTGAGTGGAGTATTTCTTTTTCAGACAGGGATAAACACATATCTCTTACGATTTCAGGTGAAAAGTTAATTACTACAGCACAGTTCTGAGCAGAAAGCCTGATTTGCAATCCCGAGGTGGCCTCCCTTCCATTGCTACTAATAAACCAGAAAAGCTGGTGACTATTTAAAGCCCCAAATTCGCCCTGCTTTTCTCCTGACAAGCTTGCACATCGATTCTGACAGGCAGACTGACAGCTTCATGGCATTTTGGAATGTTCCAACTGCACTGAGGACGTGGTACTATTTATTTCAGTGCCCCCGTTCCCGGAGCAGCCACTGACTCACAAGAAAAAGCTAAGAGCAATATTTGGCATTTGTTTCCTGTGCAGTACAATTTGCCTGGTTCATTAACCTTCTTTATGTAGATGTAAATTCTCAGTCTGACGTGGCTATTTTTGGGGAGCATGTCAAAACCAGATTTGTCTGTCTGAGCAACATTTGCTTCGGAAAAAAATGTTCGAAACTGCTTCAGCAATTTTGTCTTTTCAAGCAAATTTTGCACTGGATGTTAAGCTGTGTTTGTATTGCACTTTTGGATCTTTAGCACCATTAAACTTGCAGGACAAAGAGTAAAGCAGCAGCTGGGTGGCTGTGTCCTGGACCTGTTGGAACAGAAATATTTCCTTTTCTTGTGCAGCACAGCAGATTGGTGGAGGCTGAGCCTAAATCCTGCTGTCACTTGTACCTGGATGTTCCAACAGTGCTGGCTTAGTGGCTAGGCTCAGTTTTAGGGGGCATTTCCACCCTAAATCACTCTGTGATGGTTCTGCCATCCCTCAATACCTTTTCTATACCTTTGTCCCTGTTGTTTTAGTGAGTCCTATGTGGAGAAGTGGTTTTTGTCTCTTGTTAATGATCTTTTGACCATTAAAGAATTAATTGAGGTGAGTTCTTTTTCCAGGGTTTGGAGTAGGATGTGCACAGGGATCTGGTTTTGAGGTTCTGGTGCCTTTTCTGTCAGCACAGCTGGGTTAAAAAGCTGTGCCAGAAGAGATAAGGTTTTCCCAGGTTTAACTCTGCAATTCCCAGCAGAGTGTGTGGTTATTGCATTAATGGGGTTTGGTGAGGTGATGTTTTCAACCTGACTTTGAAATCGATGAGCTGGGATTTCCAGATCCTGCTCTTCAGAAATTTCCACAAATTCCATAATCAAGTGCAGAGTTCTGCTTTCTCAACACCAGCAGGTAACTTATATAAATATATTATTAGTTTCCATGTCCTGCTTTAATCTGGAGAGTTCAGCTGATGCATTTCCTTCTCCTGCCCTGGTTGCTGCCCTGATCCTGAGCAGAAATGTTTGCACAGCTGCTCGTGCACAAAAATGGATTTCTCTGCTTTGTGCTGCCACGAGCAAGAAAACTTTAAATGCCACTGGATGTCACTCTAACAAAGCTCAAAGTGCTGTGGCAATCCAAATCTTTACATTTCCACTGTAAATCAGGGCCTCTTAAACTCTGGGCTCCTCAGCAAAAGGGGGTGAAGTAATTCAGTAATTCAGAGGATCCCATGTAGAACCCGTGGATAACTCAAATGTTATATCAGCTAAAAGCTCCCAGGTTTCCTTTTGGGTTTTTGTATCATCTTGGATGTTCCAGGATTTCTTTCTAGAGCCTCACTTTGCTGCAGGGGTTGTTTTGGGTGTAGAAAGAAGGAAAATGTCAACCCTGACTCTTTTTCTGTCCCATTTCCATACATATTTGAGAGTTTCAGGGGAGAATGTGGAAGCTGAATGTTCAAATCAAGGCAAAGATCAATAAAATCTAACCCTGTCCTCAACTCTCCATTTTCAAAGAGTGACAAGAAGGCAAAAGTTAATTTAGCTCGGGGACCAAGAATGCTGCCATTATGATATTCAAATATAAAATATCTCGGTAGAGAAGTGACTGTCTTGAGGGCAAGCAACAAGTGATGGGGTTGAGTTGCTGTGCAGAGAACTTGAACCACAAATCAGCCAAAGTTATAAATTGAGGGTGGGTGCTCCTGAGACAGACAGAGAATCCTCCTTTCAGATGCTTGGGAGGGAGGAGAAGCACTAAGGTGAGCCAGAGGAGCCTCTCCACTCATGGAATACTGCAGGAATAACTTAAATAATACCTTTTAAATTATCCAGGAGCGACCTGTTGAGCTCTGCTGGGATTCTCCCACCCTGATTAACCTTTATAAACCCCTGGCCACGGTCACTGTCCCTCAGCCTGGACTGCTTCTCCCTCCCTCTTCCACATCCTTTTAGTCCCACTGTGACAAAAAGTGCTGAAATATTTGCACAGAGGCTGAAGCCACTGCTTAAAATCTAAATGGACTCACTAATTACTCCTAAAACATGCCTAATACCAGATGAAGATAGCTGGAAAATCCAGTAAGTGCTGTTAAAAATGTTAAGTTCTGTGGCAAGCTGGATAATTTCCCCATACATTACAATACAATGGAATGTCAGGGCACTGTACAAAATTTTAATTACATAATTAGTTGACTGAGTCACACGAGTTTCTCTTTTAACTCGAGCCCTGCTGTGGAGGGGTTTGGCATGCAGGAAGCTGTTTCCTGGTGGATATTCCTCTGGAATTTTGATGCCAGTAGAAATCTGGGAGGGACCATCCTGGAAATTGTGGTGTGGGGTTTTTTTGGGAGAGGAGACACAAGGTGAGGGGAGATGGGTGATGTCAGTCAGGGGGGTGATTCTGATGCCTTAGGTTTTAGCGTTTATATTTTTCCAATCCTACATTCCCAGTGTGTAACTCTGCAGTGCCCTGCAGCCTGGGAGCTGCTGCTCTCTCATGCTGAGACAGACAGAACAAAGCCTCTCCAGGCTGCTCTCCAAGGACACCCAGCCCGGCCTAGGCCCAAAATGTGTAACCCAGCATCTTGAGAAGGGGGGCAAGCTGAGGGGAAATTCCATCATTAGCTAAAGTTTAATTGGTGCAATTGGGTTGAGATGCAAATGGAGCAAAGCTATAAAAGTGTGAAGAACTCGTGACTCGGGGTCCATCTTGGGTGCAGCCTTTGGCCTGCCCAGGGTGTGCCTCTGAAGGCCTTTCTAATAAATACCCACCTTTATTCCCTTCCTCCTGTCTAGTCTCTGTTTCTAGGTTGGCCTCTTCAGGCATCAATTCCTTTGTGCCATTGGTGACCTGCAGCTGACTCAGGGACTCCAATGAAAATCCCTGAATTCCATTACCCAGCTCATCGCTGGGAAATCACTGGATGTCTCCCTGGTGGCACATAAAGAGCTCAGCCCTTTTAACAAGTGTCAGGGAAGGGCCTCCGTTTCCCCCGTGTGCCTCTTTATCATTCATTTAAATGGGCAGAAAAATGCAGCCCTTGGAGGTTTCCAAAGGCTCATTAATACAAAATGCAAGACTCACAGGCCTCCTTTCCAGGAAAAAAACCCAAATTTTATCTCTTTCTCTTCATGTGTGAGGGCTGTCAACAAAGAGGGGACATGCCTGTTATCCTGGAAATATTCCCCCTGAGATTTTATTTCTTCTTTTTGAGGTGGTGCCAGCTCATGGCCATGAGATGCCCCTTAAAGAGGCTCTGTGGGTTGGTGTGGCCACAGCCAAAACCCCTTTTACACCCTTTTAGAAGGGCTGGATGTGCTCAGCTCGGTGTCAAAGCCAGATTTGGGAGGGAATGTGGTGAGAAAGGGCTGCAGAGACCAGAGCCAGCTCCACAGGTCTGTGAGCAGAGAGAAAACGTGCTCTGATGTGGCTCTGATGTGGCACCACCTTCTGCCCCACGTGGGGAGAGCCAAAATTGAATGTAGAGGGATGAAAGGCTGCTCTGAAAGGATTCCAACACCATTTTGGGGTTCTCTGATACTCTTTCAAATGCTTAACTGCTGACGAGGTGGGGGTGGGAAATAGAAGTTCTGTGAGGCAGCAGTGACACAGTGAATGCTTTTTTTTCCCTTTTTTGCATTGGCTTATTGGTTGTTTTAACACACAGAGGTGTCTTGTTTCATTGCCCAAGCAATTTTGGCCTCATTTAGCCATAAATACATTAATACCTGGCCTTGCTTTGGCAACTCCCTGTCTGCTTCTGCCTTTCTTTTCCTGCACCTCCCCAAGGCTGGAGTAAAACAGCAATAAAAATAAAACAAAATTTGATTTGTACCAGGTAGTTGTGGTGCATTTCGAGCTATTTTGGTTGCTTTCCTGATTAGGAGCTTGATTACACTGGCTGATTGTTGGTGCATTTTACTGCAAGTTTTACAAACCACGGCTGGCTCCAGTGGCCCTAAACCTCATTTACCTGCCTGAAGCAGCAAAGAAAGCCCTTTCTGGAAGTCCTTTTAGGAAAAGGATCAATTCCTTGCTTTATTTTGGCATTCTTGCCATGCAAAAACCTTACAGGGTGTGGGGTTTGTTATGGGGCACGCTGTGGGTGATTTTTGGTGCAGAAGGAACATGAGAAGCTTTGTCCAAAGCTTGCCCTCCTCAGGCCCGGTCTGTGAGTGTCCCACAAAACCTCAAATTCCCCCCAGCTCCACCTAAACTGGTTTGCAGCTCATAGAAACACCCCCTGAGCTGGGATCCCAAACAAAACCAGGGTTGGAGCAGGGTTCCCAGCCAGGTGAGGCTCCTTTGTGCTCCGAGGGATGAATTTGGTGGCTCTGCAGGCAAAATCTGTCCTCCTGTGCTGGAGTGAGAGCTCCTCTGGAGCCAGGCCCAGAGGAAAGCCAAAGCACAGGGGTTGAATTAAAACCTTTGGAAAAGTTGAAACACATGAAGCCACACCAAAGTGAAATAGAAATATAGATTTTTAATTTTTAGTAGAAATATAGATTTTTAATTTTTAGTGGAAATATATGCTAAGTGCTTTAAACACTGAAAAGCTGCAGCAAAAGAGACCTTAAACACAGTTCTTACTGCAGCAGTGTTACCCTTTCACAGAATTTCTTTACTCTAGACAAAACGTAGATGGAATTATAGTATTCATGTTTTTTAGATGGAGCGTTCACATAAACAATAAGAGCTGATAGAAACTATAGACACAAATTTGTGTAATACCTATGTAACATCTGTGTAAGATTTATGACTCAGAATTAGACCAGGATAGGTCGAAAAAAGAAAAATTAAAGTCGTGTGTTAATCTTATTGGTTAATTAACAAATATAATCCACAGTTCTGTAAATTTAGAGAAGAAGCAGCTGTTTTTTACTTGCTGCTGCTGCTTGGCCTTATCCCCTTTGAACTCTACCTTCAGAAAACCATGAGACTATGGAATAAAGAACTTTAGCAGGACAGCAGCCTCTCTGCTCTGTCACCCTCGGCCAAAAGGGACGGTGTCCCGTGAAAAGCTCAGCACTCCTGCACCTGGGGAGATTCATAACCCTCAGAAATCCGGATGAACACATCCAAAAGGGAATTTGCAGGGTGAGTGGTCTAGAAAAGGCTAGAGAAGTTTCTGGTGGCTTCAGGAAAATCTGCTTAAGAGATTTCATGGAAATATTCTTGTTTCGTTTAGCAGAGTTCCTAAACTCAGCTTCTGGGCTGAGTTTAATTCTGTATCTGCAGAGGATTGTGGAGGGTTTGGAGGAGCTCTCTTCAGCCTGATGTGGTCAAAAGTTTACCCGATTCTTGTCCCCATTTAAACTCATGCAGATTGAGATTTTTGGTCATTGAATTTGCATTATAATGTCAGAAGTCCAGGCAGATCCACAGCTCCAGAGCCTGCTGTGCACAAGGGATCGTGGTTTGGGTGGGAAGGGGCTCTAAAGGCCATTTCTGCCATGGGCAGGGACATCTCCCACCAGAGCAGGCTGCCCAGAGCCTCATCCAGCCTCTCAGGGATGTTCCCAGGGATTAAAGCATCTACAGCCTCTGGGCAATCTGGTGTCACACCATTTTCATGTGAAGAAAAAATTTTGGAGTATTTGTGAGTGAGTTCAAACCCACCCCAGGACAGCCCTGTTGTGTTTGGATGTCCCAATTCCTTTTAAAAGCAGAAAATCATTGGCATTAGGAGCAGAGAAATCCTATTTTTAGGTCTTTGACGTGTACACCTATGGAAAAATACATCATCCTTTTCAAACCTTCCTGAATATCACTCAAAGCCCGGACACAGGTGGAAGGTTTGGGCTGGTTTCTTCTTTTGTAGTTTGCTCAGATCTAATTGTGCTGTCACTGATGGGAGATGTGGGAAACAGAGGAGTAGAAACCCTCACAAACACTGATGATTTTAATTTACAGCCCTGGAAAGAGCTTGGGTTGATGTAATGATAAAGGTATACAGATATTAAGCAGATGAATTATAAACCTATGTTTCTATAGTTATAAGAAAGAAAATGTATTGGGTGATGTGGTGAAGGGTTTTAAGTATGATAATATGATTTTATAGTTTAAGTTAAGAATTTAGATGTTATAATAGAAGTATCTGTGTGTACGTGAGCTAACAAGTTATTGGTCAAGGAACAGATGCAATGCAGTAAAAAGTACCAAAGGTGACAGGTTATAAAATCAAAACAAAGTTTTGTGTTAATTGTCTATTGGACCAGAAAGTTATAAATTGCCATAAAACTCTGAAACTCGTGACTTTCTTTGGTTATGGCGACTTGCTACTAAAATACAATCTCTGAGACTGATGCCTCGTTTGATTTTTCAAATAATAAATCGTGAATAACTGTGATAGTCCCATCTCTTTGGATCAGGCTCTGACAGGGACACACAGCTCAGGAAATGTGAGGGGTTTTCAGTCTGAACTCAAAGATTAGGCTTTGACTGCCTGATTTTTTCATTTCTCTATTACAAGTGTTCAGTTCTCTGTGGGTTTAGATAAAGATTTCCTGCAGCTCTTATCAGTGAGAGGCTGGCAATAACAGGCAGCACACGGAGCCCTTGCAGAGCACAAATATTGTTTTTGGGACAGCACTTGGTGTTGGAATCCTATTGAACACTTGGAATTACAGCAGCTTCCTCCAGATTGTGGCCACCTCTTGTCCTTTTCTAACACTTTTTAAGTGAAAGCCTCCAAAACCTTGGCTGACTCTTCATTGTGGTAAAATTGAGATGCTCCGTTTATTTCTGCTTGCTTGTCTGAAGCCTCTGCCACCCTGTAATTTGAATTTTCACTGCTGGCAGTAGTTCCTTTAGGCCCTTCTCACTGCCTGAGTGCTGACCTGGTTAAATGTCTGTGTGTCTGAGCACGCCCAGCTCTTGAAAATCGGCAATAAATAGTGAAAAATAGTAAATAGATAGTAAAAGATGCCTAGCCAGCCTCCTTTCAGATGACATGTAAACTTTGCTCAGGTAAAAGGGTGTTTGAGCAGTGAAAGCTCACTTGTCTAATGACCCCAAGTATTTTGGTTTTTCACTTGTCTGAGCGAGGGTATTATTGACCAGAGTGCCATCAGTTCTTTAATATCACTTTATTTGTGTTGGGGTCTAAATTCCAGCTGTTCCATGCAGTTTTCACTGGCAATACTTGATGGGTTTCTCCCCTTCTCACAGTAAATATTCCAGCAGCTTCCCATAAAAACCTGTGGTCTCTGCCCACCACAAACCAGGTATTTCCCACAGTAAATTGAATAACGCCTTCAAAGACTGATGCAGAGCTAATTCTTCGATTAAATCCATCAGTGAAATTTAATGGAGATCCACATCATGAGTGTTTAGGAATAACTTTTGGGATTATTGGGAGTTTCTCAAGTAGGACAAAGCCCTCCTGCAGCCAACCTGAGCTGTGGAAGAGATGCCCAAGAGATGAATCCCCTGGAATGCTCTCCCCGAGCTCTGTCTCTGACCTAGAAACAGCTCTGGGCTCATCAGTTGTTGCATTAAGTATCCAGTGGTTGTGAGGGGAAAATTATACCCTGAACATCCCCTAACTATAGATTAGAGAAGTGTTGGAAGCGGTTTTATTTCTGGAAATGTATAATCTTCTTACATTAACCCCGTGCCTTTGTGGAGGGGATTACTTGCACTGAGTGGCTGGGGCTGTGACAGGTTTGCAAGGAGACAGTGCCGAGGGTGGTGCCTGCTCCCAAATTTCTTCCCCCGTTGCTTGGGAACAGATGCTGAGCTCCCGAGGGGCTGGGAGCACTGGGATTGTCTGGTGGGGGGGAAAGTGCTGCCTGTGTCCTTGGACAGCCTTTCTGGAGCTTTCACAGGCAGGAAACCAAACCCCGCTGCTCTGGAAATCAGATATTTTATGTATTTATCGATATTATGAGTTTTGGGTTCAGGGGATGGGGCTGGTTGTGGAGTTTGGTCTCTGTAGGTGTTTCTGAGGCTGTTGTGAAGGCTGGGAAGGTGAACTCGCTGCTCACTTGTCCCTCAGCTCCTCAACTCTGGCCTTGAGTCGCACAAAATGGGAGAATTCCTACTTGCCGTGTTGATGGGTGATTAAATGTTCAAATTTATACAGAAAAACGTTCCCTGGGCCGTGGTTAAACAATGATCACCTCAGAGAACTGAGTGAATCGAGAGATCATAACCTTTTATGTCATTGATGCTCTTGGTTGGCTTGGATTAATTATAATTTATAATGGTTTTGGCCATATTAAAACCCCTGTATCATCCCTGATAACGTGGCACCTTCCTGCATCAGGGACTGAGCTGGAATCTCTCTGTGGGTGATAATCCCATCAAACATCCATTGAGGGCACAGGTTTAGGGCAGTGTCTGCCCCAGGTCAGCTCTTCCTGAGAATCCCCATTTACAGAGGTTAATGGAAGTCTGGGCTTTAGCAGCAAGCTTTTCAGCCGAGGAAGATTCCTGGGTTTCTGGTACAGGAATGCAAGACTCTCCTTGGAAGCTATTCTAATAGGTAGCCACCTTCCCAAAATTCAGTATAATTTAGATTCCAGGCAGAAGAGCAGCTCACCAGCCCAGGTGATAAAAGCTTCCCCCGCTGCACTGGCTTTGCAGCAAAAGAGAATTAAAGACTGGGGCTTTGTGCAAAGGAGTGAGATTCAGCCAATCCTTTTATCACAGGCTGAAATCACTCTGCAGCACCGCTCAGGGGACTGAACCAGACACAACTGAAAAGGGAGGAAGGTGAGGAGCTTTAACTCTGTGCTGGGGGAAAAAGAAACTCCAAGAGGTTTTCAGAGACATAAATCCAGCCCTAAATTTCTGTTCACCAAATAAACCATCAGTGAACGTGGCAGCCTAAGAGCCGTGTGAGCATTCTTGCCTCACCTGGAATTTAGATTTCCAAAGTGTGGTTACCTCCCTGAGAGGGAGGAGATGGAGAAATGCATCTTTCACTGAATCCATGAGAAAACGTTGGGAAGGGTGGGCACAACCAACTCGAGCAAAATGATGGCTCCAGGAAAAACATACAGCATTCCTTAGTGAATTTTTTATAATATTTACAAGAGCCTGGAGTGACAGGACACGGGGAAAGGCTTCAATCTGACAGAGAGTTGGTTTAGATTAAATATTGGGAAGGAATTGCTCCCTGTGAGGGTGGGGAGGCCCTGGCACAGGGTGCCCAGAGAAGCTGTGGCTGCCCCTGGATCCCTGGAACAGTCCAAGGCCAATCTTTTGCAGTTTATTCTCCACCTTAAAACTGCCTTTTCTTTTTTTCTCTAGACAGCGCCTGAGAAATGGCTTCTGGATCCTGGGCATGAAAAGTGAAACCCAAACGCATGGAATAAACAAGGCTCTGGTGAGAACACTGAATGAATTGTTTGATAGCAATTAAAAGTTCTGATGAAACTCACATGTAGTGTGAGATAAGATATTTTGTGGCCATTTTTGTACTGGGTAAATAAGGACCAACATTATTTCACAAAGTTTTCTCCAGCTGAGCATAACACTTGAGCGTATTCTTAATTTTAAGCCCACAAATAGATATATATCACTTCACTTTCTGTTCTTTATTCCGTGTAAAATCCTGAGCTCCTTTCTCAGAGATTTTTCCTTCTTATTTCTTCTAATCAGGCAAAACTCCCAATAATTCCGTAACGCTCTTGAGGCATTATGCAGGCTATTTATAGCTGCTTTTAACAGAAATAACTTGGACAAATCCAGCGTGCAGAGACTTCCAAGCAGCAGCAGCAGGGTGCAAAGTTCCCCGTGCCTCATTTCTGTGATTCTACAATAGAAACTGGGAGGGCAAATCAGGTGACTGAGAACCTGAGAAGGATCCTGTGTGCTGGGGGATGGAATCGTGGAATGGGTGAGGGTGGAAAAGGTTCTGAGGACTGAATCCAATCATCAACCCAGCACTATGAAACCGTGGCCACAAGTGCCACATCCGTGTCTTCTGGGCACTTCCAGGGATGGTGATGCCACCACTGCCCTGGGCAGCCCCTGCCAATGGCTGACCACGCTTGCAGTGAAAAAAATTTTTGTATATCCAATTTAAATCTTCACTGGTGTAACTTAAGGCCATTTCTTGTTCTATTCCTTAAGAGAGGAGATCAACTCCTACTTTATTACATCCCTTTTTCAGGGAGTTGCGCATCCCCCCTGAGCCTCCTTTTCTCCAGGCTGAGCCCCTTTCCCAGCTCCCTCAGTTCCCTTCCCTGGACACTCTCCAGCCCCTCCAGGTCCTCCTCGGAGTGAGGGCCCCATAACTGACCCCAGGATTTGGGGTGGTGCCTCAGCAGTGCCAGCACAGGGGACAATCCCTGCCCTGCTCCTGTGGCCTCACAATTCCTGACCCAGCCCAGGGGCCATCAGCCTCTTGCCCACCTGGGCACCCCTGGGCTCGTGTCCACACTGTCCCCAGCACTCCCAGGGCTTTTTCCATCTTCTCATGCCCCAGTTTGCAGCAGATCCAAGGGAGGGACCCACAAAAAGCTCCTCAGCTTGTCCACATCCTTCTCTGACCTGTGAGATCTGCGGGTCCCTGCCTGAACTGCAACTTGCATTTGTAAAATTGAGCCCAGTTTGCAATGAAAAGAGAAGGTTCACCCACGTACAGTGACTTCAGGGGATGATGGACGGGTTTAGCTGGAACAACCTGCTCTAAAAATAGACCTCTGGTTCTTTTATTTTGGCACGGGAACAATGAGATGTGGGAAGAGGAGAAGGAGCCTGAGAAACTCTGCATCCCCTGCTCCCAGCTGAGCTCTGAGGCAAGGCTGGAAAGTCTCATCCTCCCAAATTCTCCAGCCAGGGGTTTATCTGAAAATATCTGAGAACTGATTTAGGTTCATCTGGGGCTCCTAAGGAAATGCATCTTGGGAGGGTTTGACACTCGTTTCTCCTCGTGCCCTCAGCCATCCTTGCACTTGGTGAGGTTCAAGTGGATCAGAGAAGGGAACAGGGGGCTTAAAACATTGAATTCCATAAGGTTTCTGAAATTATGTGGCCAAGGAGAGAAGAGCCAACCTATTAAAGATGCTGCGTTTATAGGAATTAAATCTCTTTTCTCACAGAGGGAAAAGCTGCACTGTCATGTTTGACATAGGAAAACTGACACGGAAGGAAGGTGTTAAAAATTCCAGTAAGGGGAAGCTCTGGAAGCCTTTTGTGGTCTCAAAGTCAAAGCTGAAAGGAGCCCTTTGGAAATCACAGCCCTAGAATTGCTGTAATCTTTGTAATAGCTCTTTTATAACCATTTCCCACTGGTTTCAATCCATGGACAAGTATTAGTAGGAGATTAAGAAGGAAAGGTTCTTCAGAGGAACAGATATTCCCATTCTCCACATCAATAAATCACTTAGAGAAAAAAACAAAAAACTTTTCAACATCTCCAGTCCTAATAAAAAAGGGATACATCAAAATGTGAAGTGGGCAACGAATATTCAAGTTTGGTTCAGACTATTTTACACTTTTCCCAACTCCTTTGTGGTTAATGCAATGAAGCAGTGAATGAATTTCACATTATTGAGCAGTGATATGAAAAATGCCATGTCTAGCACAGAAACGTGACTGTGGGCTTGCATTTTCAAGCACTTTGGGTTCCCTGGCACGACCCTGGGCTGAGACTTGACTGAGGCTTTCTTTGGTTGCCTGAATTAGTCCCAGAGTCAGCGTGAGCTTCATGCTCAGAGCAAATTTAGACACCAAAGTAAGTCTAAGTTCACTCAAAAAGTACTTATAAAACGTGAAGAAGGTGTAAATTTTATAGAAAGCACAATTTGAATCTGAATTAAAGCCCACTTGAGCCTCAGAGTTCCTTCTGTACTTCTGTCTCTCTCATAACTAAAGGAAGGTGATGGTACATTTTATTTTTCCGCTGCTTGTAATGCTGGTGTTTGTTTGTTTGATTGCAAAAAATGGTACTTTAAAAAAAAAAAAAAGACAGAAAATATTTTCAAGGCATTTTGCTATGAAAATAAACAACCAAACTGTTGTGGGGGATTTTGTGTTTGTGCTCTTTTCACTGAAAAATAAAGAAGCAGAGGAGGGTTGGGTTGTGAACTCCAGAGCAAAACTTGAGCTCTTCCATGATAAAAGGAACTCTGCTCCCTCCATCCTCGCTCTGCCCCAGGAAAGCAGAATCAACCCCTGCCTTTTCCATCCCTGTGCATTTTGCAAGCACTAAAGAGGGAGCTCAGAGCAGCTTCTCCCTCTCCTCTCCATGGGCAGAGCCTCTCTTCTGCCTGCTCTCCACAAATTATGTGCATTTCAATGGGAAATGTCCTGGGTGCATCAGTTCTTTTCTGCATTTTTTAATGAATTCAGCCATGAATTCAGCCATGCATGTGTGGAAGCACATGCACAACACCCAATCACACCCAGAGCTCCTTTTACTTCCCAGATTTTTTTTTTAACACACAAAATCAAGCCTGCATTTTAGTCCCCACTGTAATTATAATCAACGTCTTCTTCTAGGAAGATAAAAAGAGAAAAGTGGGAATCAGGAAAAGGGAAATGTTACAAGCCTTTTCATTAGGGTTTTATGTATTTAAAGAATTTACATTTTTAACCAGTGGCAAATTTATTTCATACTCCATAAGCTCTGAGGATCCTTTGGGATAAACAGCACGAAAGCTGTCATTTGAGAACAATCATCTATTTTCTGTTTATTGAAAGTTTGCTTTTTTTTGTGCCACGGTGTTTTGCACGGAGCTGGAAATATTTGTTCAAAATGATAATTGTCAAACTGCTCGCTCTGTTTGGGATTCGCTTGTCAAAGAGAGCTGCCTCTGCTGGGAAAATAGAGGGAATGGTGCCAGCTGATTTCTTTGGGATGAAGGTTGAAGCTGTCCCCAAAGCCAGGTGAGGTCCCGTTGCAGTTTCCTGGCAGCCACAGCAGAGGCAGAGAGGAAAAGCTGAATTTGAGGAGAGGCAGCTGAAATCTGTGTGTGGAGAGCTCTGGAGGTCGTGATGGCTGAAATTCAGGTTTAAGGTCGTGGGTGGCCAGTCCTTTTCAGTGGGAACTATCCCATTCCCACGTGGAATTAGTGGGATCCTGCTTCCCATCCAGCAATGCTCCCATCACTGCTGCAAAGCCAGTCCTGGCTGGATCTTTGGGGGCTTTTGGTGTGGAATGCCCTGGAAATTCTGCAATCTGACACCAGCTTGTACAGGGCCATCTGGGCGAGGCTTAGCCTTTAGTCTGGGCTTTATTCTCGGGTCAGGAGCGTGGTGTTCGCCCAGGAACTGCACATGGCAGGAGCAGAAATAATGGGAACGGGCTGATCCCTATCCTACAGTGCTGGGAGGAGCCGTCCTGTCACTGCCACCCCCCTCAGGTCCCAGCTCCCAGCCCCTCTCTGTCCCTGTACCCAAATACCTGCTCAGGCACGGGGACTCCAAAAATCACGGGCTTAAAAATCCTGTTTGGTGTGAGCTGCACTCCAGCAGATTCCAACCTTCTAATGGAAAAAGCCTCCAACTCCTGGAATGAATCTGCCTCTTACCTGAGCAGCCACGGAGGGTGCAGGGGTAGGGATGTCCTAAAACCTTCCCCAAACACAAGTTAGGACCCAGTTCTAGGATGTACTGCCCACCTTGCTGATTTATTTGCTGTAACTTCTGTGTCTCGTTGATTCTTCCTGTGCTGGCCACGGGATTTGGGAACCCCAGGATTCTCTTGCCCATATTTTGCATTTTAATATTAATAGAAGAACAATATTTATTGTATCAACAGCGCTGGCTTCTCTGTTCAGATCAGCAGAAAGAAAGGACAATAAAGTCCCCTCCTCAATCAGTGATGGCTTTTTATTTGTTCCTTAGGGCTGGGGCAGGATGGAACAGGAATTTGCCACTTCCTAGCCCAAGAGTATTATTCTGCTTTGTTAAAGACACAAATCATTTCTTCCTTTGCCTTTGGTCTGGGTTTAAGGTGATCCATTTGTGTGTCACACACAGCTCCTGAGCCTCACACTCATTGCAAGAGGGGAATAGAATTAATTAAAAAGATCTTCATGGAGTGTAGGTGGTGTTGGGGTGATCTCAACCTGAAATGCTTCTGTTCTGTGACCTCAGAAGTCACACCCAGCAATAATTTCACAGCAAACAGTGACTTTTGTGTGGATTTAAGAGGATCAGGAAGATCTCCAGATGCTGTTGGCTTGAAACCTGTGGTTCTTTAGCTGGGCCCAGTGCCACGTGCTGCTCCCAAATGCCCTAAGAGAGCTGACAAATAGTTAGATATTGTGGAAAGCAGCGACTTTCACACCAGCAAAAGCATTAATTAAGAAAGCAGGGTTATTAGTGCCCTTTATTGTTCCAAAGCATCCTTGGGAAGCACAATCTCAGTGCAGAAATGATCCCAGGCTCGGTGCTGTCGCTAGGCAACCCTTGGTGTTGGCTTGTTCTGGGACAGGATTGGGATGGAAATCCAAGGGGATGTGATAAAAACCACTGCCAAATGGGTTTGTTGGTGTTTTTTGGGACAGGAGGTTGATCTCACACTGCTCTCAGTGTTTAACGGAGCTGTGAGAGGCTGAAGTTGAAGCTTTTCTTCACCTTCTTAGTATCTCCTATTTTCTTTTGTCACATCTCGTTTATGCCCTGCTCTTAACTGAGTTTTAGAGATAGGGGTGTTTTATTGGGACTGTTAATCCCATAAAAATGTCTCTTTTAGGAGTTAGCTAGTTAGGAAAGCTCTGGGAAGTCTTGCCTTGGAACAGTAATAAAATTCCTGCTGCAATGTAGAGAAATATAGAGAAACATAGAGAAACATAGAGAAATATAGCGAAATATAGAGAAAAATATAGAGAAATATAGAGAAAAAGATTGTGTGCCAGCCTTTGGGTGCCTGTGGTGGGCTCTGGCACCCACAGGCAGCACAGAGGATTCGAGTTATAGGCGACAAGAAAGAGCACATGGGAATATTTAAGACATTTTCTTCTCCATCCTTTTAACTCCAGGTCTTCGAAATGAGATTGGGAATCCTTGCTCCAGTGAATTGGAGCTGCAATCTCCTCCTCTGCAGAGACAGAGCTTCCCTGGCTGTAATAAGGAATCCTCCAGGTGACTCCCTACCTGGCAATCCACGGACACAGAATCCCTGCAGGGCTGGGCACAGAGGTCCCCTCTCAAACAGAACAGAAGAATGAATTAAAAGTGATTTCTGGCTCCATTCCTTGCTTTTGAAGGCAAGCACCAGGAACACCTGGTGCTGTTTGTGCTCCGTGTGTGGAGCTTTGGAGTGAGGGCTGGAGAGAGCCTGGAAGGGCTTTGCCAGGGGGCTGTGGCACAATTCCTGCTGTGGCACAGTTCCGTGGCCAGCCTGCTCCTGGGGGTCTTCAATAAGGCTGCCACCGGCCATGAGCTGCAGGAGAATGTGGGATGGCTGCAGGAGAACGTGGGATGGCTGCAGGAGAACGTGGGATTGCTGCAGGAGAATTGGGATTGCTGCAGGAGAACGTGGGATGGCTGCAGGAGAATGTGGGATGGCTGCAGGAGAATGTGGGATCGTTCCAGACTGAGCCAGAGCTGCCTGTGGAGCTCTGGACATCCTTGGGAGGAGGGAAGGCTCAGTTGCAGGGAGCGTGGCAGAGCTGCAGCCCTGAGCTTTGTTTCCACAGCCCGAGGCCATCCTCTCTCCTGCAGCCTCAAATGCATTGCTTTCACTTCAGGAGGGAATTAATAAAGATCCTTGCAGGGCTGCAGAGCTTCAGGCCGTGTGTCACTGCCGATGGAGCAGCTCTGGCTCTGTGGCCGTGTCACAGCCCAGCTCCTCTCTGGCACAGCTCAGCTGATGATTTCTGCTCTGGCTCTGTCCCCTGCAAAGGAAGAATCCATTTGTTGGTGCTCCCTGATTTGTGCTGCTCTCCCTGAGACACCCCACCTCAAACCAGAGCAATGTGAGCTCCGTGAGCACGGCCAGGAGATATTTCTGTGCCGAACAGGAACGTGGTTAGGTAGCAAGGTTTCACGGCTGTTTCCTGACCTTCATCCCTCTTCTTCCTGGCTTTAATTGGCCCAGATAAAATCCCCTCGCAGCACACGGAGCCCAGCAATGCCCTGGGCATTCCCTGTGCCCGGCTCTGCCCTACCAGGGCACTGACACTGCTTCTGACAGCTTTTCCCTGGAGCTTTTCCTCCCTGTGGACTATATTTGGACACTTCAGTCTGTGAGCCCTGAGAAGTATCTGCAACGTGAAATCCTCCTTGACTCTCTCATGTAACAGAAGAATTAGCAGAAGGCTGGGTGCAGTAATTTGAAATAAAACCTGATTATCCCATATTTTGTTTCAAGAAGAGGCAGGTGGACAATCCAACACCAATGCACCCATACAGGCTGCACTGCATTTTGGATTTTCACCCCTGACACAGCACCCTGCCACGAGAGCTGAGTGCTGCTGGCTCCAGAAATCCTGGTGCCAGTGGGATGTGCTGGAAAATGCCCTGGAAAAGCCCAGAAAAAGTTCAGTGGCACCAGCTTTTGCAGTGGGATGCTCTGCTCTGGGTACCAGGGCATGAATGAGGTGGGATGTGGGGAGTTCTGTGTGTGAAATGAAATAAAAACTACTCCACAGCCTCACCTCACCAAAGATATCTGCATAGAAAGAGCCTGAAACAAAATACTGAAAGCCTCACCAGATTTTCCTGTGAACAAAACTCTTGTTCAGAGCAGCTGGGAGCTTTTAAGTTGGAATTAGCTCTGAGTGTCTGTGTTTATTGAAAGGGATGTGACCAGGACTGGCTGGACAGAATCCACTGAGGAATTTGAGGAAAAAAAAAAAAAAAAAGAAAAAAAAAGAAAAAAAAAAGGATGTATTAAAGGAAAATGTGTTCTTGCTTAAAATTGGGTTGAATATCCAATCTTATCTGAATATCTATGGAATATATACAATGTATGGAATTTATTGGGCAAAGTGTTGAGGTCTGGTCTTGAACTTTTCTCCGGCAAACCGAGGGAGGACCAGGCATTAATTACTGAGCATCATCTGGTGCAGCATGCAGGAAAAGAGCATGAAAACGTTCCTGAATCACCCAGTTTTACCCTCAGACATTAAAAACAAAACCAAATCCGTGGATAATGAAGCCTTTCCCTGCTTGGCTCCTGCTGGCAGAGGTGTCAGCTCAGCTGTGCCCTGGTTGATTCTCTGAGAGGTGCAAAGAGTGGCAACGCTGCCACCGACGTGTGCCAGGCTCTGTGCCTGCTTGGCCAGTGATTAAAATCAGATCAAGCCAAGCTTCTTCACACTGCAGCAAAACCTTCCCAGCATTGGCATCCTGACTGGCAAATTTAAGAGAAAAGGTTAATATAAAACCCGCAGTTGAGATGGTAAAGGATATTAGAGGTGACATGTTGGCCATGAGCTCCGCTTTGGGCTCTGGGGAAAAAAAAAACCAGAACAAGGTTAGTTCTAACCTTCAAATTAACCTTTTTCTATTTTTTTTTTTTTCCTGCAGCCAGAAGAAGACCTACAGGCCAAGATGTCGGCTCTAATATTTTGTGTGTATCTCAAACCTCTACTTTGACCCCATTTTCGTGGTTTAGTCTCTGGATTTACCCAAAATCAAGCGGCACTGTGCTGATCACTCTGTTTTCCTGGGACCAGAGGAAAGTCTAAATATTATTTGTGGGCTGCTTTAGAATCCCTGCTTTGTTTCAGCTGAACCTAATTCAGTTGTCTAGTTGTTCACCATGCTGGGTTTGTTTTTTTTCCTGTGGCCCTACTATTTTATTTTATTTTTTTTTTTCCTGGCTATTTGTTCCTTGTCATTTGCAGTAATCTGATTTCATTTGTTCAGCTCTTGGCATGGCCTCCCAATTTAGTCAGCTGCTGCCATGAATATGTGGAATTTCTGCAATCTGACTAAATATCAATAGACTATTGAACTTTTATATTATGCATACTTGTAATCAAGTCAACTGCTTGAGAATTTGCACATCTATGCATTTAGATGTGGAAAAAATAGGCTGTGTTCATGTAATTAAAGTCTATATCATAATACTTGTGCATAAAAGGGCCAAATTAAGGTTTTTGCAGGCGAGTTTAATTCCAGCACTTCCTCTTTGTTTGGTGCTTGACTTTGCAACCTGAAAGAGATTTCTAATGTCATTTTTCTTTTCGGTTTGATCCATAATATCCACAGAAAATGGAGCTGCTGGATTGTCTGTGGCCATAGCTCCTTGCTGTAGGTTATTAGTTGTTAATGAGGTTTGCAGCTATTAAAGGTGAAGTGAGGCAGGGGAAGCAAAAGTTCCTGAGTTTTCTCAGCACCAACTTTGTGTCAGGATGGAAAGTGGAGGGGAAAAAAAGCAAAATCAGGGGTTTTGTGCATTTTGTGCCATGGAACCCCAATAAAAAAATCCCATTTTTTTAAACAGAGATGCAGGAACATTTTCTGTGCGAGTCAGCAGAAGAAAGGCAGGGTGAGACAGCTGTGACTGAGCTGTGGGACCTGCTGGGAAAAATGAAAGGGGTCTGCTCTCAAATTACACACAATACATGGGGTTTTGAGCCCAGGATGTTTGGGTTCTTTTTTTGTGGTACCAGAAAACCCCAGGCCAGCTTCAAATGGTACAATTCCACCAGCTTGGTATCATTTGGATGCTAAGACAGGAATTAAACTGTCAGATAAAAACTAAATTGGCTCCTTTGAGTTGGAATTGAGGGACTGGGGTGAAAGGAAGGAGCTGGAGAAATCATTATGATTTCTCAACGTGGAGAAGATCAGCATAAATCAAAGAGAAAATTATGTTGGTCAAGGCATCTTGGTCAATGTGGGGCCAGAGAGGCTGAAAGCAAATCCAGGAGGCGTTTGGAGGGGAGTGTTGACCACTAATGGAATATAAATGATCAGAAATTGCAGCTGATGAAGGATAATTGGGCTGGAATCGAGCCTTTTAAAAAAAGAAAATTAAAGCTGCAGAGATTATAAGAGCAATAGTGGGAGATCTGTTGTAGGAGGGGCTTTTGGATATGTAAAATTTCCTCCTTCCCTACAGGATGGTTTCACTTCATTGGCATTACATTTATGGATGATATTTGCACCGTTTGCCCTCCCTTTTCCTGTGGCCTCTATTTAAAATCCTCGAGGCCAGGAAGGTGTGATCAGCTCACTAAATTTCCTTTTTTTCATGCTCCACTTTTTTTCCTAATTCAGTTCTGCCACGAGGAGCCACGTCCTGCTCGTGCTGGAGGAGCTGGAATGAGAATTTATCTTTTGCCAAGCACCTCAAGGTGACTGATCAGAATCATGGCAGCAGCAGCTGCAACTCCTGGTGAAGTTAGAAACTGTCAACCTCACAGAAATCATTGTTTTTAGGAAAAAAAAAATCAGGCCAATAAATTACTATAATGGGCCCTACCGTCTTTGCAACTTGGAAAGAGATGCAGAGGAGCTGAGTGTCATATCAAGGGGCATTTTATTATAAAATTAACAATTAATCTATTATTAATTTATTATTAATTTATTGGTTTATTGTCCTAATTTATTGTTAATTTA
>VWZT01005647.1:23634-55817 GCA_013397055.1 Pachycephala philippinensis | reverse complement strand
TTTCTTATATTATATATTATATATTATACTTTCTATTATTATATTGTATATATTATATCTAATTATATCGAATTATATCTATATATATTATTATTATTATTATATATTTTTTTGCCTGCTGTCTGCACTAAAATCCTTAAAGCAGTTGACCATGAGCTCTGCCAAATGTCCTGTGCTGGATGGTTCCAGCAGCTCCCACCCTCTCAGAAAATCAGGTAAATTTCCAGCCTAATTGCTTCCAACACCAGGAGGACCAAACTTATTTAGGGCACACGTGGAAAGCTGACAAAAGATCAATTTTTTAACTGGAAGAGCTGGTAGGGAAGGTAGGAATAGAAACAGCAAAAAGAAATATTAAATTTGGTAAGTGCAGTGTCTTTGAAATGGCTTTAAATATGGAATGACGTTGGCAGTATCACCAAAGAAAAGGGTCCTCAAATTTGAGGCCTTTTTTGTGCTTAGATCTGGGACCTTCCTTAAGCTGAGGCTTTAGGACCTATCCCATGGGCCACAGCAGGAACCCCAGAGCCTGCAGCCCCAAAATACAGCATTTCACCCGGAAAATTGCACAGGAACATTTCCCATCGTCACCAGACCTGCAGAATTCCTGCTCCTCTGTGAGGCGCTTGAGTCCTCTCTGATTTTTCCTTTTTCTGCTCTCCAAGGGGCTCATTTCCATGGATGTGAGGAACGTGGAAATTCTGCATCTTTTCTTTGTGACTGTTCCGAGACATCTCTAATTTCCATCCCTCTGATTTCCATTTCCACATGGATAAATGTGGATTATCCATTGGTCCAGCACAGGATCCTCTCCCAAACACACACAAATAGAGACATTTCCTTCCTTGTTGGAGGCTCAGCTGAGAATTCCTCCTGCATTGCCTGGAGATGATGGATTTTCCCTGCGATCCTGCACGAGGCTGTTTGCAGTGTAAACACTCTGTCTCTAGCTGGAGGTACACACAAAAAAATGCTTTGAGGAAGTTCCTACTGCTCCTGCAGCACCACGCTGGGAATATTTCGTGCTGTTCCCAGCAGATCCTTCTATTATTTCTGTAAATATTTGCTCTGAGGAACAGCAAACAACATTTTGGGAGGCTGCAAAGACGTTATTCGAAATTACCGTTAATATTTAAGGAATGTTCTCTCGAGTCACTGTCTGCTCTCTCCTGGCTGCCTCTTTTTATTTCTGCCAAAATTATGTGTGAATGTGAATTCAGGTTCTGTATCAGAGAAATACCTGGAGTGCAGATTTCTGTATCTGGATATCATGAAAGTGAAAATAATAATTTAATGCGTTCTATGCAGCCACTCTGTAACATATTGCATAAGAGATCATCATGTGTAAAAGGGGCTTTGACTTATATTTAGCTTTAACATTTTTTAAATTATCACGGATACACTCAAAAGCATGAAAGCCTTTGCAAAACGAAAATAAATTCAGTAATTTCTATTTGACGGTTGAAATTAAAATTTAGATGGAAAAAAAAAAATTAGGTCATGATCCAGCAAAAGAGCATCACTATTTGAATTTCAAAATCGTGAATTCCCAAATGTGCATCTCGAAAATTAGATGTTCATGATTTTAAAAACACTACTGGGCTTGTTGGGGACACAATTTTTAAAGATCTTGCTTTCACACCTTTTAAATTGCAATTAGCGTGGTCACAAATTCATTTCAGGTCTCTGATGGAAGCTGAGATTCCCGTGCAGATGGGCTTTCAGAATCCCAGAAATGCAGAACTCCCTGCACACCACGAGGCCTGGCAAGGTTTGGGAATTATTCCAGGGGATCGCCGATGGCTGCTGCTGAATCCCATCGTTTTTATCTCTTTGCTGGGAAAAACTCACCCACCGTGGGAGGGCAGAAAAAACTTCATTAAACTGTTCCTCCTTCCATGAAAAGCGACACCAGGCTCTGCCTTTCTCCTTGGAACAGGTTGGGATCCATCGAAATTCTTGGAATATTCCCTTTCCTGAGGCCTCTCCTGATCATTTCTGGCCACTCTGCAGGTGAGAAGCGCTGTTGGGGGAAAGAATTGGGGACCCTAAATGGAAATTGGGGACCCTAAATGGGAATTGGGAACTCTAAATCGAAATTGAGGACCCTAAATGGAAATTGGGGACCTTAAATGGAAATTGAGGACCCTGAATGGAAATTGGGGACCCTAAATGGAAATTGGGGACCCTAAATGGGAATTGGGAACTCTAAATGGAAATTGAGGACCCTAAATGGAAATTGGGGACCTTAAATGGAAATTGAGGACCCTGAATGGAAATTGGGGACCTTAAATGGGAATTGGGAACTCTAAATGGAAATTGGGGACCCTAAATGGAAACTGGGGACTCTAAATGGAAACTAGGGACTCTAAATGGAAATTGAGGACCCTAAATGGGAATTGGGGACCCTAAATGGAAATTGGGGACCTTAAATGGGAATTGGCGACCCTTAAATGGAACCTGGGGCCTCTAAATGGAAATTGAGGACCCTAAATGGAAATTGGGGAGCTTAAATGGGAATTGAGAACCCTAAATGGAAACTGGGGACCCTAAATGGACTTTGCCACCACTCCCAGCTGTGATTCCCATTTTGTTGTCTCTCCCCAGCCCTTGGAGCAGCTCCCTAATTGCAGCACTGCTGTTGGGATGGGTTTTTTGGAGTGCTCTGACACCTTCCCCAGCCTGTGAATAGATTTCATAATTAGACAATGGGATTTTTCTGTTCCTGCCCACCCTCACCCCCCTCGCTGAGCGTTGCTCGTGATTCTATTCTTATCTGGCATATTCCTGCTTTTAAAGGGTTTTGGGGAGTGCAGCAAAATATCAGAGGAATAATTCAGATGTGAGAGCTAAAGTTGGAGAGGAAGGACAATGGGCCTTATGTGCACTTCAGCACATCACCAACCCCGCAGGGATTTCTGTTCCAGCTCTCCATTCTCTGGGAGCACAATCCTTTTCCATGCCCCTACTCAGAGCTGGGCTCAAGTCTCCTCTTTGTTGTTATTCCCGCTCCGAGATTAAATGGGAATCATTTCTGTGGATAAATAAGCACTCTGAGTGATTTCAAATGTTTTTCCTCCTCGGTGCTGTGTGGATGCCACTGATTTGACTTCTCCTCTACTTGCAGGGCTTTTCTGAGGAGTTTCCATCCCACAGTCACAGCCCAAGTTTTCCAGACTGGTGAAAAGAAAACACTGCATGTGCTAAATAAATATTAAACATCCATATCTGTGCTGCACATTTGGGGAGGTGGTAGCTTGGAAGACCTTTGTAAAGGAAACAAAGCCCTTAAATTCTATTTCTTAATGTTGTTTCTGCTACTGGAAGTTCATAAAATAAATTTATAATTTATTTCCTGAGGTGAAACAGAAATGGTGTGGGTTTACACATGGCCCTCGTCCTCAGCGGTGTCACTTGTCATCAGCTGCCTCAGCCCTGGATGTGCCCTCAGCCACAGATCAAGCTCTGTAATTCCTCCTCACATCAGTGTGGGAGGGAAATTAAGCAAATTCCAAAAGTAGGAGTGTTTCTCGTTTCTGGTGCAGTTACAGCTAAATATATCCTGCAGCAGAAACCCCCCTGGTGCAGCAAACACCACTGCATCCCCTCTCCCTTCATCCTACAGCAGCCTAAGCTGGCTAAAATATTAAATGTAAGGAAGAAAAGCAAGGTTTCCTGAATCCCGGCTTATCCTTGTGTCAAGCTACAGCATCCTGCTTTAATTTCACAGAATCAAAATTATGGTAAAGCTCAGAGATCAACAGAAAAATTGACTTTTCTCCAAACTCACATCCGTGGTTTTTTTTGGGTACTATTTTCACCAAGCTTGAAATGAAGAACTAGGTTTGGGGGGGATCCAAATATGAAAAAAAATGTCATTCTGTTGCATATCCAATTAAAAGATATTATTTTGAGGTAAAATGAAAGAGACTTTCCCTGCTAAGTGATGCAATTAACTTCTAACAACTCTTGTTAGAGCCTGGGCTGCCTCTGAGCCCTGTCTTTCTAGAAGACAGAGGATCCTGTTGTGGGGGATTTTTTTGTTTATGGGGATATAAATCTACAAACAGGAGCACTTCTCACCATCCTGACAAAATTTGGGGTCTGAAAAAGATCTCTGAGCTCATGACTGCTTGCCAGATGTGAATAAATAAATACAATTGTGCTGTCTATCAGTTTTGCATCCAGCGTTCAGCAGAAGCTGAGCAGTTCCTGGGGTTTGAATTGCTCTGGTTTAGGTATCATCAACAGAAATTTTCCTTTGACAGGGCAAATTGCAGCAGGCACCAAACGAGGTCAGCTCCCTTTGTCTGCTTGGATAATAACCAAAAAAGGGACATTCCCCTAAGAAATTAATGGTCAGGGGAGGTGAAGGCCCTGGTTAAACTCTCAGTGAATTCACTGGGGTGAGATTTTTTTTGAAAAGCTGAGAGGAGACTGGCACAGAGAAATTTCTGTGTGATTTTTGCAGCTCACTTGCTCGGCCCCAGAAGTGTGCTAATTAATCCTCGTGCTAATTAATCCTCGTCCCAAAAGCTTTTTAACCGAGGCAGATGAAGCCTATCACTTTGTGTTCTAGATGGGATACATCATCCCTCAGAAGAGGGGCAGAATTCACCAAAATTGATTGTTTAGGAGTTAACATACAGCAGGTTGAGATGTTTGTTGTGTTAAGTTATGCTCCAAACAGCCTGAGTGGGGGAAAACAAATAAATGTAGGGCCTTCAGCAGCCTGGAGGTTGATTATCTGCATGGTGTCAGTGAGAGCAAATCCAGAACCACTGGAATTCCACAGCTGAATCCTAAATTCATGGATTTACAGGAGCTGGGGGTACACCCGGGTTGTTAAACAGGGAATTCTGTGTTCCTGTGCTTTGGGGTGGAGGAGCTGCACAGAGCAGGAGGTGAATAACTGAAAGGAGAAGAGCTCTTGATTTTGGAAGGAAAACAGTTTTCTTAAACGGGTTTTGTTTGGTTTTCCCAAGACCACCACGCCCTGAGACATTAATCTGAGCTCTTTGAGATACACGAGTGAAAACCCAGCCTGGCTTCCTGAACTGGGACAACTTTTCTGGAGGCGAATTGTCTCTTAAAGAGAAAGAAAGGGCACTGGGCTTCCCAGAACCACATCCAGATCCAGCAGTGCCTCTTTGACCTTCCTTTGCTGCTTTTCAGGTTATCTTTGGAAGATAATTTGGCATTTTGTTGCTAATTACCATGACAGTGAGCAGGGAATTATTTTGCAGAGGCTTTGAAGGGTTGTGGCTCTGGGGTGGTCACTCAAAATTCTGTTTTCCTGCTGCTGCTGTGTCCCACTCTCTTCCAGAGCTTTCTGCTTTGGAATTCCAGCTTGGGCTGCACCAAACGAGTGCCTCCTTTTGCTTTGATCCTTTTGTGGAGGTTCTGGAGCTTCAGCAAAATTCGCTCTCCTTTCTTCTCTTTCATGCTCTGCCTTCTTAATTAAAACCTTTTACGAGGCCATTCTCTTGTCATGCTTGGCTCACCCTCGAACAGCTGTATCCAAAGGAATTACCAGTGCACTTGGATTTGTATCTGATAACGAAATTAAAACCTTTCTGCTGTGGTGGCCTTCAGGTCTCAAGTTTTTAGGTTTATTAGAAGAGCTGAGCTACTCATCTGAGGTATTATTTCTCCTCAGATAACAAGCCAGCAGGACTGCAAATGAAATTAAACTCTCTAGTGGAGTTTTTCTGTGAAACATCTCAATTTTACGTCCTAAAAATAACCCTAAGAAGTTACTAAGCTATCATCTTTGGCCACCTTTATGGACTATTTCATTATTGCTTTGGATTTAAGGAAGTAAAAGGTTTTTCTGGCCATTACCCAGCTGGTGCTTGCAGTTTTTAAAGGTTTTAAAGTGAAGAAAAATGCATGTTTCCTGTGCTGGCTCTGCCCTCCCTCCAGCATGTGTATATCCACAAAATGTACACTATAATGGAAATTCTCCAAGGGAATAAAAATAAAAATACAGTCTCAGGGGGTTGGGACTTTTTGCCCAGGTTGTGTTTCTGAAGGGATTTCTGCAATACTTTAATATTTTTTTTTTTTTGTTCTTCTTCTTCTTCTTTCTTTATTACCTCAATTGATCTGAACCAAAATTCATTTTTCTTCAACAAACAGCAATATGGTTAAAAAGAAAACCCCAAAACCTCAGAGCTCTCACTCTCTCACCAAAGTTTCCACAATCTTTATGTAATTGCATTTATATGTGTTTATGTAGGAATTATGTGTGAGAAATAAATTGCTGGGGCAGTGCAATGAAGCCTTCTATGTAAACACGTTAAAAGATGATTTTTAAATAATATTTTTTATTTTAGTGCACTGTCTGAGGCAGGGATCAAAGAAAAAGGTGTTCCTCAGTTCAGAAAACTCCTCATGGAGTGTTTGATTCCATTCTGTGCCTTTTGTGGAGATATTTTTTGGTTGTGGTGTATGATTTGTGTTGCCACTGTTTATTCTTGTAATTCCCTTCCAGTTTACTGGGAAATGTGACACCAAAATATCCTGAATAGGTTTTGGGTGGCACAAATCTCTGCAGTGCCCTGTTTATTGAACAATACCACCTTCAACGTCTGCACTGGTGGAAATCCAAGATATTCCCCCAAAGTGAATGGAGGAATCACTTCAAAGAGGTGATTTTTTTTGTGGGAAAACCCAGACAAAACTTGGAAGTGTGGTCTTGAGATAAGCAACGAAAAGTCCTTCAGTCAAGTCTGGGGTGCTTTTGAGCACTGAAATTCCCTGTGGCTCATTCCAGCTCATTTTGAGCACTGAAATTCCCTGTGGCTCATTCCAGCAGCACCTTTTTGTTGGCCACCCTCCCCCAGCCCTAAAATCCCTTGACCATAAATCTGGAATGGCTCTGACTGCACCTGAGCTGGTGAAGCCAGCCTGGAATTTGGTTCCCACACTCCCCCAACCCTAAAATCCCTGGACCATAAATCTGGAATGGCTCTGACTGCACCTGAGCTGGTGAAGCCAGCCTGGAATTTGGTTCCCACACTCCCCCAACCCTAAAATCCCTGGACCATAAATCTGGAATGGCTCTGACTGCACCTGAGCTGGTGAAGCCAGCCTGGAATTTGGTTCTGAGATGTGTTTTCTCTTTGTGGCTGGGCCAAAAAGGATTCTGTGAGCATCTTGGCTGATCCCAACCCTCAGGAGCCCTGCTAAGCTTGGTGTCTGGCTTTGCAGAGAGCAGGGCTGGTTTTCTGCTGCCAAAAAAGCACATTTAGGCTGTGTTCTGTGTTCTGCCTGGTGAGAGGCTGCTGCAGATAAGGCAGCAAAACCTCCTGGGCTGGCTGGCTCTGAAATAGAGGAGGTGCAGACAAAGGAGCCTTCTCTTGGCTGTCTCTGTGCTGCAGGATTTATCCCTCCAGAAATATTGTTTTTCTCCCCTTGGACACGTTCCTGTGCTGCAGGATTTATCCCTCCAGAAATATTGTTTTTCTCCCCTTGGACACGTTCCTGTGCTGCTCCACTCGAGGGGAAGGTTTGGTCCTGGGTGGAATCAGGATGTTTTACCTGTCCTGCTCCGTGTCTTTGTTGTGTGTCTCCTCTCACAAATAAATCAATGAGCCAACACAGGTTTCTTTGGCTCATGGCTCCAAAGAAAAAAATTTGGCTGGGTTAATTATTTCCTACATTGCCACCAGCCCTGAAGGTTGACTTCTTTCATACTTTCAGCAGTAACTTCCACAAAAAAGGATGGCTTGGTCTGTAAAGGATGGAGGAGACTTAATAGTAACGTAATCTAATTTGTATTTTTAATGCATATTTAAAAATGTTTTTAATTAATATTGAACTCCATGGCTTCCCAAAGTTTTTATGGCCCCTGACAAGAAATAATTTTAAAAAATGCTCTTCACTCCTGGATGATTTAGAGATGAAATGCATATTTCCTCTCAAAACAGTATTTACAGGGTCAAAAGTAGGGTGCAGGACAACTTGATTAAATCAACAGAAAGTGTACTGAAGGGAAAAGAAATTCAGATACACCTGCAATGCAATGTGAAAGCCTTAAGCTTTTATCTGTGCAAGCTTTCTGCTCACCTGGGCTGAGAGCAATGCGTATGAAGTCTCTTCCCACTTAGATTCAAATGAATGCAAAAGGAAAACTCTGCCTTATCAACCGGGAAAAATTCCAGTTTCATTCTGCTTTTTAAGGTCCTTGTGTAATTTTTTACCTGCCGAGAATAAAAATATTTGCCTGTGCATTAATTTTCAATATCCTCTTTGTGCTGAGATTTCAAACCAGATAAAAAAAAAGAGAGAAAACGCCACTGGAAATGTCCCAGGGTGAACAAGCTGCATAATGGGATGTGACACTGCTAAATGACTTCACGGGGTCTGAGGGAAGTGTTGAGGTAGGTTGAGGTCAGAAAGGAAATATACTCCCATTTTTCACACCCTGTATTTCCAGATTTCACCTCAGTGCTGGGTGTTACACGCTCCCCTGGCCTGGGTTGGAGTGGGTGCACAGGAAATTACCTGAGTGTGGGAAACAGAGGAGTAGAAACCCCCACAAACACTGATGAGTTTAATTTACAGCCCTGGAAAGAGCTTGAGTTGATGTAATAATAAAAGTATACAGAGCTTAAGTAAAATAATTATAAACCTATGTTTCTATAGTTATAAGTAAAAAAACGTATTGGGTGATATAGTGAAGGGTTTTAAGTATGATAATATGATTTTATAGTTTAAGTTAAGAATTTAGATGTTATAATAGAAGTATCTGTGTGTACGTGAGCTAACAAGTTATTGGTCAAGAAACAGACACAATGCAGTAAAAAGTACCAAAGGTGATAGGTTATAAAATCAAAACAAAATTTTGTGTCAATTGTCTATTGGACTAGAAAGTTATAAATTGCCATGGAACTCTGAAACTCGTGACTTTCTTCAGTTATGGCGACTTGCTGTTAAACCTGTAACTCCTGAGACTGATGCCTCGCTTGATTTTTTAAGTACTAAGTCGCAAATAACAGAGTTGGTCCCATCTCTTGAATAAAGCTCTGACACCTGAGTGTGGGGGGTTCATTCCCTCCCCGATCCCCTCAGGCACGAGAGAAGAGCTGAGGCAGCAGTGCCACGGGAAGGTGCCGGGAAATTCTGCACATCTCTATTTAACCTCCTCCCATTCCAGGTGTGTCACTGATTTTATTGCACCACCTGAGCATTCAGATTCTCTCCCACCCAAACAAACCCCGTGTGCACTTTCATGTCCTGCTTTCACTGAGTTATTTGGTTGATGCCTTAAGTTTTAACTTATATTTTTCCAATCCTGCATTCCCAGTGTGTAACTCTGCAGTGTCCTGCAGCCTGGGAGCTGCTGCTCTCTCATGCTGAGACAGACAGAACAAAGCCTCTCCAGGCTGCTCTCCAAGGACACCCAGCCCGGCCTAGGCCCAAAATGTGTAACCCAGCATCTTGAGAAGGGGGGCAAGCTGAGGGGAAATTCCATCATTAGCTAAAGTTTAATTGGTGAAATTGGGTTGAGATGCAAATGGAGCAAAGCTATAAAAGTGTGAAGAACTCGTGACTCGGGGTCCATCTTGGGTGCAGCCTTTGGCCTGCCCAGGGTGTGCCTCTGAAGGCCTTTCAAATAAATATCCACCTTTATTCCCTTCCTCCTGTCCAGTCTCTGTTTCTAGGGCCTCTTTAGGCATCAGCTTATGTTTGATTTACTTGCTATAAATCCCAGTTCCAGCTGTTTGCTGCTCAATTTCTCCCTAAAATATAAGGGACCTTGTGTTTCAGAGAAGGGAACCACCCCTGTTCCCTGCTGTGTTCTCTGCTTGGTGCCTCTAAAGCTCACAGAAGGTAATTCAGTGTCACAGACTCCAGAAAACATTTGTGATAACACCAAACACACAGGTGAGACAGAAACATCAGCCCGTGCTCAGTTTAGCACCAAACCCCCCTCACACAGCACCAGGGAAAAGATCCTTCATTCCCCGGATCTGAAATTCCAGCTGGAAATAGGGAGTGCAAAAAGGCTCTGCTGTCATTCCCAGGGGTTTAAATTGATGTGCTCAGCTCAGGGGTTTGAGTGGGGTATTGAATTCCTGCCCTCTCTTTGCCAAACACGGACGTGGAAATTAATGAGTAGGAAAATTATCCATCACCCTTTGCCATCAGCAGCCACGCTCAGCTCTCAGGATGCCTTTGGAGTCTCTGTTTATTTGGAATTTTGTGTGAAATCTGGTGAAATGACCCCACAGCAGCTGAACTCTCCTCACTGGGGCTCTGCTGGGCCTTTTGCAGGCACTGGGACAAGTCCAGACCAAGGGAAAAAGTGACTCCAGTGTTCCTGCAGAAAATGCCAGGAAACAGAAACCCAAGTCGTTTAGCCCCAGATTCTCTGCAGCTCTACAAAATCTCAATGAGAGAATAAGAAGATGTTTGTCAGTGCTGGTTGAGGTGGTTTTTTATTTCACAGTAGCCACAGAAAAGGAAAATCATCTTGCCCAGTGTGGCTGTTCCTCTCTTTGAGCTCCACAGCGATTCCACGAGGCTGGGGCTGTCAATGGACACTTATTTGGGGGTAAAATACCCTATTTTAAGCTCTATAATCTGATTTAAATATGTATCTTCTGCATGTTCTTCCCCGCAGAGCAGGTTTCAGTTGTCTTCTGGAGCAGGGGAGGACATTTCACTGATTTCCTGTCAATTCTCCCAAACAGGTCTGCACCTTGCTGTGCTCCTGTAGGGACTGCCAAGGTGAAATGCAGAGAATTAGGGAGTTTTATAGCTGGCAGTGGATTGAGGAGGATATAAATGTCTTTCAGCACAGAAATAATCCACCAAAACCAAGTTAAGAATCTGGCTCAGAGTCCAACAAGACCTGACCAGGAAAATGTCATTTTTGATACTTTCAAAGCGATTTTGTGGGTGTGAAACCTTGAAAATTGTATCCTGTGGGAGTGTGTTGGACAGTAAAGTGGATACAAGGGAGGGAAGTTGAGCTCGAGGGAGATTTGGTTACTAAATATGATTTCAGTCCATTAATTACTGGAAAATAATCAAAACTGTAGTGCAATTCCCTTTTTCCTCCTTTTCCTGAAGTGGTTTTTCCTCTCCCTCGGGCTGTGATCCATGGGGACAACCCCTGACCACTCCACGTGCACAACATTTTGTCCTGGGAGGATTCACCCATTCAGGAGAACAAATCCATTTTCCTCACAATTTCTAAATTAATCAGACCAAACTGAGAGTCCCTATTTAGATTGGTTGACCCCTTACCTGGTGTGATAATTTTCTCTTTCTTCTGATTGTGGCAGCACCATTTAGATCTGCTCCTTGCCTTGATCTTGATCTTGATCTTGATTTTTCCCCCCCAACTATTTGCCCTTGACCCTGTTCATGCCAAGCTATGGATATTCCATTTTAGCTACAAGTTGAAACATTATAAACCCACCAAATTCACAGTTTGAGCTTCACCACAAAAAGTATTAAATTAAATTGTCCTCATACTTGATGGAGTTTAATTTTTATTTTTTTTTAAAGTCTATCAGTGTTCCTCAGACAAGCCAAGTGTCACATTGAGGCACCACTTGAATATTTATGCAATGATTTGTATTCAGAGGCATTGGCTGATGTTTTCTGGACAGTTTTCCACACTAAGAAGTGTTTAACTCAAGAGGCAACCTGAGAAACCAAAGCCTACCAAAATTTCTTGCAAAAGACTTCCTGTAAATCCAAAATAAATAAATAAATGAGCGCTGAATTATTACATTTCTTTGTTTTATTGAACGTGTTGCTTGCACAGCAATGAAATACCCTCTTTACAAGAAAATAATTAGGGCTGTCCTGATTCCTCAGAGGCACATTTATTTCTTTCTGCTCCTTGCCTGTAGATCAAAGAGATATTGGACAGTTATTTTCGAGTAATAGCAGGGCTCAGTTCTAAGTTTGATTTATACCAGCGTTTCTCATGCATTGAAAATGTGCACTCGGTGCTCCTCTGGCTAAATTAAATCTTGATTTTCAATTTATAGAATTGTCAATCAATAAATGTGTTTGATGGGAGCAGATAGACTCCCTCTCTTTCTTCTGTAGTAAATAGAGTTTCTATCATTTTTGGGTGTTAAACACCAAGTGGAGAGCTCAGCTGGCAGGGAAGTCTTTGCTCTCCTCCACGGAATTTTAAGGAAAAAAGGGATACTACTGGAATGCATCAAGCTTTTCTTGCAGGCTTTGTAGGGAATTGTTTTGTTTAAGGAGTTTTCTCCCACTGGAGGGTTCTCAGAGCAGTGATCAGTGAAATGTGGTCAGCTCGAGCAGCCAGGATGGCTTTGGAGGCTTTGGTGGTGCTGGGTGACTGCCACAAGGCTGGAAAGTGGCAAATGGGGCAAAAAAAAAGTGGGGAGAACTCACAATTCATAATTCTCCAGTAGCCTTTGGTGCTGTGGGAAGCTGAGCGAGCTGGGCAGCGTTCCTCATGGAGCCAAAAATGGACTGTGAAGAAGATGGAAAGATCCTTTCACAGAGGAAAGCTGCTGCCTTTGGATCAGGGTGGGTTCATAAAACCTCCAGCTCAAGAGACCTAAAATCAAGATACCTAAAATCTGTACGGTTTGGTACATCTGTATTAAATACCCCTGGGTTAGAGGGATCTTTGGGGTGACTCTGGGTGGCACACGGGGATATTTAGGGTGACTCTGGGTGGCACATGAGGATCTCTGGGGTGACTCTGGGTGCCACATGAGGATCTCTGGGGTGACTCTGGGTGCCACATGAGGATATTTGGGCTGACTCGGTGGCACACGAGGATATTTGGGGTGGCTCTGGGTGGCACAGGAGGATCTTTCGGGTGACTCTGGGTGCCACATGAGGATATTTAGGGTGTGCAGTGGGGTGTATCTGTGTTTAGCTCTGACATAGGGCTGCTGTTCACGGAGACAAAAGGTCTCTTGGTAAATTCCAGAGGTCAGTGGATGGATTTTGATGAATCCTGGATGGATTTTGCCAATATTTATGCACATATACACACGATTAAATGCAGCTACCTTGGGCAGCGATGATTCAATTTGCAATGACATCGATTCTGCATGGAAATGAGCTACCTGCTTTGCACACCACACTCACGGGCCTATTTTTTTCCAGATGACTGACAGCAAGTGGGGGCCTCCTTTCAGAAGCAGGTTAGTGTTAGAGGAGGAGAATGCCAAAAGCAAAACCTCTGAGGAGCCTTTCCCTTGGTTGCCTTCCAAGCGCCAGCAGCTGCAGAGGGTGATTAGCTCCGTGTGGTGTCATTGAGCTTTTATCCAGCTTTATTCCGTGTTTTTTTCCCCTCCTGCAGACGTTTGTCCTTGCTGAGGCTCCAGCTGTGCGTGCCCCACACCACCACAGGCGTTTTCCTTGGAGGATGGAAAGGATCCAGCCCCCAGGAAGGGTGTCCCCTCGGGAAGGGTGACCTCCCCTGGCTCCCTGGGTCTGTGCCCTCTGCCCTGGGAGGTCACTGAGCTTTGCTGCACAGAAATCCCAGTTAAACGCTGCCATCTCTGTGTCACTGGGGTCAGGGGACAGCTCTGGGTGTGCTCAGTGGGGTCAGACAGCAGAGCAGGGCTGTGTTTTGGGGTGGGAGGGAGGCACTGGGTGTGCTCAGTGGGGTCAGACAGCAGAGCAGGGCTGTGTTTTGGGGTGGGAGGGGGACACTGGTGGCACTGGTGGTGCTGCAGTCCCAGGGCTCAAGGGACAGGTGTCAGTCACTTGTGCCATGGGACAAAAGGTGATGCCATCACCTCGGAGCAGAGCTTAGAGCTGTTCCCTTCTCCTCACAACTCCTGCCTCATTTTCCACCCCGGGTTTCTAACTCTACATCCATTCCTTTCTTCAGGCCAAGCCCTGTTCCATGGTTCTTGCAAAACTCTGATATTTCATGGCAGAAAAAGGCAGATTTAGATTAACTATTAGGGAGAAATGAGGGTGGGGAGGCCCTGGCACAGGGTGCCCAGAGAAGCTGTGGCTGCCCCTGGATCCCTGGCAGTGCCCAAGGCCAGGTTGGATGGGGCTTGGAGCAGCCTGGGACAGTGGGAGGTGTCCCTGCCCTGGCAGGATGTGGAATGAGATGAGCTTTAAGGTCCCTCCAACCCAAACCATTCTATAATTTTATTATAATATCCCTTAAAAATAAGCTTTAAAAAGCTGCAGGGAAGTGTTTTTTTTTCTGGGTACTCAAAGACCTGGGCTGGTTTTGGGCTGGGAAGGTCACTTAACTCATTAACAGCTCTCTACCTCTGAAAAGGAAACCAAGGCAGAGCCTGCCCAGGTCGTTTTGAGCACTTTAAATCTTTGACAATAAAAGATAAAGCAGCAGCAGCCCCAGGGTGCCCTCAGGTCCCAGATGTGAGGAGCAACTTGTCCACACCACCAAAGTCCCCAGTATGTGCCCAAGAGCTCTCAGAGATAAAACTTTTCCCTGCTTTTTGTACCCAGAGTATTCCTCATTTCAGCTTTCACTGTGGCAGTGCCCATGGAGTTCCCCAATTTTCTCACGGATTGATGGAACTCGTGCAGTTTGATGTCCCAGCAGCTGTAAGAAGCTTGGCAGTCAGCTCCTGTAGTTTTTTCCTCTCTGCCTCTCTCAAATGCTCTGCTTTTCAGTTCTTTCCACATTTAATGAAGTGAGAGCTGCTTTAAAAAGTGGTGTCATATCCTAATTCTGCTGCCCCACTCTGTCTCTCAAAGCCACACTTGCACTTTGTGCCCCGCTCCCTTTGTGCCTGTGAAATCCTGCCAGTGCAGAGCAGAGAGCAGGACTCTGTTCTTCCCAGTCAGCCTGTGTAACAACCTGTAATAACCAGAAAAATATGGTTATTTAATGATGTCCTCATCGCTGAGCAAAAAATTTTATTTCAACTTTTGCTTCAGTTCAGAGCACTCCACTTTTTTTGCAGCTCTTTTGTGGAGCGAGCTGCTCAGCTCAGCCCCCGCTGCACTCGCTCTGGGATTCACCCACTGCTCCTTTAACATCTCCTTAATCTCCATTAACATCTCCTTAATCTCCATTAACATCTCCTCAATCTGCACCCCAAAAATGGCTCTCTGCTCTCTGCTGGAAGGCCAGATCTTGGGGGAAGGACTCGGATTTGTGCAGCCCTCTTGGATAAGAAGAGCTCAGAGCCCAGAAACGGGGCAGGGACAGCTCAGGGATGGGCAGAGACTGACCCAGAGCCTCACTAATCATTGCTCGACTGGAATAAAAGCCACTTCAAGGTTTCTAAAAGCGTCTTGTTACACCTAAATTGACTCCTTTCCTTCCACACTTCAACTTCTCCTCTCTTTGCTTATTGATCGAGAAAACATTTGCTGGATTTCCTCTACGTGCCCTGATGTTTCAGGCTGTTAACCAATGAAGATGCCCCAGGGATCACATAGGGCAGGAAACCCTCAAAAAGGACAGGTAGCCCTCAAAAAGAGCATTTAACCCTTAAAAAGGGCAGGAAACCCTCAAAAAAGGCAGGTAAACCTCAAAAAGGACAGGTAGCCCTCAAAAAGGGGCAGGAAACCCTCAAAAAGAGCATTTAACCCATAAAAAGGGCAGGAAACCCTCAAAAAGAGCACTTAACCCATAAAAAGGGCAGGAAACCCTCAAAAAGAGCACTTAACCCTTAAAAAGGGCAGATAACCCTCAAAAAGGGCAGGTAAACCTCAAAAAGGGCAGGAAACCCTCAAAAAGAGCATTTAACCCTTAAAAAGGGCAGGTAACCCTCAAAAAGGGCAGGTAACCCTCAAAAAGAGCACTTAACCCTTAAAAAGGGCAGATAACCCTCAAAAAGAGCATTTAACCCTTAAAAAGGGCAGGTAACCCCCAAAAAGGGCAGGTAACCCCCAAAAAGGGCAGGTAACCCCCAAAAAGGCAGGTGCTGCTGAGGAGACAATTCCTTTGCCATGGGACAGGGAGGAATGCTCCTCTGGCTAAATTAAACCTTGATTTTCAATTTATATATTCGTCATTCAATAAACAGATTTGATGGGAGAAAATAGACTCCCTCTCCTTTCAGAAGTTGCCTTTCCTCTCTGAAATCGCCACAAACAAACGTGATCAAACCCCCAAATAAATAAATAAACAAATTGACTCTATTTTGGTCATGGTGTGTGGGATTACTGTGATCCAACACCTCCAAAAGACACATTTTCTGCCCTGGAGGGTGGGTCAATATTTGTTTTCTTCCTCAGGTTGGTATTTTCTAACACTCCTTGGGTGTCTATCACTTGCTCCTTCCCCTCAGTCTCTTCGAACTGCTGGAAGAAGCAGAGAAAGAAAAAAACCTACCAAAAATGGGATTTCCCATTCCACACCACACGATTTTCAGGTGTTTTAATTTGACTCTTGCAGTAGCAATAGTTTATAATTACGGGGTTGTTTCAGCCAGATATTTTAGTGTTCATTAAACCCTGCAACCTCTTCCAGTCCTCAGGGGATGCTGCCCACAAGGGGTTCCATGGGTGGGGAAGGAAGCCAAGCTGAAGAGTTGAGGTTATAATGCCAATATCTCGGGGTCCTGCTCCTTTCTGGGACTCAAATCCCTTCCCAGAGCATGAAGAGGATTGAGGGGCAAAGCCTTGCCTTTCACACCTTCAGAGCTTTGTGTTTGTGGTGTTAAAGAACACAAAATCAGGGCAAAATGCAGGGAAGGAGCAAAGGCACAGGACGCAGAGTTAAAAATCCACCTCAGCAGCAGGGAGCAGAGGAATATTTCCCTGCCACTTCACTCTGACTGGATCTGACAGCCTCATTTCATCCCGATGTCACAGGAAATCACAGTCTCATTTTCCCGTGGCTCGGTGGTGGAGGGAAAGAGCCCTGTGAGTGTTTTGCATGTTTTGCTTCGGAGCAGAGCAGAGTGAACGTTTCCAGGCTCTGCCTAGAGCACCAAAACTGCCTGCTAAGTCCCCTCCCAATTAAAACAAAAACGGGGAGCTTTTACTATTCCTGTGTTCTCTTGCCTTTTCACTCGGCTGAGCATTAGTGGATGCTGTCTCTCTGTCAGTCACATCTCATCTCATCCCTTCGCCTCCAGCCCTTTTGGTCTGGAATTGATTTTCTCACCACTCCAAGCAGAAACTGTGAGATCCGAGTGTTTCTCAGAGCTGTGTGCAGTGGTGGCAGTGGGCTGCATCCTCCATGCAGCTGCTGGATGTCTTTATTCCCCTCTCGAAGGCAGAGGAAGTCGCAGACACTCAGGGATTGTAGCGGATGCTCGGGATTTTGCAGACTCAAATCCATTTTTGATGCTGCTGGCGAGCCTTTGCATGAATGTCTGAGGATAAATCCATGTATTCAGGCCCGTGTGCATCTGCATGTAGAGATGCACATGTTTCCTGACTGGAAAATCCTGCCTAAATCTTTGACAATTCTCTCTCAGCCACGGGGAAAAAAATATTGAAAGCTCTCGGTGCTTTAAACAAAACTCACTAAATCTGAATTCCAATCATATTCTGTCAGTTTAGTTTCTAAATAACTGAGATAGCCTCTGATTTGGTGTGTGATGGGACTGGAAGGAGGGATTCTTTCACCAGGTGTGAGAGGCTCCAAGGCCCTGAGCTGCAGCTCTCTCTGCTCAGGTAAAGGGTGCCTGAGACACCTGGGATGCTCCACATCCTCCTGGAGAGCATTCCCTTCCCCAGAACAACCAGATCTCGGTGCTTTATGGCTCCCTTTGATAGGGAAGCTGTGGGATTTGGGGTGGTTTAGTGATGGGAAGCAGAAATCAGAGGCTAAAGGGCAGGAATGGCTTTAATATCCGCTCTGGAATTGAGTTAAACTCATCCTTACAGGTAAAGCAGGGTTGCATCCTACTGAAAAAGGGATTTATTCTCAAAGAACTCTTCAAAGAATTGGATCCAAGGCAGAGTGAGGATTCAGGGTTTATGTCCACTTCAAAACTTGGTTATTTAATCAAATATTTACACTGTAAGGAAAAGGGAGAGCAGTTTTTCCTCTGAATTCCTACATTCTCCCAGCAGGATGTGCAGGCCACATTAATGCAGAATGCCTTTTATCACAGTGCTTTTGCAAGGGATTAATAAGGGAAATGCAGCCCAAAGGGTCCAGAGACAGGCAGAAATTCGGGATAACACAGACCCCCTCACTTGGGCACGTGTGGGGCATTCCTTTATGCAGAAAGTGCCCTCAGGATGATGTCCTGAGCTTTGGGCTCAGTAAATAAAGAGAAAAGACAGAAAACAAAGCAAGATACAGGTTTCCATCCTTACACCTGCGTGCCAAACACGGGGAATGCTGAGAAAACACAAGGCAAGAGGAACCCTTCCCTTTCTCACCCGATTTGCAGCGATTTTTTGCACTCTGTGACACTCACAGGAGTGGTGGCTGTGCCTTGAGCCCTCCAGATCTGTCTCATTCTTGTGCCAGGAGCAGCAAAAGCCCCTTCTGGCTCAGTGCTCACTGAGAGCTCACAGTGCAGTGACAGTGGCAGCAGGGACAGCCCCTGGCTACCCCCGGCTGGGTGGGCATGGAATTGTCTGGGTGTGTGTATAAAACACAGCCCTGGGTGTGTGTGTGCTCATAAATGCACAGAGAGACCCAAAAATCCCACATTTTGTGGAAATAACTGCAATAGCCTCTGATTTGATGTGTGGTGGGACTAGAATGAGGGATTTCTTCGCCTGCTGCAGGCAGGTTTGGGGTGCAAGGAGCAGTGTGAGTGTCTCTCCGAAGCCCTGGAAGGATGGGGGGTTGCTGTCCCCATGGGAATTTGGCTGTTTGGCAGCAGATTCCTCCCCTCTATCCCAATTTAGGATAATTGCCCATGCCTTGGTTCTAGATCCACCATTTGGGCATGGAATAGGGTGAGGGAGTGAATGGGGAATAATTGCCCATGTCTTGGTTCTAGATCCACCATTTGGACATGGAACAGGCTGAAGGAGTGAATGGGGAATAATTGCCCATGCTTTGATTCTAGTGTCACCATTTGGACATGGAATAGTGTGAGGGAGTGAATGGGGAATAATTGCCCATGCTTTGGTTCTAGATCCACCATTTGGACATGGAACAGGCCACCAAAACCAGAGGCATGCCAATAGCAACCTCCCACCTTTGGTGTTTTATCTGCCTGTGCAATTTCCATGGCACCTCCTCTCATGGAACGTGGGCCAATTAACCCAAAATCCTGCACTTTTTGTAGCTCTGTGTTTCCATGGCTTGGTTCAGCACCTAAATTTGCCCATTAGAACCTTCTGCAGAAGTCTGACCCCCTGTGAGGGTTCTTTTTTCCTCTCTTCGCTGTGCAGGAGTCACATTAACCTGGGGGGGTTAACTAATTAATCTGGGCTCTGCCATACCCGACAGCTTTCCACCATTTGATTTCTCAGAATAAACAAATATCTGAAGTATTTGAGTATTTGAATTGTTTGTTTGGTTGGGTTTTTTCACTGGGAAAAAATATTAAATAGGAAAAAAAAGAATGGAGTTAATAAAGAAGAGATGAAGGGGAAAATAAAGGAAAAGAGCCACCTGAAAGCGTGTTATACCAAATTTGAACCTGCTTATGGAGCAATTCCCAAAGTTTTCCATAAAGAGAGCTGGCTCAGCGAGCAGATTTATTTTCTGGTGTTTGATGGGTGTGAGCTGCTGTGTCTCAGCCATGCCCATGCCCCCACCTATGGCAGGCTGCAGCTGGAAGCCCCAGATGAGCACAGATGAATCCCCACGCCCAGAGCCCTCCAGAGCCTCTCCTGGGAGCCAGGCAAAGCAAACGAGCAGCTTTAAGGAAGGGTGATTAATTCATCAAGCCAACAAAGCAGAACGCTGGATCTCCCTGAATGGCTCATTAACCTAAAGCATATTAAGCTGCTAACACTAGTTAAAGTCACATCTAATCGGGACTGGCACTGCAGGGAGCTCTGACTGGCACCTTCACCCCCCGTTCACTCCCTCAGCAGCTGAGCACAGGGCAGGGGCTGCCCAGGAGAGGCCCAATCAGGAAAAAATTCCCTAAAAATATGTCTATACTCTTAGATCTTTATGCTGTAGGAAGCGACTTTCTAACAAAATTTCTTTTAAGTTTTGACCATTGAACGCTTCTATTTGCAAGTGCACCAAATGGCACAGTTTTCCTGAACTCATTTAGTCTGTGTCCACTTAACATTTTTCTCTATTTCTACAGGAAAATGGTGGGCTGTAAGTAAAATGTGTAAGTAAAATTTTCAGAGGAAATTAAACAGCTTCTCCACACGGGAGACACGGAATGGCACATTTCCAAGCGCGGACACTAATTTTTATCAAAATAAAAATTAAAACATTCTTAACTAACAGCAAGGTTAAATGTAGCCCCTCTGAGCCTCCTGTGAGACTGCTGAAGTGCCACTGGAACACTTCTTACTGCAAAAACCAGTTCCTGGGAGCAGGGATGGGAATGGGAATTCCCTGGGCTCCGGAGATCTCGGAGCTGGTCCCAAGCGTTGATAGAACATCAGAGCTCCCTTGTGAGGTAGAGAAGGGATTTCCCCACACCTGGAGGCCATCCCCTCGGGGTGGGATGTAGGGTGCTGGTTCTTCTGGGACCATGAGGAGCTGTGGCCACTCTCATGACAGATGTCACCAGGCTTTCTGCTTGTGGCAGTGTCGCTGTAGCACCCTGAATGGGTAAAGAATGGCACAGTCCAAGCACCAAAGACGATCCGAAGTAAGGAAGTTTAATGGAAAATTGAACAGCTTTTATATGTTAATACACAGAAGCGTGTTGAATGGCATAAAGTAATTGGTCCCCTGGCCATCCACCCCTCGAGGTGACTGGCCAAGTTCTGAACCATCCGTTTCTAGGTGTTTTTCTAGTTAAAACCAAAACAATCCTTGACAAACAACTGCAGGTGTAGAAATTTAGAAAACTGTGACATTGTTTTAAATTCTTCACATGGGAAAGACAGAGCTCTCACAAAATGCTGCAAAGGCTAAAGAAATTCCCTGCTGAGGCCTTTTTCGTATCCATATGGCAAGAACTCCTAACTGTGTTTCCAGGTAGAAGGTTTCCTGTGGGTTTCCTCTCTGCAAAGTGGAGCCATCAGATGTGCTGGGGAGGCTGGCATCACGTAATCCCCAGAGATCAAACCCCTCCTGCCAAACGGGCACATCCTACCCCTGGCACACGGCCGTGGCACACCCGGGGGTTGGAATTAGGAACCTGTGAGACTCACCCAGGGCGTGTCTAACCCAGGGGCTTGTGTCGCTGTTGGCACTGCCAGAGGCAATGCAGGACTCAGAGACACGAGTGTGGTCAGCAGAAAGGAATGAATTATTTAATTAATAAAGGACGGGTTTTTATGTGTTCAGTTCTTTTAGTGTTTTCCTAAAAGGCAAGAGGTATTGGACCTCTAACTAACTGCCTATCAGGGTGATTGGTCAATTCTCACATCATCCATTTCTCTAGCCGGTATGACAACAATTCTAATTATATTTGATTGGTCAATTCTCACATCATTCATTTCCCTGGTCGGTATCACAACAATTCTAATTATATTTGTAGGTGCAAGATTAGCAAAGTCTGTTTACAGAAAACTTTATCATGTTTTGCATAGTTTCACATGAGAAAGAACAGAGCTCTCACAAACTGCTGCTGAGAGCTGAAAACTTCTCTGCTAAAGCTTTTTAGCATCCATAGGCTTGATTTAGGAACCTGTGAGACTCACCCGGGGTGTTTCAAGGCTGGCTGTGGCCGGAGCAGCGAGGCAGAGCTGTTTAGCTGTTTAACCAGAGATGATTGCAGCTCTCTCCATGTCTGTGCTGGCACACTCAAAGCCTTGCTCAGGGCACAGCCCCGGCTCTGCCGCAGTTATTTCTTCCCCAATCCTGTCTGCAGCTGAGTTGAAACAAGAGTTGACAAGTGGGAGATACTTCAGGTCCAGAATTGAACCGAAAGGCGGTTGGAAATAAATTCTCCCAGAACGCCTCTTGGAGCAGCTTCTGGAGGTGTTTTGTGGGGTGTTTCTCCACAGACCTGGCTCTTTGGGACAAGGGATTTTCCGTGTTTATGTTGGGGATCCTGGATCTTTGTCTCCTGTGCATTTGGATAAACACTGCTTCCGTGCCGTGAGGGAAATGGGAAAACACTCTGTTTGCTTTTTTCTGCTTCTCTTTTAGTGAAAACATTCTTATTCTGCTTCTCTTCTGCTTCACCTTTTATTTTTCTTTTTTAACTTTACGGGGAAAACCCAGTTACAAACCCTATTCCTTTCTCCAGCTGTACTGGTTCAGTGTGTGCAGAACGAGGCGTGAGGGTCCCATCACTGCTAACAGAAAATTCACACCTTCAAGTCCTTCCTCTCCCAAAAAGCTGCAGTTTGTGCTGTTCTTTGGGTTCCTCCTGCCCAAAACCTCTTTGCTTTGCTGTTTAGCATTCCAAACCCCAGCTATTTGTGGGATTTTTCTCCACAGACCTGGCTCTTTGGGACAAGGGATTTTCTGTGTTTATGTTGGGAATCCTGGATCTTTGTCTTCTGTGCCTTTGGATAAACACTGCTTCTGTGCCGTGAGGGAAATGGGAAAACATTCTGTTTGCCTTTTTCTGCTTCTCTTCTACTTCACCTTTTATTTTTCTTTTTTAACTTTACGGGGAAAACCCAGTTACAAACCCTATTCCTTTCTCCAGCTGTACTGGTTCAGTGTGTGCAGAACGAGGCGTGAGGGTCCCATCACTGCTAACAGAAAATTCACACCTTCAAGTCCTTCCTCTCCCAAAAAGCTGCAGTTTGTGCTGTTCTTTGGGTTCCTCCTGCCCAAAACCTCTTTGCTTTGCTGTTTAGCATTCCAAACCCCAGCTACCTGAAGCTGAGCAGTTTGCTTGCCACAGTTAAATCAAATTTACAGCTGCACATGCCTGTAGTTAGCTGAACTGCTGGCAGAATTCTGCTATCTTTTTTTTTTGACATATTATGCTGCTTACACGAGCAAAATCCCTGCTGTCACAGCACCACTCATTCTTGCTAATACTGATTATTGCCCCCCTCTTTTATCTCCTACTCTCTCTCCTGAATAAAGCGGCTCTTGCCCACCAGCAGACTGCATTTAAACGGGGAGGATATCGGGTTTGTTCACATTTTCAGCTCAGATAAACACAAAAAGTGAAGTTATCAGCTGGCTGTGGTTAGTTCTGTGCCGTGTCCTGGTTATCAGGGCTGTGCTCGCTGCCTTTCCCTGCAGCCTCTCCACGGGTGGGCTCTGGAAAACCACTTGTGAGCAGCATTTCCCGAAATCCATCCCCATCTCCCTAATTCAGCAGCTGCTCCTAATTCAGGAGCTGCTCCTCTCTCTCACTGATCCGACACCTGCTGCCTTCCACAGCCTGGGTGGGTTCCTTCTCTCCCAGCAATTTCCAGGCACTGGGCATTCCCAGGAGTATCATCCTCGAGATAAATCCGTGGAGGTTCTCAGTGCCTTTTAACCACAACTCTTTGAGCAAGAGAAGGTGCAGGTTGAACCCCCAGGCTGTGGGGGAAAGGAATTGCAGGTTCCCTCTGGCTGCTGAAAGATGAATTTCCCTCTCAGTCATCAAAACGCACCGAGCAAGCCTCAAAGGCAAAAGGGATAAACAAAACCAACATCTGTATCTAATTACTGCGTGAAAGCGAGAAGAGTTAACAAAACAAGCTGCACACAGAGGAACAGCAGATCTGCTGCTTTCCTGTCCCTGTTTGCCCTGCTCAGAGCAGATCCTGGCAGTCTGATGGGGATGGATGGATGTGGGATGGATGCTGCCTGCCACCGGTGGATGGAAAATGCAAACGTGGCTTTGGGTCCCGCTGGACTCCTGTGAGGTGTGTGGGGATCTCCTGCAGCCCCACGGAGCAGGGACCCCTCCAGAAAGAAGGTTTTGGAGGCGTTTTTGGCAGCCTGTCCTCCCTCCAGCAGTGCTTTGTTCTCTGCTGTGTGCCTCCACACATTCCAGGTGTGCCTCTGGAACACAACGTGGAGAAGGAGAGCGTGGAGTTCACAGGGATTTATTTTCCCCTCTCACTCCCCATCTGCTGGCTTATTTTCAGTGCAGAGGGCAGTGCAAGACACTGCTGTGCATCACACAGCTCCCACACCCCAGATGTGCTCCCTGGGGAACCCAATTTTCCAATAATTTTGATCCAGCACACCCCGAGGGCTCGACAGGACCCCCCTGGCCCTAAATAGGACGTGGGAGCAATAAAAGCTGGAAATCACCTGAGCCTTGTGGCATCACAGAGATGTGACAGGTCTGAGGACAAGGGGGGTGATCACTGTGTGAGGATTTGGGAAGGAAATGTCATCAAGCCACATTCACAGGCAAAATACCAACAAAAAAAAAGAGAGAAAAGACTACAGAGCACTGCTGATGGCAGATGCTGGTTGAGCAGGATGCAAATTGCAATCAACCCCTTACAAAAATAACTGGAACAGACTTTGTCTTCTATTTGGAGAATTATCTTTTTGCATTTGCTGCTAGCTTTTATTTTTTTTTCCCTCCTTCCTAGGAGATTTTTTTTGCAAATTTATTTTCTTTTCAGGATGATCCATGCTTTCACGGGTCAATTAACAGACAAATGTAGGCAAAAGTGCAAGTGTGGTGACATTTTCCACTCTTTATATTCACCACAGAGTGAAAGAACCAAACCCTTTTTCTTTCAGCACCTGACCTGACCCAATAAATGAGTTTAGAAGCTCTGAACAAGAATAAAAAAATCCCCAACAGGTGGATGTGGAAAGTGTAATGCCTCCAACAGAAAGGCAGAATTTGAACCTGAGGCCTCATTACTTTCTTTATTGCTTGTAAATTTGGCATCTAATTGGGCAAAGTGGATTCTTCTTTCTTCCAGGGGTCAGAGGAACTGAATTCTGTCAAAGTCGTAAAGTTTCATCTGGAGTTTTTCTTTTCAAAAGACTTCAGTTAGAAGCTTTGGTTGGATTTGTAAAGGGTGCTCAAAAAAACCCCAAAACGAGCTGCCCAGAACTTAAAAAAACCCAGTTTAACCCAAAGCAGACTTTGCTGAGTAGGGCAGGTGATAAATCAGAAATTCCTTGCAGGCTCTGTGAGAAGCCAGGACCTCTTCACACTCCCAATGCTTTAGGCAGCACCTTCTCAGAGCACCATTTTGGAAGAGTTTAAATCCTTTTTTACTGAAATATTGGTGATGTAAATGGATGGCAACCAATAGCAAATCCTGCTGAGGGAGAGCAGCTGTCTGGAGAGGAGGGCAGAGCAAAGGGAAACTGAAAATCAAATTCCCTCCCTGACTCCTGTCACACTGAGGCTTCCTGCCAGCCCCTGAACTCTCCATAATAAACTTGGGAATGCACAAAAATGTACATTGGGGGTTCTGTTTCTCCATTCCCTCTTTAATTACGTTGCTGAGATGGTGGTTTCTTACTGAAGAAGTTTTTTATGTGTAGCCACGTTAAAAGCACAGATTGTGCTCGCTTTAAATAGGAACCACGTGCCCCTAAACTTCTTGGGCTTTCTAGGAAAACTTCCCACAACATAACTTCTAAATTAGCATAAAAATGTACGAGTTTGGTCTTTTCTCCTGATGGAATGTGCAGTTAGCTTGGGACTTGACAGCGGGCTGTGAGTGCAGGAGGAGTGACAGCCTGAACCCCCCGATATTTGATATTTATACAAAGATTTCCACCCGATCCTGGTGCCTCCTGGTGACAGGTTGAACCCCCCAATATTTGATATTTAAGCAACGATTTCTACCTGACCCTGGTGCCTCCTGGTGACAGGCTGAACCCCCCAATATTTGATATTTAAGCAACGATTTCTACCTGACCCTGGTGCCTCCTGGTGACAGGTTGAACCCCCCAATATTTGATATTTATACAAAGATTTCTACCCAATCCTGGTGCCTCCTGCAGCACCCGAGGCTCCCAGCACACCTGGCAGGATGGGCACGGATCACCCACAGCAGGAAAAAAGCCCAGTGCAATTTGTGCCAAGTGGAAATAAGGGAGAGGGACTCATGAGATGAAACCCTGCAAACTTTATTTATGTGAGTAATTCTAACTGGTCCAGAGCCTCATTTCATGCCTTGCTGCTTTAATCACAAAATGAGCCTTTCTCTGGGCCACAAAGCAGCTCCAGAGAGACAATTTAAGCAGAAACCCTGTCTCACAGAATTCCTGATGGGGGATTGCAGCATCCCTTTCCTCCGCAGCCATTTTGGGACCATCCTTGGTGTTCACTCTTCCAGCAGGGAATGGTTTCTTTCTCTCTGGGATGTTGGTTTTGCTCTGCTTGTGCACAGTTTGTTTCCAAATGGAGTTCACGACGTGGAATTAAAACCCAGTGTGTTCAGAATGTAGGGCAGAATGGTAATTTAAAGGCGAGAAAAGGTCTGGAAAGCCTGTAAGGGAATATCAGAGAGGAGAAGTGGTTTCCATGACAACAAATCCACCAAAAATCTTTGCATTCATATTGATTCTAGTGATGGATGAGTCAATTTGGGGGCAGGGAAGGGGAGGGGAGAAGAAAAAAAAAAAAGGAGAAAATTATTTAACCCTGATGAAGAATGCAAAATAAAATCAATTCCAGAAGTTTTTCTTCCTGAAGTCCTTAAGTCAGACCCCAGCTTGATGAGCCTTAAGGCAAAGCCTGGCTTATTTCCCTGCAGCCTGGCTCACTTTGGAGGGGGTTTTGTTAATTGTGCCCCCGAGCCGGGCTAGAAAGGGGAGAATGATCTGCACAAAATGGGGTTGAGTGAAATTACAGGGGATGAGGAGGAATTACAGGGGATGAGGAGGAATTGTGTCCTGTGGGGTGGCAGAACCCGACACAGAGCGGGACAGGGATGGGCTGTGTGTGCTGGGCTGGAGCAGCCTCAGGACACCTCTCTGCTCTGCTCCCTGCTCACAGAATCCTTTTCCCCTTCCCTCTGTGCCTGGTTTGCCCAGCTGATGCCAGGCAGCGTGTGCCACCCTCCCTGCACCCAGCAGGAGCACCCATGGGGCTGTCCCACCCCTCTGGGCAGCTCTGAGGGGCTCCAGGAGCACAAACCCAGCTGCCCTCACAGCACTGTCCCTCCTGAGTCCTGATATCACTGGAAATGAGCCCCTTGCAGCTTTTTACACATTTTGCTGCTTTTTAAAATCTTCCCCTGCGCTTGCCTTTTGTAAAGTGTGCTGCTCCAAGGCTCGGTTGTGTCCGTGAGGAGAATGAAACAAAGGCAAGGGGATCAATGGGACTCCAGCCTTCAGTAAGGGACTTGGCAAGGAAAAGCGTTTTGTGCTGGGTGATCTCCCGTGGACACCCCGTGCACTCAGATAACCCCTGCTCCCCGCAGTCCCTGACACACTGATCTCACTGACAACATCAAAACCCATCCTCTGGTTGTGATAATTCACTCCCCAACACTTCACATTCTGCCCGTGCCTCAGACTCCTGTAGAGAAATGGCCGTGATATCTCTTTACTGGATTAAATGCAGCTGGACTGAAACCTTCCTGCAGTCAGGGGAGCTTTGAGGAGCTCTGCCTGGCTCATCATTGCAGGAAGGGCAGGGAGAGCTTCATTCTGCTGGAGCTGGAGGCAAAAGCAGCAAACAGTGCTGCAATTATGATGCCTTAGGTTTTAGCTTTTATATGTTTCCAATCCTGCATTCCCAGTGTGTAACTCTGCAGTGTCCTGCAGCCTGGGAGCTGCTGCTCTCTCATGCTGAGACAGACAGAACAAAGCCTCTCCAGGCTGCTCTCCAAGGACACCCAGCCCGGCCTAGGCCCAAAATGTGTAACCCAGCATCTTGAGAAGGGGGGCAAGCTGAGGGGAAATTCCATCATTAGCTAAAGTTTAATTGGTGACATTGGGTTGAGATGCAAATGGAGCAAAGCTATAAAAGTGTGAAGAACTCGTGACTCGGGGTCCATCTTGGGTGCAGCCTTTGGCCTGCCCAGGGTGTGCCTCTGAAGGCCTTTCAAATAAATATCCACCTTTATTCCCTTACAGGAGTCTTGTCTCTGTTTCTAGGCTGGCCTCTTTAGGCATCAGTTGCTCCAGAAGCCAGCAAACCCCAGTGCAGAGCATGCACAGCTCATTGCTGGGATCTCTGGCATCTCCTGGAGCAGAAATCCATGCCCAGCTCTGATCTTACCCTGATTTGTTATCACAGCCCTGAAGGATCTGAGCCAGGCCCGTTTTCCTTGTTAGTTCATAACCTCATTGTCTGGAGGTTTTTGATTTCCAGGGTGAATTCATTTCTGTTCTTAAACAAATAATGAGCTGAGATGCTGATATGGCTGATTTTAAAATTATTGCTTCTACATGGTGTGAAAAAATAAGAGGACAGGGATGGTCTTTAATGTGGCATATGTTGGTTTTTTTTACCATAAGAGAGAATCACAGAAGGGATCCACAAGGATCAAGCCCAACTCTTAAGTGAATGGCCCATACAGGGATCAAATCCTCAGGCAGGATTAATCCAGGTTGTTTTCTGGTGAAACCTGTGGGACATTGTTGACAGGCAGCTCTTTGGGGTCTCACACTCTTGCCCTCGCTGTTTAAGGTCTGCTCAGGTTTTGTGCCCGATTCTCACTATTTGCACATCTGTAACTTGAGGTAATTGACTGAAAAATGAAGTTGATTTGATGATGAAACTCATTACTGTAGTCAACAACCAAAAAAAAGTGTGACAATCATAAAAAATATGGCTTGGTTTCCACGCAAGAATAAGTCATAGACTAAGACCCGGAAAACCTTGGGAAAAAGAGAAAAGAGAAGGATGGCACAGCAATAAAATCCCCGTGTGTGTGGAGGGCAGCTGGGCCAGCAAAAAGGCATCCCCAGAATGCCAGCAAGGGGCAACCAAGGGAAACAGCAGCAAGCAGATTGAAAAGCTATGAAAAAGGAAATCTTTGGGTCACAGTGCTACTTTGAGTTTGAAAGACCTTGCTAGAGCAAGTTCCAAAAACACAGCTTTAAAAAGAGGAGGATTTGTGCTTCATTCTGTGCTCCCTGTCCCTGGAGATTGTTCAGAGCTGGGGTGGGATGGGAAGGCCTGGAGTGACCATGGGGACGCCCCTGCCCGGCCTGGCTGGGCACCTCCTGCACCTCGGTGATGTTCAACTTAGTGCCACACCTGTCCTGTTCCCGTGTCCCCACCCCACTGCAGGCACAGCTTTTGGGGTCAGGAAGAGCCCCGTGGAGAGCAGAGGATGGAAACATCCCCCCTCTGTGGAAGGGTTCACCCTGAGCCTTCATTTCCATATTTTGGAAGTCACGCCGGCTCTGCACCCACCCAGCAAAAGGAGCTTCAGCTGCAGCTACAAAGGGATGAACCGTCAAACCTCTGATCTTAAATTCACATAAGATTTATTCCTATGGTGGGATGAGTTTGTGATTTAAATGCAAATGTAGCCTGGAGTGACCACAGAAACGTCCCTGCCTGGCCTGGCTTGGCTGGGCACCTCCTTCACCTTTGGTGNTCCTGCACCTCGGTGATGTTCAACTTAGTGCCACACCTGTCCTGTTCCCGTGTCCCCACCCCACTGCAGGCACAGCTTTTGGGGTCAGGAAGAGCCCCGTGGAGAGCAGAGGATGGAAACATCCCCCCTCTGTGGCAGGGTTCACCCTGAGCCTTCATTTCCATATTTTGGAAGTCACGCCGGCTCTGCACCCACCCAGCAAAAGGAGCTTCAGCTGCAGCTACAAAGGGATGAACCGTCAAACCTCTGATCTTAAATTCACATAAGATTTATTCCTATGGTGGGATGAGTTTGTGATTTAAATGCAAATGTAGCCTGGAGTGACCACAGAAACGTCCCTGCCTGGCCTGGCTTGGCTGGGCACCTCCTTCACCTTTGGTGATGTTCAACTTAGTGCCACACCTGTCCTGTTCCCGTGTCCCCACCCCACTGCAGGCACAGCTTTTGGGGTCAGGAAGAGCCCCGTGGAGAGCAGAGGATGGAAACATCCCCTCTCAGTCAAGGGTTAACCCTTCATTTCCATATTTTCGAGGTCACACCGGCTGGCAGGCTCTGTGCCCACCCAGCAAAGGGAGCTTCAGCTGCAGCTACAAAGGGATGAACCGTCAAACCTCTGATCTTAAATTCACATAAGATTTATTCCTATGGTGGGATGAGTTTGTGATTTAAATGCAAATGTGCCTCATTTAACTTTCAGGCTCATCTGAGGCCCACTGAAGGCCTGAAGTAGCATTATCAGCAGCTGGCAGTGCTTCTGCTCCTCACAGCACACCAACTATGTTTAAACCTAAACATTGTTTAGATTTAAGGGTAGAATATGTTTTAAGAGGTGGCTTGGCAGGTTCTTCCAAATCTTTAGGCAGAGATTACCTAAAAGAGTTTCATGCCATCTCCTGTGATGATAATGGAAAGGAAACTACGGGTGTAGGTGAGAGGACTGAAGACCCCAGTGAGAACTGAGTGTCAACGCCCTGTTTTCACCATTTAGCTCATTTTTAGGAGGAAAATCTTCCCCTTTTAATAGGACAGAGAGCACGACTGGCAATTCAGGTCCTAGGGACGAGAGAAGAATTCAAGCCCTGGACACCCAGCATCTAAATAAATTAGTGAATAGTTTTTTTTGCTGTCTCCACACAGAGAGACACACTCATCTTTAAGCAACAATTTCTCAGAAAGTTTCTGATGAAAGGGAGCACAGAGCTCCTCTGCTCTAACGTGACACAGTTTTCTTGAAGTCAGTGAATTGAACTGGGGGAGAGTCTAAACCACAGTCGTTAGCAGTGCTTTGATATTCACAAATTATGCTCTTGAAACGGATATAAAAATCCCAGCCGTCCCTCAGGGGAGCAAACAAGGGCTCTGAAAGCTCGGGAAGGAATTATCCAGTGCTGGAGTGCTTCAACACAGTGTGGAACCCAGCAATGAACTGGTTCTGAGCCTGCCCTCAGAGGAGCTCCACGGAAAAATGACAAAGCCAATTGTTCAGCAGGTTGTTTTCCACCAGCTGCCCCCAGAGAGCGATCCCTGTTTGTGGTATATTCTGTTTATTTATTCATCTTCAAACGAGATTTGGAGGACTAAAGATAGGGCAATGTGGGAAGGATTTGGCCCCGGGGAATTGTGTCCTCACAAAGACAATACAGCTGTGTCCCTCACCAGGGCTGTGTGGGAAACGGCGGCTGAGGGGCAAAGCGGAGGGAAAATAAAACGAAAATATAAACAGGATAATTTTAGACAGCCTTAAACTGGTGAAAAACAGCCGGCAGAACCAGGAGGAGTTGGTACTCTTCTCTAGTCCTGAATTAATTGGAGATGGGTGTAATTGTCTCTTTTAGGGATAATCCTAAACCTCTCAGAGGTGTGTTCTTACCTTTCCTCACCAACTCACTCCGGGGAAAACAGTCCCATGGGTAACTGCAGCAGGGACACCAAGGAGAGCCTGGAAGTCACAAAATCTTCCATGAAAATGTGTCAAATACCTCAATAAAGGTACAGCTATGCCCAAAATCTGCATTAAGAATACAATTTTTGTATTTACATGATTTTAATGTGCACGTAAATTATGGCAAAGGAGAAGGGAACAGCAAATCACGGAATCCCAGGGAGTGCCAAAATCTGAATGTGGAAAAGGGATTTGTGAGAAATCAAACCAGGAATTAAATGGTTTTAAGGTGCACCTACATTCCTTTCCTTTCAGTGAAGGAAACAGCAAATCACAGAATCCCAGGGAGTGCCAAAATCCAGATGTGCATAAGGGATTTGTGAGAAATCTTACCAGGATTTCAATGGTTTTAATGTGCACCTAAATTCCTTTCTGTGAAGGAGAAGGGAACAGCAAATCACGGAATCTCAGGGAGCACCAAAATCTGAATGTGGATAATGGATTTGTGAGAAATCAAGCCAGGAATTAAATGGTTTTATCATGCTCCTAAATTCCTTTTGGTGAAGGAAACAGCAAATCACGGAATCCCAGGGAGCATCAAAATCTGAATGTGGATAATGGATTTGTGAGAAATCAAACCAGAATTTCAATGATTTTAATGTGCACCTAAATTCCTTTCTGTGAAGGAGAAGGAAATGGCAAATGATGGAATCTCAGGGACCCCCAAAATCCGAATGTGGATAACAGATTTGTGATAAATCTAACCAGGATTTCAATGATTTTAAGGCGCACCTAACTTCCTTATGGCAAAGGAGAAGGGAACAGCAAATCATGGACCAAAATCCGTGTGTGGATAATGGATTTGTGAGAAATCAAACCAGGATTT
>VWZT01005647.1:328-22335 GCA_013397055.1 Pachycephala philippinensis | reverse complement strand
GGATTTCAATGATTTTAAGGCGCACCTAACTTCCTTATGGCAAAGGAGAAGGGAACAGCAAATCATGGACCAAAATCTGTGTGTGGATAATGGATTTGTGAGAAATCAAACCAGGATTTACATGATTTTAAGGTGCACCTAAATTCCTTATGGCAAAGGAGAAGGGAACAGCAAATCATGGAATCCCAGGGAGTGCCCAAATCCAAACGTGGCAATAAAATCAGGGCTAATTTTGGGAAAATTGCTGTTTTCCAGCTTTCTGCAATAACAATAATGACGTGTCCAAGCCCCAGGCCCTGAGCCCCCGGGAGGGGCTGGACTTGGTGCCCTCTGTGCCCCCCAAGCTGAGCAGCCAAGGGGACCCCAGGGACCCAAAGTGACACCGCAGGCTCGGGGACATGAATCCACAGCCAGACCCCGGCAGAGCATTGGGCTGGAAAAGCATTCCAGATGGGAATTTAAATGCTACATTTCCCCTCGTGTTGTGGAGCAGGTTGCTTTACCCCTCATTTGTTTGCCATCTGTCATTGCTTCAGAAAAAATGTGCGTGTGACTCGTCACCCCACAAACCCAGACAGGACCCCGCCTCGAATCACGAGGAGATGCAATTCCAGAATAATTACAGCGATGCAATTAGGGGAAAATTTTGATTTTGAAGTTGTTTCAGTTGGTAAAGTCAAGGCTGACACTCCAGCCCTGGTTTTTTAAAATTTTATTTGGGTTTTTCTGTTTTATTTGGGTTTTTCTGTTTGTTTCTGCACACACAACTGAGTGGATACATCTGTCTGGTAAATCTGTGATGGAGCAGATCATAACCAACAGGCACAAAAATGGACTGAGATGATGATATATCCACTCTGTTGGCAAAGAGTGTTCTCCACTGCATTTGTCGTTTAATTTCCCTGCCAATTTGGGAGTGAAGTCCTGTACATAAAACCTTAGCACATGGGAAAAAAAGGCAGCTATTTATTTGCCAAAGAATAATGAGCTGCTCTTTGCTCACCTGAATTTCATTAGGGAGGGAAAATACGGTGATTTTTCCGAAGAGAAAAAGAATGGCAAAAGCCCAAAACCGAATATAAAGGAAATGCAATGAAACATAATGTAATTTCTGGGTTTAGCTCTTTCTCTACCAACAAAAATGAAATACAGAAAACCTCAAAAGTTATTACCTATCTTGAAAATTTAGTTAAACAGCACAAGCATTCTTTTAATCTCCCTGGTTTTTTATGGAATAGCTGTGGAAGGGTGCAGTGTGTCAGACACTGAGGCCAGAACATCTTCTCACATCTTCCATTCCACCAATCAAATGTGGGAATTCTGCTGGATTGAATTATGCTCTGGTCAGAAAATTCTGTTACATTTATAGGACCAGAGGGACTGGGATGACAATCTCCCGGGGACTTTTAGATTTCATTGAGTTGATTCTCACTATTTCTTGGTCTGCTGGGTTTGAAAAAAGAAAATTCTCCGTTAGTCCGTGGTCAAACTGCTGAAGTCACAGGGTAACCCTTGTGCTGCCTGACACACAGGAAGAGGTTCTGGGGGCTTTTTAACCACTCGAGTGTGGTCACAGAGAGAAAATCTCAGAGTTACCAGGGTAATATTTGATAGCAGTCCTTGTGTTGGGCAGTGGGAAGGCACCACCCCAAATCCTGGGGCAGTTCTGGGCCCCTTCAGGACAAGAAGGACCTTGAGGGGCTGGAGCATGTCCAGGGAAGGGACCGGAGCTGGGAAGGGGCTGGAGAATTCCTGAGGGAGCTGGGAAAGGGGCTCAGCCTGGAGAAAAGGAGGCTCAGAAGGAACCTTTTGGCTCTGCACAACTCCCTGACAGGAGGGGGCAGCCGGGGGGGTCGGGCTCTGCTCCCACAGAACAAGGGATGGAACAAGAAAAAGCTGCCTCAAGTGGCCCCAGGGGAGACTTAAATTGGATATTTGGAAAAATTTCTTAACCAAAAGGGTTGTCAAGCACTGGCAGAGGCTGCCCAGGGCAGTGTTTGAGTCACCATCCCTGGAGGGATTTAAAAGATGTGGCACTTGGGGACAGGGGTTTGGGGGCTTGGCAGTGCCGGGTTAACGCTTGGACATGAGGATCTTGAGAGTCTTTTCCACCCTAAATGATCCTGTGATTCTAATTGGGAGAGCACGGTGCGAGTGACAAAACAGAATTCAGGACTATTCACAAAATGCAGCTGTAGGGGGAGGGAAAAAAGGGAGGAAAAGAAAGAGGCAGTGAGATTTCATCAGCTGCATTTGTGGGGGAAAATATGGAGTGGTTTGTGCTTTGAAGGGCTCTGTGCCTTCAGCGCTCCTGGCTGGGTGCAGGGGCTGTGTGCTCAGAGCACATTTGATCGTGCCTTGCTCTGCCTGTCCCTCTCCCATCCCCATCTGGGACAATTTCACTGCCCAGCCCCCGAATTTCTGCCCTGGGATTAGAGGGTGTCATTGACCCTGGGTTGGGAAGCCCCTGTGGATTCCCCAGTCCCACACACAGCTCCTGCTGCTCTCACTGAGGGCACTCAGCTGGTGGGGTTATCACTAAAATCTGATTTTATTCTCTCTGGGAGGGATGGACACATCAGGCACCACCCTGTGCCAGTGCCAAGGGAGCAGGAACTTGGTGCTTCCAGGGCAGTTGGGGATGGGAATTGGGATTTTGCCACCATTTTTGTCCAAGAGATGAGAACCTTGCAATAAGCTCTTGAAAATTTCACCCATTTCAGCATCACTTCCAAGATTAAATGTAAGAACAGTTGCTTGTTTCTGTGGGAAGCTCATAACTAAGATGAGACTTGTTGGCATCTCTGGACAGCTGGAGTCCTTTCTTTTCATATTTAACTCCCTTCAGTGGATTAAGAGTGCTTTGGAAATTATTCTCTTTAGAGAGGTGAGTTTTGTTTGGGAATTTCTTGTGGTATCAATGGAGTTCAGACATTTGTAAAGGCGGTTTTTGATGCACCTGTCTTATTTTTCTCATGGTGACACTTAGGTTGTTGATAACCCACAGTTTGCTTTGGAATATATTCTTCAGGCTTTTGTGAACCATCTTTCAGGGACTTTTTTCTAGATATCTGCACATCAGGGGAACTCCTCCAGGGCAGGAGGAGTTCAGTCCCTTCATGGCCAAATCCTAGTTTGGATCACACCATTTCAGCAAAGAGGATGACACAACCCTACAAATCAAAACTTCACACCTCACTTGACAAATCTGCTTTGCTCACAGTTTAAAAACATAACAAGGGAGAATTAATATTAGATTTGCAGGAGAACTCCTGTAAGGATATGCCAAGGCAGAACCCTAATGTCACCTGCTGTCCCTGGGAAAGGAGAAATGGATTTAAGGATCAGAGTGTGAACCCTAGCTAAGAGATAGGAACTCTGGTGCAGGCTTTGCCACGTCTCCTTAACTCCTCAGTGCCTCAGTTTCCCAACCTGGGCAGCTCAGGGTCACAAAACTTAGCTGGATCAAGCTTAAGGAATGGGATAGAGCCAAACCAAAGGAGGCAAAATAGAAATCCCTTCCTTGAGGCTTTCTGTCCAGTAATACACATTTCAGTCATTTCTAAATTAAGTTCTTGAAGAGACAGAAGATACTTGATAACAGTCAATCCATCCTGCAAATGGCAGGGCACAGGAAAGGAGCAGGGAACCAGGTGGAAGGTGAAGTGTCTGTGGTTTTCTGGGACCCAGCCCCTGCTCGGAGGGACACAGAACCAGGGTGCTGTGTTATTGTGCAAATAAAGAGGCAAAGAGGGGGGTCTGGCTCGTAATGGAAACTGTGCTCCGGGGCCAGGCACTGCTGGGACTCCAGATGTCAGGAGCTGCTTCAACATACCACAAACCACCAGGAAATGTGAAAAATGCAGCTGGAACAAAAGGTTAGGCTGCCTCTCTCCACGCCTCAGCGCCGGCAATGGGAACAACAACAAAGTCCCCTGGCAGCTGGGGCTGCTCCAGCCCTGCTCTCCCCATGGCCGGGCCCTCGGCTCGCTGCACAAGCAGCACCCTGCCACTAAGCAAACAGGGTTTGTGTCGTCCCAGCACTGCACAAACACCCCCTGCCAGGGCAAAAGCATCCTCTCATTCCCTGCAGCCCGCTCCGTTCCCATCCCAGCGCCCCCGTTACACAACAACGTGTCCCTCTCCTGTGAGGAGAGCTGAGCAAAGCATTGCTGAGCTCAACAAACAGCCCTGGGAGCTCTGCTTTGCTTCATCTCGCTCCAATTCTCCTCCATCTTCACGTTCTCCAAAGGGCCAGATTGGGTTTTTTTGGGGAACGTCGCCATTTATGGATGGGTCACTTTGGCCAAAGGTGGCACCTGGTAGAGAGAACATTGGGAGGAAACAGCCTGCAGGGCCCGAGTGTCCACTTCATTGTCCTGGAGCTCCTCTGGGGCTGCTCTGATCCTCCTGGATCATCCCTTCCAGGAGAACAAGGGTTATCCCATCTCCCTGCTCTTGGACCCAGCTCTTCTCACAAAGATTGCTCCCTCCAGCCTGGACCATCAGCGTGGACCTAATTATTGGTAAAGAAGCAGCAAAGGCAATATTGGGGATTGCCCCACTGAGAAATGAGATATTGAGGTGAAAAGAGCAGGGCTTGGATTCTCTGCACTGAAGGACAGTGAGATTTCAACCCTTCAGCTCTGCTTCTAAATGGAACAAAATCCCCCGTTTTTTAAAATCGTATCCTGAATCCAGCTCTTTAAAACGCCTGTTGTCTTCTAATTCCAACAAAAAATAATAAAAAATCCAAAAGATTTCACATTGAAAACTGTGAAATAAAAAATCACGGCAGGTGAGGAAGGAGGAAATGGCAATAATTTTTATTATACCAGCTGCTATTATTGGTAAACAATTCAGGGTTTGGGGCATGCAGCTCCTGCTTTGGGTCTGAAACAGAAACAGTCTTTGACTCCTTTCCAGATGGATCATCTGGCCCAATAAAAGATATTATGTCTCCCAGCATGCCTCACCCTCTTCATGTGTTTGCCTCTTCTGCTACAATAAATAATAAGACCAGGATATTTCTGTAAGAAAATGACATTTCAACAGTGTTGGCACCTCTTTCATCCAAACATCACTCAAGAAAAAATACCTGGTTTTGTCAAACTCTCTTTTTCAGCGGGCACAGGCTTTCCTATTCTGAATAACAACTCAGTTTAGGAGAAATTCTCGGTGTTCCAAAATAATACATCAGCATTGGTAAAACCCAGTGATAACAACTTTTATCTGGAAAAAACCAAAAGTGGTTGGAAAAGGGTCAGAAAGAAGGATAAAAACAGACCCAGAAGAGGCATCAGACAAAGCCTGAAGTCCTGTAACAGGATGGGGCTGAGAAAAATGGCATTGTAAGAGTCAAGTGGCAATTTTTGCCATCTACAGCTGAATTTGGAGTGCCATATCTCGGAGCACAATCCAGTCACCAGCTGTGATCAGAGAATTCTCAGAGAATTTGTAACTGAACATTAAAAAAGCCCCAAACTTAGGGCACTTCCCAGTTTCTGTTGGGTTGCCCTCCATACTTTGAAAAGATCTACATTTCTTTTCCCTGGGTTTGTGCTCAGCCAGGGCAGGGATCTCTGCTGAGATCTGTTTGCTCTTCCTGAGCCTTTTTTATGCTCAAGCTCTGGCCCCTCTCACACCCAGACATCAAAGCCTTGCACACCCTTCTCTCCACCTGCACCAGAGATGCAGGCAAGTGTCCCGTTAAATTTTAACACTCCTTTTAACCAAATCCCTAAAAAAAAAATTATCAGGGATGAAATCGACTCTGCTTATGTCACCTCCTCCTGCTCTCCCCATACAGCATCAAATAATTTTAATATTAACCTCAGGTAGGTAGCGAGTTATTCATTATCTGTGCCAGCGTAAGGAAATTGGAGATTATTAGGTTTATTCATATAAAATAGGGGCTGGGCTGGACCTGCTTCACCAACGAGGGGAAAGTGCAGCTCAAGTACAAAGGGATTCCCAAAAACAACATTGAAGGAGCTTTTCCTTTCCTCTCCCTGGTGAACATCCTGTGTCTGATACACTGAGAGAAGCCCCACCTGCTTTTCCCATCAGAGTTAAGTGGGTTTAGCTCCCAAATTTGTCCCTGATTGTTTCAGTTGCCAGTGAGCTTGGAGATGGCTTTGCCACTGGAATTGCCTCGGTGGCTTTGCAGCAGCCGTCTGTTCAGTGGTGCCATGGGATCCCTGTTTAATGTTTAACCATAGGGTTTCTAATAGGATTTCGAATATCTCATTACTTAGGGCTTAGAACTGCATTTCCAGCCCCAGCAATGTACAGACAACCAATCCTCTTATCCTCAGGCTTATATTACAGGGCTCCAGACTGTAGCTATTTCCTCAGGAACAACAGGAAGAGAAATTATTCGCTCAAATTTTCTTTCTTTCAAATACCAGGACCAACGAGGACGAATATCCAGTTGGAGCAGGTGGGGTTTTGAGTTGTTCTGTGTTATCCCACCTGCAGCTGTTCCTTCTGAATCTCACAAGCCTCAGACAGATTCACCCTTAGAACCCCCAGTGCCTGTGAGGAGCCTCAACACCTTGTTGTGTGTACAGAATCCACATTCTCATCCCTTGGGACTGGAGAGAAACAAAATCATTTCACTGCCAGCTCCAAAAGTGGTTAGGGAATGTATCCTTTGAAAGCAAAATATCCCCAAACCTTCCTTGCTTGAAGTAAAGCCCAAATATTCCCCTTTTGCAAAGGTATCCAGCCCACATTATCGAGGAGGGGTTTATTATTTACTGGTTGGATTAAAGATGCTATTTTGCAGTGAATTTGAAACGACAGACCATTAAATGCTTGGTTGCACTCTCAAAGAGATGGGTGAGGCACTGCTAACTTTCTTATCTCTGAGATCTAGAGAAAAACTTCCAAGGCAGAAAGCTACATCATCTGCTTTAAATAATTCCATTAATTTGAATAGTAGATGCCTCTCTGGCCTTTTAAGATAGCTCTGAAAAATTCCAATTTTGATTTCAGCATTTCGAATTTGTCGTAGTGGAAAACAATTTCATGTGTCTCCCCAAACCTAAACCAGGGTGTCCTCACCAGTTCTGCAAGAAGCCAGCATTAAAAATTATATTTTTTTAGCCTTTTTTTAAATCTAATTTCACTGCTCTGCGTTCTCCCAGGAGATGGGCAATGAAAAAGAAGCATCACTTCCAAAACTGAATGAGAAGAACATCATCCTCCCCAACACCCAAGTGCTTCCCTGCTCCTGGGCACCTCTCCTGAGCCCAGGAATGCTGTCGGGGTGCCAGGGCAGGGCAGCTCCCAGAGCCTCAGTGCAGATGTGAGGCACAAAGCCCCACGAGCACTGACGTGGCCTTGCCATCATCAGAACATCTCCAGTTGGAGAGCTGCTGATTGCCATTGTCTCCAGGGCCTGGCAGCACCCCAGAATTGCTCTTTATTATTGAGTCTTGTGATTCTGCCTCTCCTCCTCCTCCTCCACATGGATTTTCTTACTACAGTGCTGCTGAATTGAAATATTCCCGTGTTTTTGCTCGCAGCCCTCAGATTAGCATTTCTTACTTGGTTTTTTTCCTGGTCCTGTTCTTGCAGTCTGCTCTTCCAGCCATTTCCTCCATCTAAAACCCTCCTTACCTTATTTATATCATGCCTCCAAGTGCTGAGACATCTGCAGAGGAATTCACAAACTCCTGACACGCATTAAAAAAAAAAAAAACCTCTCAACCCTGACAACATTTTTTTTTTAAAAACCACCACGTTCTCACATTTGTTTTTCCATCACACATGCACGTATGAGTGCATTTGTGTGTGCAGCTGCTGGGGTCACCAAAGGGGAAACTGGAATATTTTTAACAGCTGAATATCTCCAGTTCCAAATTCCTTGACTGAAGGAAACCAGCCCATGTGATGGCAAAATAAAGGGAGGTGAAGCAGAGCATCAGTGTTGCAGGTGAAATTGGTTTATTGGTGTTATTTCTTTCCACACAGAGCTGTTGGATGGACCCAGCCTCAGGAAAATTTTCCTTAAGGGAGAAGCATTCAGCAGCTTTTGCTGAAATTGGGTTATTTCTTTTATCAAATGGTTTCATTAAGGAAACTTAGAGTTCCATCTGAAACAGCTCCTTAATCTGGGGTGAGCTCAGGATACTTCCTACAAGATAATTATAGATGGAAATAAATTTAAAAAGTGCTTTGATTTTTGCCCTCGTGAATCCTGTTTGGCACTGGGAGTAGTGTAGAGTGTAGCACACAAAAAATGTCTAAACCACCAGCAGGAACATTGCCTGGCTACCAAAAGCTGCTGATATTTTCCAAGGTTTCCAGGGCACCTGCACCTCTCACCTTGCCCAGCTTCAGCCCCAGAGCTCCCAGGGAATGATGTAAAACCCACTTGGAATCAAAGAGCTCCCTCGCTGGCACCTCTCACAGCTGAGTTGATGATTTGCTGCTACTTCTCGTTTGAGAAGCTCCCCCACCTCTGTCCTGACAGAGATTTTCCCCAGAAGGTGCTGGCAGGCAGGGAAGTGTGTCCTTCTCCCCAATAAACCTGGGTGTTCTCCTAATGGCAGCTGAGCAAGGCCAAGTCTAGAAGGAAATCCAAGCCAGCTGCTGGTTCCCAGTGCTAAAAGCAGCAAACTCAGCCCAGGACTGGGAATTTGTGTCTGAGCAGAAGGTGCTTTTCCAGCAAAGCACCAGGGCAGGAACACTGCAGCCAGCAGCACTTGGAGTGCCATTCTCTGGCTAATGCTGCCACCTCTGAGGCCACTGGACACTAAAGGGAGCTGGGAAAAATCCCTGTCCAGAGCAGCACTGCTGCAGCCTCCTCCTGATCCCACAAAAAGCAGAGTTTAGTTCCCAGTGAGCCTCAGCAAAAGGGGAAGCTGGTTAATTCATTTTAGAGAAGGGTGAATAGTATTTATTGTGTTATGGGATGAGACTTTTTGACAGCTGGTGTTAGACCTCATCCATCAGGAACACACTGAAGAGGCTCTTCAGGAGGTGGGAATAAACCCCTTCAGACAGTAACCACGAGGAGCAGGTGCCTGACAACATTTAACCCTCTCAGAAAGCTCATGCATTTGCCAGGATGTTGTTTCATGGCTGATGAAGGCAGGGACAAGCAGGAGAATGGAGGAAAGTCAGCAGAGAATTAAAACACCACCAAAACAAGAAGGTTTGAGAAGAGCCAGAATGATTCTGAACTCCAAACATCACTGGGCAGCAGCAGCTCTAATTTACATATGTGATATAAATATAATTTATGGTCACTTTGAATCTTTTTTCTGTTTCCACACGAAGCAAGAAGGCATTTGCAGAAACAGCTGTGCTGCCTCCATTCCCTTCCCTCGTCCTCCCAAGGAAATAATAAATCTTTTGGAGTTACAGCTCTGGGTTTACAAGACTTTTGTGTGTTCCTGCCCATTGGGAAGGGTACAAACAATTACAGAGTGATGCAGACCACGTTTATCTCTCTGAGGGATAGGATCAATCCCAGACACTTTGACTTTCAAACCCAGAATTACATTGTTCATTTTTATCTCAGTTATCAAACAAACCAATCTCAGGAGGATTTTATGCCAGCTCATAAAAAGGTGAAAACAGTTTGGGATCTCAAACATATTTTTGTGTTCAAGTTCTGTGTCCTTTTTCTTTACGTGAATAGCTAATTGCTGTTATCAGCTTAGGTTTTTTCAACTTATCTCTTACCTACAGGACTTTTATTTTAAATGTCCTTATCAGAGCAAGGCAGAAATTATCTTTACACTGGCAATCTCTGTAGTGTGGTGAAAACGTTCCCATTTTCCTGCTATAAACAACTTTTAATAATCAGTGCTCTGATTTCCTCAAATAATTCCTAACAATTACTTTACATCTGAACCTTTGGGAAGTCCTTATTCAAAAAGACATAAAATACAGACTGCAAGCCTTTTCTGCTCTTTCTAATATGATGTGGGAAACCTTTTCAAAAGAAGTAATTCTGGGTGCTCAATTTGAGAGAATAACCAGGTTTTCAGAGCACTGCTGCTCCTCATTTCCCAGAGAGAAATCCTTTTCCCATTTGTTGAGGACTTGAAATCACAAATTTAAGCAATCTTAGCCTTTCTATCTCACTGCTAAATCCAGTTTGTATTGCGGAGAGTCCCCCACTGATGCTTCGCTGGCAAGAATTGCAATAAATTCCCATTAGTGTTTGAAATTGGTTTATAGAATGGAGTAAGGAAAGAGTTTGAAGGGGGAATTCCATCAAATGTGATGTGAGCAAGTGGAGAAGCTGCCGAGTGAATTGAGCATCCCCAGCATGTCCCACGCCATGGAATTCCCAGGAGCTGGGGAAATCAGCTATCAGGGCATTCCCAGGAGCTGGGGAATCAGCTATCAGGCCATTCCCAGGGATTGGGGAAATCAGCTATCAGGGCATTCCCAGGAATTGGGAAATCAGCTATCAGGGCATTCCCAGGGATTGGGGAATCAGCTATCAGGGCATTCCCAGGAGCTGGGAAATCAGCTATCAGGGCATTCTCTGGATTCCTTGAGACCAGCCAGAGTGGCAATGGATGGCTGAGACTGCTGGAAATGCCACCTCTGGAAACTTCCTTGGATCTCCATCCACACGGCTCCTAAATCCCTGCTGTGTAACCCCAACAATCCATACAATCCATGCTGGATGGGAACAGCCCCAGGAACAGCCTGCAGGGTGGAGCTAAGGAATATTTGGGGTTGTAAGAACACAGTTTGGTGGTTTTGAAGTGGCTTCAAAATTGTAAATAACAGCAGAGCGTGGGAAACAGAGGAGTAGAAACCCCCACAAACACTGATGAGTTTGATTTACAGCCCTGGAAAGAGCTTGGGTTGATGTAATGATAAAGGTATACAGATATTAAGTAGAAGAATTATAAACCTATGCTTCCATAGTGGTAAGTAAGAAAATGTATTGGGTGATATGGTGAAGGATTTTAAGTATGATAATATGATTTTATAGTTTAAGTTAAGAATTTAGATGTTATAATAGAAGTATCTGTGTGTACGTGCACTAACAAATTATTGGTTGAGGAACAGACACAATGCAGTAAAAAGTGCCAAAGGTGATAGGTTATAAAATCAAAACAAAGTTTTGTGTTAATTGTCTATTGGACTAGAAAGTTATAAATTGCCATGGAACTCTGAAACTCGTGACTTTCTTCAGTTATGGCACTTGCTGTTAAACCTGTAACTCCTGAGACTGATGCCTCGTTTGATTTTTTAAGTGATAAATCACAAATAACAGAGTTGGTCCTGTCTCTTGGATCAGGCTCTGACAGCAGAGGAGGTGTCACAGCTGTGAGCAGGAGCTGTGTGTGTGAAGGGAGAAAGATGAAGCAGGCCTGGGAAGAGCTGGCTGGTTTATGGTGTTTGTGGTGAAAGCCATGGCAGTGTTTCATGGCATTTTTAGTCCTTAAGACATTTCTTTCCCCACACACAACTGCTGGGATACCCCATGAAATCTGTGCTTTTGGTGTTTGAGCTCGAGCCCTGCCTGTGCTGGATGATGCTGAGGGAGCTGTATGGCACAGTGAAGGTCAAAGGGAATACTCAAAAATTTATGGGTGAGTTTGGGAGTGTTTGGAGACTGCTTAAACAAGGTTTGCAGGGTTTACAGCCTTAAGCAGGGGTTACACCTGGTTGTGCACAGCCAGTTTGTGGCTGTCACGTTGCTCCTGCCCCACAAAGTCTGCACAGGCACAGACACAAACATTTCCATCTGCAAATTCCAGTCTTGCTCTAGAATAAGATCCCGGTGTCACTTTGGAAGAATTCCTCACACATCTGTGCCACGCTCGCTCCTTTTACACCTCTCTCTTCCCCAGTGAGATGGGGCAGTGATGAGATGGCACTGGGGAACAAAAATCTCCTTTCCCAAACTGCTGCTGCTGCTTTTCCAGCCTCTGCTGCAGGGCTGGAGTGTGTGGCCAGCAGGAAATTACAGGGTAAGGATTGAAGAGACTTTTAAAAATTGATTTTTTTTAATCACCCATAGAAAAGCGGTGCTGGCTTTCAGTGTGCTTTTAACATTAACTCCTGCTGGGATATGTGTTCCTGAGTGTGTGCACATGTCGTGCTTGTTTGGGGCTTTTCCCACACGTGAAATTATTTTTTAATAACTTTATTCAGACAGCAATAAACCAGCAAAATGTGTGACACTGTGCTAATGGGACCATGCAATCACCATCAGCAGTAGAACACAGCTCAACAGAGAAATTCAGAATACTTGTTTATTCTCCCAGTGAAAATCAATTCTCTTGTAGCTGCTTAATTGCTTTTCCCCTCTCCCTCCTGTTCTTCCAGCTAAAATTGATTTTAGATCTTGCTTTTGCAAGGGGGCTCCCCTTTATCAGACACCCACGGCCAGTAGAAAAGAGATCATTAGAATGGTCATAAAATGTTTTGTCAGTGGGCTACAAATACCCCATTTTTGGGGTTACTTAGGTCCCAAAATAAACTGAAAATCCATTGTGGAGGGCTTCAATGTCTTTGCAAGGGTACAGCTCGGCAAACTTCAGGCGAGGACAAAAAACACTGCGCCACATTTTTGCAAAACGAGAGCGTCTCACCCTCTCCCCAGGAAATTAATCAGAGTGCAATCAAAATATGTTTCCAGCTGCTGGAGTTCACTTCCTCCCTGGGAGATGCTGCTCACATGAACCTCAAACTCCGAGCGGTGTGGGCTGAGCTGCTGCTCTCAGGAGCTGCATGAAGTGGCAGTGCCTGCTCTTAGCTCTTACCTCTGTGCTCCTGCTGGATGGCACTGCCTTCCTCAAACAGAAATCACACGTGTGGGAGAGGGAAAACCCACAGCACACCCCTCTTGTAGCTGAGATTCACTCCAAATCCAGCAGCTTCCTGAGTGGCAGTGAGATGGGCACAGTCCTGCTTGGGATTGTGGCTCTGCTGTGGCATTCCCACCCTGCAGGGATCAGCACAGCCATGAAGGGAGAAAGGGTTGAGAGAAAGATGTTTTCAGAGGTGAAGCAGAAGCTGAGTGCACAAAAAACCAGGGCAAGGAGTTCATTCCCTGTATCCCAGAGGTGTGGCCATTCCCAGGAAAGCAGAGCTCCGTCTTGCACAGTTTTGATTGGGAAGATGAATACCACAGCTCTGAACATTTCCCACCCTGATGCCTAAAGAGGCCAACCTAGAGACAGAGACTGGACAGGAGGAAGGGAATAAAGGTGGATATTTATTTGAAAGGCCTTCAGAGGCACACCCTGGGCAGGCCAAAGGCTGCACCCAAGATGGACCCCGAGTCACGAGTTCTTCACACTTTTATAGCTTTGGGCCATTTGCATCTCAACCCAATTTCACCAATTAAACTTTAGCTAATGATGGAATTTCCCCTCAGCTTGCCCCCCTTCTCAAGATGCTGGGTTACACATTTTGGGCCTAGGCCGGGCTGGGTGTCCTTGGAGAGCAGCCTGGAGAGGCTTTGTTCTGTCTGTCTCAGCATGAGAGAGCAGCAGCTCCCAGGCTGCAGGACACTGCAGAGTTACACACTGGGAATGCAGCATTTGAAACATATAAAAGTTAAAACCTAAGGCATCAACCCCATCTCCTCCTTTTCCCTGGCTTTTGTTGCTGAGCATGATGCCCTAGGACATGGAATATCCCTCTGGATAACTGGAATCAGCTGTCCTGCCTCTGCACCCTCCCAGTTTCTCCTGCACCCCCAGTTTCCTTCCTGGAGAGCTCAGAAACATAAAAAGCCTTGATGTATAAGTGTAAAAGTTCTGTTCACCAATAATTTGAACATCCCTATGTTGTCAAAATTGGGGCACAAATCCAAAAACCGGGTGCTGTGAAGAAAATTAACTCCATCTCAGCCAAAAGCAGGACGTGGGGAGCAATTACAGCTGCAGGGAAAATAGGGGGCAGGCAGGATGGGGTGGAACACGGCCAGGACATCGGGGCTTAATGTCCTTCCTCCTGTGAAAGGCAGAACAAAAACCACTTTTAGTGCTGCACCAGGCCCTGCTTTGGCTTTTTCTTCAGCACAGCACCTCCCATGGCACCATTTTCAGCAGCCACAGGCTCCCGGGGAACTTGTCCCTGTTGCCTTCTGGTTTTTATTGCCTTAGGTTTGAAAACTGGGGGAAAAGCCAAATCAATTCAGACCCAAACCCCACAGCACTGAGGTGATTTTCAGGGACTTGCTGCCAAACTTTAGAGCACAGCACCACTGGATTAGGAGGCTGCTGGCAACCCAGAGCCTGCAGGTGACTGTAAAAGTTGTTTTTTCTCCTCCTACCGGAGGAAAAAGCAAGCTAGAGGAGGAGTAATAAAAAGAAACATCAAAATATTGGAAATATTGCACTACTGAGCTGGAACGAATTAATTTGCCTAACTATCCTGAACAGACACTGCAAACACAGCACTGACTGCAGTCACAGCGCCAGCTGAAAATGCAAAATGCTGCCAGGCTCCTAAAATGGCACAAAGTGCATTAAATGGCTCTGCATACAAATTCCTTGTTAATATATTAATATTTGTGTGACATTAAGGCCTGACACACGGGTAAGGGTACCCAATTACCAGAAGATGATGGCAGAACTTCTACTGGGGAAGGGTTTGTTCCGGTAATTCCAATGTCAGGCCTGAATTAAATCTCTGGTGGTTTTTAATCTCTTTCCAAACAGATCTCTTGGTGTGTTTGGTTGATAACTGAGGGTGTTTTTAGCATTCCTGTGAGTGTCCAGCCTTGCTCTGGGTGTTACTCAGTTCTGAACAAGTTCACACAGCACAGCTCATGTGGGTTTTGGGGAAAAAGAGATTGGCACAGATTTGAGGAATCCCTTTTTAAAGATTTTTAATGTAATTATTTTAAGCTGGGAGCTTGTTAGGAGGTAAGGGGGGGTGACATTACCTCGATTCTTTGTAGAGAAGGATCCGAGTTTTGTTTGGCTGAATAACACAGAACTCACTGAGAGTCCATTTCTTGTCCTGGTTCAGTTTTCTGCTGCTTTCTAGGAGATCTCCTCTGAGCTGGTAACAGAAATATTCCTTCTCACTTGTTTTATTCCCACAGCTCCCCCAAATAGTGCCACAGTCCCCTGGATTTAGTCCCTAGAAAATCCCCTTGTCTCAGAAAATCAGGTCCTGTGCACAGCTATGTACTTGGGGATCCTCCTTTTCTTGAAACACAAACTCTTATATTTAGCCTTACTATATCTTTTAAAAAAAATAAAAATGCATTCGGTGCTTTGAGAGAAGAACTCGATTTCTTTTTTTTTTGTGGTTCTATCCAACTCCTGGAGGTGTGAAATCTGGAGGCAGATTTGTCAGCCATGCAATGAGCAACCACCACCTTCATCTCCGAGGTGCACCACAAACTGAGGGCTCGGATGTAGGGAAGTGTTACAGGAGTGAGGTTTGCTTTCATCTCCTGGGGAAGAGCAAGCTCCTCGACAGAATAGAATGTTGCCTCTTGCATGCTTAAACCTGTTCTAGAGCAGGTGGAGGATGGATCTTGTGCTTCTTCCAGGGTTTTAATGCTTTATTTCCCCTCTGTGTGAGCAAAGAAAGCAAACCTCATTCACACCAGGAAAGCAAACCTCATTCACACCAAGAAATAAATATATATTTATAAATATATATATACACACACACACACAAAGTTTCTGCTCAGCAATCACACTGCCTGAACACAGCTTGCTATCAGTTGCACAACCAGGAGTAAACGCTGATGAGATTCAATTAAGTGGTACAAAAGAACTCACTCAATTGACTCGGTGCATTCCTAAGCCCATTTCCCACAGATGAGATCCAATAAACCCCCGGAGGACAACGATCAATGAATTGAGCACAAAGCCCTTTGGGTTTCTCCAGTTTTCAGTGTCTGAAATGGTTGGTTCTGAAAGATTTTGGGAAAATAACCCTAAAAAGGGTGTGCACAAGCCCAAATCCTGGCACAAGCCCCTTGCAATCAGGAAATGATATATTTCACACATCTCTTTTGTGTGGAGAAAGGTCTGAGGTCTCACTGATCCTTTTGTGCTGTTCACTGATAACCTAAGAAGGAATTTAAAGGTGAAAAAAACAAACCCTGTGTGGAGCTGTCCTCTTCTTCCCATGACTTTGAGGAGTGAGTTCTCCCTGTGCTGCGTCCGTGAAGATTTTCTATTTTCCTCCTATAAACAAATTTTATTGGTTTTTTAAGATTTTTTCCCCAGAATTCATGTGACCGTGGGACACGTGGCTGCAGCCACCTCTGTGTGACATCTTCCTAGACAGCGAGGTCCTCTGGCTTCCAAAAAGTGCCCAAAACACTCTTCTGGCAGGAGGGAAAAACAAACAGCCACGGCTCATCCTGAATTAATCTGACACGGTTTGCAGGGTGAAAATAATGCTAAGTGCATTTCAAACATCCCCTCCTCAGCTGCAGCAATGAGCTGCAGCACCAGGCTCAGTGCGAGAGGCTGCTCTGAAGCAGAGTGTGCTGGAGGAGGAAATTTTGAAAACTTTTTTGGCCAGCAGGAAACGCCAGCCCTGGCAGCAGCCCTCACAGCCATTGTCCCTGATGAAGCTGGCTTTTGCCACTTCCTCAGCCACACAAGGCCTCTTTAGTCCCTTTTCTCAATGCTCTGATGAGAGGTTCAAGTCTTTTGTCCCTGCTATACTTAGTCCCTCTCCTCGATGTAAGTTTTATGTCCCTTCCAGATGTTACCAAAGTCCAATAACTGCTCTGGGGAGCCAAGACAGATGTAAGCTATTTTTTAAAACACGACTCGAGCCAACTTGCTTTCTTTGAGATGTAAAAATATAACAAAGCCTCGTGAATGCCTTTTAATGCTATAGAAATGCAGAAATAAGTGCTGCAATAATCATTAGGTTATTTCTCATCATCTCTCAGGGCCAAATCATAGCTCTGACAGAGTCACCGTGGCCGGGCTCCAGTGCAATCAGCACCAGGGACCTGCTCCAAACACCATTGTCAAAGTCAACAAGAAACTTTTTCCCACTGAGTTTGGGGTGCTTTGGATCAGGCTCTGAACTGCCCAAGCTTGCAGAGGCTGCCTTTGGTCCTCCCAAAGCCAAAACAAACACAGAGGGTGGGGATATTAAAGACAGAGATCCACACAGCACTGCCTGGGGAACTTTGGGTAGTTCTAGAACACAGTTCAGTCCTTTCCCTGTTAACTCCTCTGGCTGTGTCCCTTTCTGCATCCCAACCTCAACAGACCCAGTTCTTGCTGCTCCCAGCCCTGATAGGTGAGGTGAGGCCAATAAATCTTCCTGTAAGGGATAAGGAGCACCAATTCAATGTAACAGCTTCCAAACTTCCACCCCAAACCCAGCTGTCCCAAAAACTCTCGTTGCTGCCTGATCCCGTGAAACGGGAGCTGTGGATGCCTTGAGTAGTGACACACATTCCTGCTGCCTTTAATCAACAGGTAATTAAGAGCAAATTACAATCATAATAGCATATTTCATCCCAAAGGCTCCGAGAGCTCTCGATAAAAAGTTGGTCAAATGCTGTGCTTAATTAATTACAAGTTCAGATGAGGGTGGGTGCCCTTTAACCTCTGCAATGCAGCCCCTTCCATGAGGGAACACTGCACCTGAAGGAATAGTGGAAGGATTGGACCTGCTCTCCTGAAGTGCTCTGTGCAAGGAGAAGGGCCTGGAGTAAAGACTCTCTGAAAAACTGAACAGAATCACTCAGGAATGTTTGGGAATTATTCCTCAGATGGAACTTGGGTGAGGGGAATGGTCTCTCAGCTGCTGCAGACAGCATGGACTGGGTCTTGCATGGAAAATGCTCACCAGAACCTTGGGATTCTCTGGATCCCCTTCCAGCCTTCCCTGCAAGCACCTCTCTGCTCAGCCAGCAGTGGGGTGACATCTCTTACCCCAGCCCTGGCTTGCCATGACTTCACTGAACTGCTCAAATCTGAGATTTACAGCCCACAGTGACCACAAGCATTGAAAATTCAGCAAATTATCAGCAGCAAAAGCTAATTGTTACCGCTTGAATCTGGTCCATTATTCAGCACACGATCTTTACCTGCTCTGAGTAAATTCCTGTCTGATATCCAGACATCAAAAGCTCAAAAAGCAAAGCCAAGAAACAACCAGCACTGACCACGAGGGTGTGTTCTCCTTTCGGCAGAAAAAGCAGCTCCCTTTTGGGGAGAGATGACACTCTGGAATTGTTTAAGCAGTTGACAAATGGAATGATCAAAGCCCCTGTCTGTTCATGTGTCACCTAGAACAGCATCACAAGTGCAGCACCAGAGCTGGGGGGGTTCAGCAGCACCAAAACTGCTGCAAACACAGACAGCAAAGGGTTTTACACCTGCCAGAGGCAGGGCTGAGGTGCTCTGTGCTCTTCAGTGGCACTCCTGTCCTCCTCCAGGCCTGCGGGGAGCAGCTTCCAGTTTACACCCATTTTTTTGAAAAGATGCGTAGGGTTTCAGCCCTCAAACCCCCAATATTGCCCGTAGGTTGCCAAGATGGTGTCTGGGGAACTTTTCTTGCCAAGATTGTCCAGGTGGCACTGAAATGCTGCCAGGGACAGCTCAGTCCTGTGAACAGCCCTGCCCCACATGGAGTCTTGGGTCTTTTCACTGAACTGACAGTGGGATTGATGCCTTAGATTTAACTTTTATATTTTTCAAATCCTGCATTCCCAGTGTGTAACTCTGCAGTGTCCTGCAGCCTGGGAGCTGCTGCTCTCTCATGCTGAGACAGACAGAACAAAGCCTCTCCAGGCTGCTCTCCAAGGACACCCAGCCCGGCCTAGGCCCAAAATGTGTAACCCAGCATCTTGAGAAGGGGGGCAAGCTGAGGGGAAATTCCATCATTAGCTAAAGTTTAATTGGTGAAATTGGGTTGAGATGCAAATGGACCAAAGCTATAAAAGTGTGAAGAACTCGTGACTCGGGGTCCATCTTGGGTGCAGCCTTTGGCCTGCCCAGGGTGTGCCTCTGAAGGCCTTTCAAATAAATATCCACCTTTATTCCCTTACTCCTGTCCAGTCTCTGTTTCTAGGTTGCCCACTTTAGGCATCAGGATGCTCCAGACTTCTCTCTCTCATTAGCACCTGTAGCCAAGCCCAGGCCACCCCAAAATGTCCCTGAGGGTAGCCAGCACCCAGGCACACCCCAAAGCAGCCAGGCCTGTGCATGCAGCACCCTCCATCCAACAGATTTCCTGAGAGATGTGCTTCTGACTCACCAGCTTGCCAACACAGCAGGAGAAGCCTGGCACATTTATAAATAATCTGGGGGAAACTCGGGGGAAACCGGAGTTTTCCTCCCTCACAGGAGCTGCTTTCAACAGGAGCTCCTTTTTCTTGGCTATTTTTAAGGAACTCTGCAGCCCACAAAGGAATTCGAGTCAGGGTGTTCAGGGGACGGGCAGGGTTCCACCTGTGGGTACCCAGAGCAGCACAAGCCTGTGCTGAAATCTGTGCCTTGATCTTGTGGCTTTTAGTTTAAAGGTAATTTGGACACTTCTCTGCACCTTCTAAGCCCCCAGATCTCTGAGCTGGGGTGGGAGAGCTGCAGATCTTCCTCAAGTCCATGAACTGCAGCATGACAGCCAATTTTAAACAGATCTTCACCCCGGAGCATGTCACAGCTCTGCTCTCAGGAAAGGCTTAGAGAGAGACCATGGCACTGCCTCCAAAACACAGACAGGCTTCTTCCTTTCCAAATTGCCCCTGGCACACCTCGGGGCTGGGTCCTCTTGTCCTATCCCTTGTTTCTTGGGAAAAGAGACTGACTCCCACCGCCCTGCATTCAGGGAGTTGTGGAGGGAGCTGAGATCTCCCCTGACCCTCTTTTCCTCCAGGCTCACCCACCCCAGCTCCCTCAGCTGCTTCTCCTAAGACTCGTTCTCCAATATCAGGACAACAGGATTATTTTAAATTTCCAGACCTCTCATGGATCAGACCAAGCTGAATTCAGGTGGTCTTGAACTCTGCTGTCTTAACACAGATCTCAGCGCTGGCCAGGAGGTCACAGCTCGCAATTTGGGACCCACTGTGTCAGGGTTTTGGGGGTTTTGGTCTGCACCTTGGTGGCTGTTAGTGTCATTTATTCCCTTAATTCCCTCACAGAATTGATTCCCTTAATGTCCATTCCATTATAATGTCCATTATATGCCAAACTGGAGCTTCCCAGTATAAATACGTCTAGGCTAGAGCATCAAAAATGTGAGAAGTGGTCCTACCCATGGCTGCCAATGCCTGGGTCCTGTAATTTTGACCTTTTCCAGTAGTTTTGACCTTTCCACAGCAAATTGTCCCAGAGGCAGAAGACAGCCAACCTCACTGCACTGTCACCAGAGCCCATGGCACATCCAGGCCCAGAGAGGGCTCCTCTCCTCCTCCAGATCCAGCCCCAAGGGAAATGGAGAGTCAAATTCTGAACTGAATATATCCTGTATTTTCAAAAAAGCTGAGTCAATCAGCACCAATCCTGAACCAAAACGCAAGGACAATGGGACTGTGATGAAGACAAGGACTAATCAGGTGCTAATCAGTGGCAAAATCTGTAACCTGAAGTAATGACAGAGACACCAGGGCAGGAGTTACTCATTGCTGCTGCACAAATCAGTTCAAATATCATCAGCTATTACCTTTTGAAGCCATACAGGCAAAGAAAATTCCCAATTATTATGGTGGATTACAGGGCAATCCAATTATTATTGTCAGCATAAATACTCCTTGTAATTAACGGGCACAGAGCTAAACTCCGCTGACATGTTTTCTCCATTAAAACTTGATAGCAAGTCATTGAAGGTTTTGAGCAATCTGGCAATGTCTGCACAATTAGCTGGGTTTGGAAATGGAATTTGTAAGCCTGTTTTATGGGATGTAGCCTCCTGATCCGTCTGTCCTAATAAACATCAGTGTTTATGTTCCTGTTGCTGTGTGATTATCACGTGTTAAATGTTGGTTCACATATCATCCTTTAATTCACATTGAGCAGTATAGACATGAAGAAAATAAATATTTGGGATGGGTTCATGATCCACTGATGGGGTAAAAGTCAAAAACTCCTTCAGGACTGCTTGGGATGGGGAGGAGGAGGCCAGGCCCTCCTGACTCAACAAGTGCTGGGCAGTGCAGTTGGTGTGGCTGGTTTTGTTACTGATTTGGTGTGTTTTAACACAAAGATTGTGAGTGTCTCCTCACCTTCTGAGCTGTGTTTTCATGCAGCGAGACACAGGGCAGGACAAGATTTATTCCATCACTGTGGTGGTTGCTTTAATCCTGCTGCAAGAGGAACCATTTTACAACCCTCTCCAGCAGGTGTTCTGTGGGGTCAGTCCCCTGGGCAGCTGTGACATTCCTGCCCCTGACATTCCTGCTCCGTTCCATGTTTCCTCTCCCTTCTCCTCACCTTCCCTGGGTGCCTGGGCTGGGGCTGTCCTTGAGGTGCCTCAGGCGACCCCACCTGTCCCTGTCTGACTTTGGATCTTACAGAGGGAACCCCACACCGAGCAGGATCCCAGCAGCGGGGCCATTCCAACCACATCTTCTTGCACTTAGGATATTTTTGAGGAGGCTTGGGAACATATCTATGTCTCCCGATGTTCAAAACACAGCTCCAAGCACTCCTGTGTGATACAACTTCCATCCTGGTGGCACACATGACCCAGACCTGGTCAGAGAGCTCTCAGCCTCCAGCAGCTCTCCAGCCTCGCCATTCCCAACTTCTTTGGTCAACTTTGGCTCGCGGGGGCCGAGGAGGAACCAGCTGAGGGGGAGAAATCCCTGGATTGGGTCTGCCGGGCACCATCCTCGAGCCTGCCTGGAGGAGGATGTGGGGAAAAGGGAGAGCTGGTCACAGGTGTCACCTGGCACCGCGACACGGGGCTCAGCCTGCCACCAGCCCCAGGGCATCTCGAGTGGGGTCTGCCAGCCCCGAGGGGACCCGCCGGTCCCGAGGGGGGTCTGCCATCCCCGAGGGGATCCCGAGGGGGGTCTGCCATCCCCGAGGGGATCCCGGGGGGGGGCGGCCAGCCCCAGGGGA